>CM076584.1:1625739047-1626163916 GCA_034641835.2 Pinus albicaulis
GGAACACTTTCAGCGTAAATATTCGTAGTCTCTCGGCTTTTTCAAAACGTTGTTCCCACTTCGTGATTCCAAAGGGAATTATGCGAGTGGGCCTTAATTTGTCTCACCTTTAGAAAAAGTTGGAATTATTGTACTCTCACCCTTTAGAAAAAGTTGGAATTGCAACATTATTGTGTTGTGTTAAATCGTTAGAAATTGTAATAATTACACTTTAAAATATATTTTAATTTGGGTGCGTTCAAGAGAGCCGCATCATGTTGTGTTGCAATGCTGGAAATGTATTTTCCAATCTTTTTGCAGAGAAGACAAAGAATATAAGTGTCATCAGTCTTTGGTCGGTAAGTTTTGACGTGACCGGATGATAAATAAAAGTTTGATTTTCTGCCTTGTTTTGGAAAAAAATGACAGGGAGATTTGGAAAGAGTTAGCATAACAGCGATTGGTAAGGTTCAATATTTTCCATACAGCTGGTGGATGGTATAATGAGGGGAGTATAGCTTCGGAAACTTTCTTACGAATGGGACATATTGTAATTTATGGGAAAAAGTTGATCCAACACAACTATGACTTTATGGTCATCTCCCAATGATATTGTATCGTTGTTGCACTGTCAATTTTAATTATTGTTGTACTGGTCTGTAAACCTTAGTGCTTGGGTCATCCTCCTTTTATTACAGTGTAACATTTATAAAAAGTTGATTCCAACTAGTTGTACACAACTATGACTTTATGGTCATCTCCCAATGATATTGTATCATTGTTGCACTGTCAATTTTAATTATTGTTGTACTGGTCTGTAAACCCTCTGGTTTTACAGTGTATCTCTCCATTACTGGTCAAGGGATTCCTAGGCCCTTTGGAATTTTCCTGAGACCACCTCATCCGGTTCCAAAACCATTTGGAAATCCATCTCAACCAAATGAAAAAACCCCATCACACCATGGCTATCCGGAAATGGAAAGGCAAAGCTAAAACCATTGTCACACCTTGAAAAACTCATTCCAATAACAAAAAGAGAAACAAATACACACATGCATGTATCATGCATGCAAAAACTAGCAAGGAAACCATACATGCAATTTGATGCCTGCAAAGTAATCTCATTTTAGTCGCTTGATCCAACTATTCCTTGATTGATTTTTTCTTCCATTTCCTTTCTTTCCCTTCCTTTTCCTTCCTTTCTCTAATGCTAGAGCACTCCAAGAATTCTCTAAATGTCCAATAGTATGAGAGAGAGAGAAAGCTACAAAACTAAACTGACAGAAAAGTTCTGAACTGGTCCTCAGAAGCCTTTTTATCATTGAGGCCTCTATTTTCTTCAATTTTCCTCAATTTTCCTTCAATTTCCGTTTCACATGAAACCTGTAACCTTTCACCTTCTTGTTATCCTAATTTCCTTTATTTTCATAAATGAAATTCCAATTAATGTCTCTTGCCTTTTCAAAGCCTTTTCCATTTTCTTTGCCAATTTAACTTAGCCATAATAAACCAAATGAACGCGCACTAGGATGTCTTGCCCAACATTTAGCTTCGAATAAGTGTCCCATGACCTTGGTATTATTTTTCATTTGTTAACTTTATTACATGAACTTTTAACCCATGGTTGTTACAATCCAATTAAAAATAATTCATGCATGTGTGGAAGAAGTGTTATGTGGGATGGAGGTGTGGGAAAGAAGTGTGCAGAGGGGGAAATGTGTGTGGAGGTGAGGAAGGAGGAACATGTGGAAAGGGAAGTGGGATGACAGGGTGGTTGTCTCACTATCCCTTTCACCCGATTGGGGAACACTATGGCACATCATAGTAAGGATGAAAGGACAGACATCCCATTCGAGTCTGGGATCCTGATTCCAATTTTCCTCCTAGTTTGAAGTATGAGTTTCTAATATATGTGGCTTGTGGATTGTTGCATATGTGTGGGAAGGTTGCTAGTCCCCATCAACCATTTTGGCTAAAGATAATATTCTAGAATATATATGAAGGTTAAATATTTACCATCAATATTTAGAAAGACCTATTCCAAAATAGACATGTATGTTAACATAAATATTTATATAAGTGAATTTAAAAATATATAGTATAAATTAAATTTGATATGTGTGAAGGAAATTTAATTTTAAGTAGGAGAAGAGTTGTGTTGTAAAGAATTATATAAAGAAAAACGATATGAAAGAAATTAAAAACTTATGCATTTGAAAACTTTAACTAAATCTATATACAAAATGTTTTTTTAAAATGACAATTTTTTTTATAAAATATATAATTGTGGAAGTAGTTGTGCAAAACAAATATATGAGTAAGAATGTGTATAACAAGTATATGAGTAAGAATGTGTGAGAATAAAGGTTCTGTTTCACATACACCTCTTGCACATACCCTTCTCCCACACATGAAACATTACTTAATTTGACTACTTTGATTATGTAAATATAATCTAATTAGTTTGGCTACTTTGATTGTGTAATTATTATACCTCGACTATGTGAATATTATAAATATTTCACTATGTGTATAATTTCACTTGAGCTTCCAAAGACTTTGTAGAATTAAGGTTATAGATAAAAAAACATGTGCAGAAAGTAATGCAGACACAAAAGAATCTATAACGTTGAATAAATCATTTCATATCGTACCATATGGGAAGTGTGTTTAAGAACGATCCTCACTTTGGTGATAATGTCGAATTGGCCCAGCAGGTTATTTCTTATCCCTTTCCTGCATTAATTTTAACGAGCGTGATTTCTAATTGAAATCCAATTTTATAATTTTAACGAGTATGGATTCTAATCCAAATTCAAGTTGATCAGAATCTAAAGCCTCAAAGATGACCTTAATACAATTTTTTTTATCAGTTACACAAATTTTAATGGAAATCATTATAATGAATTTCTTCTATAAGAATGTACGTGAAACAAAATGTTTTCTAGGCACTACGCACTACAACATTTACCTGTAACAACCTGAAACTGCAAAATGTTACTTATTTTGGGCCAAAATGAAAAGCTTGGTCGCTAACTACATTTCTATTGTAGCATATATTAGCGATCTTCGAGCTTTTTAGAGGGAGGTTCGATATTGTCTTTGAATTTCATTCTTTGTAATATAAGTGTGAAAATTAACTTCCATTCCATTTGGTTTTATTTTCTCCCTGGTTTTATCATGCATTCATCATTAAAATCACTATTGTGTAAGGATTCATCTTTTTCCATTGTCTTTACCAAAGGTATCATTATGCATTGAAAACAAGGAAAAGAAAGAAATAGTTGATGTCGATCTAGGGAGGTCCACTAAATATTCTAGTGTACACCTTGAGAGAAATGGAAATAGCCACAAAAAGATTATCCAATGGATTGACATTGGGTACAGAAGGCTTCAGAACATTCTATGCATGAAAGCTTCTTGGAAAAGATATTGTTCTAGTGAAGAAGATCATAAGGCATAAAGACACTCGGGGAATGGAATAGGTCATCAATGAAATTAGGCTTCTCTCAAGTGTATATCATCCAATCTAGTTAGACTATTAAGCTACTTCCTTGAAAAAAATGAACCCATTCTTATCTATAAATTTATGCCCAATGGTACACTCTTTCAAAATTTACAGAAGCAAATAGGAGAAGGCCTTTCTTGGAGTGCAAGAGTATCAGTTATGGCAGAAATAACCTACGCTCTTTCTTACCTTCATTCGACCATAAATCCTCCAATTTATCACATGGACGTAAAATTAGGGCAACATTATGCTTGATTATGGTTTCAATGCCAAGGTTGTAGATTTTGGGTTGTGTGGGCTTATTCAAACAAAGCCTCCCTCATTTTCACTGCACCTCAGGGCACTTTCGGTTATCCAGATCCCCTGTATCATAAGAATTACCACCTCACTAATAAGAGCGATTTTTACAAATTCACGGTAGTGTTGGTATAAGCCATAACTACACTAAAAGTAGTGGATTTATCTCCTAAGGAGAGTGATATTAACTTAGCATTCCTTGCAAAAACAAAAATTGGTGGAGGTTGCATTGATGAAATCAGTGATCCCTTCTTACGAGTTGACAAAGGTGCTTAGGTCAGAGTAGTTGTTGAGAGTTGCTAAACTTGGATTTAGATGTTTATCATATGATAGAGACACTAGACCCACCATGGTCAAGGTTACACATGAGTTGGATTTCATCGCTAATAATAAATCCAACATGGATTCCACTGATACCATAAGAACAAATTATATCCATGAACGAGGAGTCAACCCCTATATAAGAGTAGCCTTGAGAACATCCACCCATAATTCTTCTATATATATGTCAATGTAAGCCTTTGTCTCCTCCTCTTCTAGTCGATGAAAAATATGAATTCCTTTCAACTTGTAGACATCATGTCCACCACTATTCCATGCAAGGCCTGAGCTTGACCATTGATTGAATTCCCATTTCCTCTCACCACCATGATGAGATGATCATACATAGGTATTTTTCTACCCAACATCTCACCCATAAATCTCTTATTATGAAAGATTGATAACCCAAATGTAAAATTGGAGCATAGCCCATTCGAAAGCCGGTAGCATGGGTTGAATCAATAGTTTACCAAACTAGATCAGTAGCTTTAAAAAAAAAAAAACACCCACACATATATATTCTTTGGGAATGGAGTTTGGATTGCAGCCTTGCCATAACCAAACCTGAAACCCAAAGTTTGTAGGAGAGGAGTGCCCCAATTAAGGGAAAGTGGATACATAACCCCATGTCAGAAAAGGGTTTATCAACCTAGCTAATTATGGTGAAGAAGGTTGTGTGGGAGGGTTTTTTTGGTTGGTGGCTCTCCCAATAATAAGAATTAATTAGTTCAAACTATGGTTAAAGAAGTAAAATCATCATCACCCTTGTCTTACCAATTCTTTTGGTATTATGATACTATAGGGCATCCCCCTAGATATCTTGCAAGCTACTTTAATTCATCTCTATGAAGGTCCCAAGGGTGTTTAGGCCACGTGCCACTATTTAAAATTCAATAAAAGGGAGGTGGTTAATTAGGTGTCCAAATTTTATCTATCACGATTTGAAATACTTTTTCTGCTTCAATCATTTTTCCCGCTGGTGTTGGAGAGCCTACACCATGACGCCAATGGTCTTCTTCTTACATGCGCTCTCCGGATGGAATGTTTTTTTGCATACTCAATAGGCTGACAACAATTGACATAACTAGTGCAACTAGCTACAGTGCTTCGATACGATTTCCTGATTGGAAGGGAAACTGTTTACTTGCCTTACTGTTTACGTACTTCTCTCTTTTAATTTCCTATTTAGGAGAAACCATAAGCAATCAATGAACAATAAATCAGCCATCAATATATATTGCTCTTCCTTATTTTCCATGATACCTTAAGTGTTTTTTATGAAATGTAACAAGAATGGGTGGAATTTATGTTTGTTTTCGAGAAGATCATTGTTGAAATTGTTGATACAAGGTGGTTTCACCATTGATTGATGGGCATTGACAGGCGTATCTGGTGATGGATTAAATGGTTCAGGCTAAGTCGTAAAGGGCCCAATATCCAATCAAGAGGCACCATATCATCAAAATGGTGGGGGCCATATGATCTATTAGGTCCTTCGGTGTAGTTAACTCTCTTCCTTTTGAGAGGTCGATATGTCATTCTATTCGTTGATATTTGTAAGTTTCTCATGGTCATGTGGCATACCAAGTCCAACAAGTATTATTTGCAGTGCAAGATTCCAAGGAGGGGGAACTGCGACTGTGCCCCAACCCCCCTCCTGTGTAATGTCACAAGTACTCCCACCCCTTGTTGATGTTACTTATGGGGCACACTCATTTTGGGTTATAGATCTTGGTTAGGCTATCACAACCATTAGCTAGTAGGGACCCATGGGTATCAATGGGTATCCCATAAAGAACACTTTGATTGATTTAGCTGCAGGCATTAATGTGATGACTATGGAGACTTTATCTCATATAGGATCCTTTGACTTATTACCCACTCCTACCATGTTAGAATTAGCAGATATGTCTAAGGTTAAGCCATAGGGGGTATTAGAAGACATTGTCATCTCATTATATTCTTGGGAGTACCCTGCAAAATTTTATGTTCTTCAACCTAAAACTAACTTGGGAGGACACCCATTGATCTTGGGGAGGCCGTGGTTAGCCATGACTGATGCCTACGTAGGGTGTATATCGAGAAACATGACCATCACTCATGGGGCTGAAACAAAGCACATCAATTTGTATCCCCCCTCTAAACCCCTCTTGAGATCGGAAAACACACATTGGGTTGAATAAGAAGAGCATGATTCTGAGTGTACCCAGCCAATTTTAACAATAGCTCAAGCCATGAGTCTTAAGGGAAATTCTGAGGAAAATATGATAAATTGTTGTATTTCTAATCTTGATTTTCCGTAGCATTCAGAAAAACAATATAGTCATAATTTAGATATCATTACTCATCTATAGGATTTTTATGAACATCGTACAGCTTTTGAATTACATTCATCCCTCTTATCTGCATTTCCTGTATATTCAATAATTGAATGGGGGAGTAAGGTAGTGGAAATTTTTCCTGAAAAATCTTTAAATATTAATTCTGCCTGAACTCCTGAACAAGAAAAACAATTAATTCAAACATTGAAATTTTTTTCAAATGCATTTTCATGGGAATATATAGATATGGGGGCATTCACCCAAACACATGCATTCATCATATTCATATAGAATAAAATGCTAGGCCTATGAGACAACCACAAAGGAGGATGAACCCCACTTTAAGGGAAATTGTAAAAGATGAATTGTAGAAATTGTTAAATGTAGGGTTCATCTATCCTATCTCATATAGCCAGTGGGTATTGCCACTAGTTGTTGTCCCCAAAAACAATGGTAAATGGCGAGTGTGTGTAGATTACAGGGAACTAAACAAAGCTACATTAAAAGACCATTTCCCTTTACCATTTATAGACCAAGTACTTGACACTCTAGCAAGGAAAAAGTACTTTTCCTTCCTATAAGGGTTCAGCGGATACAATAAGATTAGGATAGTTCCAGAGGATCAGGAGAAGACAACATTTACATGTCCTTGGGGTACCTATGCATATAAATTATTACCATTTGGTCTATGCAATGCACCAGCCACATTTCAATGAGCGGTCCTTGGTATTTTTTTGATCTTTTGCATGATTGTGTTGAATTTTATATGGATGATTTTATAGTCATGGATGATACTTTTGATGAGGCTTTACATAATCTTGAAATTTTTTTGTAGAGATGTAGAGAAATTAATATTTCATTGAGTAATGAAAAATGTTTTATGATTATGACTGAAGGTATTATTTTGGGTCATCATGTTTCTGTTGCAGGAATTAAGGTTAATCTGGCAAAAATTGAAGTTATTGTAAAGCTTCCCCCACCAATCAATAAAAAGGGAGTGCAAAGTTTTCTTGGACATGCAGGCTACTATAGAAGGTTTGTTGCAAATTTTACAAAGGTAGCCTCTCCATTGTTCAAACTATTGACTAAAGAATCTAAATTTCATTGGAATGATGAGTGTCAAGCTGCATTTGATAAAATCAAGGAAAATATTTCTTCAGCACCTGTCTTGAGAGGCCCAGATTGGAATTTGGCCTTTCATATTTCCACTGATGCCTTTGATTCATACATAGGAGAAGTATTGGGTCAAAAGGAGGATCCTGTAACCCATACTATTTATTTTGTTAGCAAAAACTTAACTCTTGCATAACTGAAAAATAATTCCTTGTTGTGATTTATGCTATTAACAAGTTTAGACACTACATCACAGGTTATGAAGTTTTTTTGCACACAGATCATTTTTCTATTCGTTATCTCGCGAATAAACTATTCACTAATGGCAGAATTACTAGGTGGCTATTGTTGCTGCAGGAATTTGACATCACGGTATTAGATAGGCCGAGAAAAGAAAATCAGGGAGCTAATTTCTTGTCTAGGCTTAACCATGCAAGTGAGGATGTTCCTGTTAATGATAACTTTCTAAATGAAAAATTGTTTTCCGTCTCTATTAAAACGCCTTGGTTTTCAAACATGGCTAATCATATTGCTACAGGAAAGTTGCCACCTTAATTTTCATCTAATCAGGAAAAGAGAATTTTTGGAAAAAGTGGTGATTACTCTTGGATTAGGGGAGATCTCCTTTTCACTAGACCTGATTTGATTATTCACAGGTGTGTCAGGGAATATGAGATCTATGGCATCTTGAGGCCTGTCATGATGAACCTTGTGGAGGGCACTTTGCAGACAAGTGAACATCTTATAATATCCTTCGATCAAGTTATTATTGGCCCAGTATTTTCAAAGATGAAAAGGAGTATGTTCGGAAGTGTGATAGCTGCCATAGAATGGGGCAACCTGTACAATCAGATGAGATGCCTTTTCAACCACAAGTTCTCATAGAACCCTTCGAGAGATGGGTCCTTGATTTTGTAGGTCCCATCAATCCTATGTCCAAAGGTAAGAAGTATATATTGGTTTGTACTGATTATGTTACAAAGTGGGTGGAGGCAAGAGCACTACCTAGAGCAATGGAAAAAGCAGTGGCAGATTTTCTTTTCTCTGATATTTTTGTGAGATTTGGAGTACCTAGAGAAATATTTATTGATCAAGGTGCTCAGTTTGTGTCTAAGCTTATGCAAAGAATATTGCAAAAATATTATATTACCCACCGGAAATCCACCCCTTATCATCCACATGCCAATGGGTAGGTGGAATCAACCAATAAGGTGCTGGAGACAATCCTTACCAAAACAGTGCAATTACACAAAAAGGATTGGTTTGACCAGCTACCTAAGGCATTGTGGGCTTACAGGATCACATGGACGAGTACCAATGGCTTTTCTCCATATGAATTAGCGTATGGAAAAAAAATTTTGTTGCCCATTGAATTTCAGATCATAACTTTCAAGATGGCAAAAGATTTGAGTATAGACCTTGATGAAGCACAACAACAAAGAATCTTGTAGCTCAATGAGCTGGATGAGATCATACAGGATGATTTTCAGCATACTAACTTGATCCTAAAACAAAGGGCTAAATGGCACACAGATACATCAAAAAGAAGCAATTCAAATAAGGAGATTGGCATTGTTGTATGATTCAAAATTTAAGAACTTTAAAGGGAAATTCAATACACATTGGCTAGGCCCCTATAAGATCGAGAAAGCTTTTGAAAATGGATATGTTCAGCTTAAAATTATTTATGATGGGAATGTTACCTTCCTGGTGAATGGGCATAGACTCAATCTATATCAAAAACCCCAATCAAAGGAGGAATTTTTGGAAGAAATTGTGAAGAAGACAGAGTTGGAGATGGTAAGGGAAAGGATTATTCCTTCCACTATCTCTTCTTGAATTTCCTGATGATACAATGAGCTTACTTTGTTCCACCTCGTGCTCAGTAAAACATGAGAGGAATGTCTATTGGGTATAGGTTTATTCCTTTTTCTGGGCCCAATGGACTAATTACGGAAAAGGAGCCCTCTGGAGTCTTTTTTTTCATTATTGTAGACTCTCTAAAATTGAAATCTGGCGAGTATGGATTGCCATTGGGCTCATTAAAAACACAGGTAAGAAGATCCTTTGGGATCCCGTCAATAAAATTTATTTTTCAGTTAATCTATGGATTGCTCATGTTGGACTGATGTGAGATTTCTTAAGGCCATCCTTCCAACAATCTTGGCCCATTGACACAACTTATCTAGGTGCAGGATTAGAGTCTTGTGATGCCTTGAAGCCTATATGGCCTAATGACAAGCTAACTCACCAGCAGCAATGGAGAAACATTATGGCTCCTTTACTACTAGATCCTACAGGGGGTTTGACAACAACTCATAAATTCACACCTGATAGGATGCATCATGGTACCTTGGTCCTCACTCTCATTAACGGTGATGGGCTTCGCATTGATTAACAGTTGACCTCAATGGCCGGTAATCCAATGAGATCATTGCAAATTCGACATCAACACCTTCATTTATGTGCAATGGACTATACATAAATGGTGGAGAGATTGGTTTCTTGTAGAAGGTTCGATAGACACAATTTCAATTCTTGCAGAAGGTTCAACAGACATAGTGTCAATTCCTGCAGAAGGTTCAACAGTCACATTTTAATTCTTACAAAAACTTGACAGGCATAGTTCCATTTCCTACAGCAACGCCTTGGTTTCCTGAAAGACAAAAAGTATACAAAAATCATTAGTTTAAATCATTTGATATAGTACTAACAGTGATTATTGATCGAAGTCATGAATTATGTGATCAAGTGTTTGATATAATGTTAGTAAGTTATCATTGCAAGGAAAAGCAACGTCATCAAGGACTGGACCATTGGAGGTAAGCTCGATAAGGTACAGCTGGTGATAAGAAGTTTGAGGTAAGGTATAATGGCGCTTTAATTTAAATAATTTGCATGACTTAGGCTATGGTAACCCTTGTGGCAAAACGCGATTGTAAGCCGTTGCGGTGTAAATCCCACGACCTGTCATCATGATTCTGACATCACGGTGGTTGTACTTCCGATGTCCATCCTGTAGGTTGGATCATGATGGTAATCATGATCACGACCCGCCTTTCGAAAAACACTGTGCTTTTTTATCTTTCCCATTTAATCTCTTTCTTTGTCAAGAAATCCATTGCAAAGTTCTCGTTCTGTATTCCTATAAGATGTGTGCATTATTTTCTCTCGTCTACATTCCTGTGAACGGCATTCACTTTATCCCTTCCTTCCTCATCTACTCTATCCATTTCCTCCTTCACCGTGTCTAAACCACGACCCCCTATTCGATTTGAGCCACAGAGCCTCACGCTACTGGAAGCCGACCTTCACAACAAGGCGATGATAGAAAAAGCTGGATGGCTGCCCTTCTTTCAAAATTTCAGTGGCCATAACTCCGAAGTGATGAAGTCGTTTGACTTGAACCCAAATGGTGATAAAGCACAGGTCAGAAATGTTCAATTTTGGTTAACAGAGGACCTGGTGGCGCGGGCATGTGGAATTCCACAAGATGGGGAACGATGGTTTAAAAACTGATGCTTCAACAAGGGAATGTGCGCATCTTTCCTTCAGAAGGATCATTCAAATCCTGACTAGGGAAAGGGGATTCCACAAGAGTTTTTGAGAAGTACCTTCACCTACTGTTCTTCCTACAGAAGTATATAACGTGCGAAGGTCACTTTGGCCTCGCATTTCTATTTTACATTCAGGTTCTTGAACAATTTCGAGATCAACTTCCAAATTTTCCATACTATTTGAATATGTCTTTGGCCAAAATGTCCACAGCTACAAAAGAAAGAGTCGCCCATATAGAGGAAAACCTATATCATCATGTGCCGGTGAAAATCATCCTGATGGAGGTCCTGCAAAAATAGAAAAAGACATGGGAGGACTTTCTAGCCGATAACCATTTTTTGGAAGACAGAGACTCTGACTCCTCGTCGCTCAAGGTGGAACAACCAGCAGAGAGGCCTTAGAAGAAGCCACAGACTCATGGACCACAAGTAAAAGAGGATGATGAGGACGAAGAAGTAATGGTGACTAGGGAAACCATTGTAAAAGGTTACCAACAAAATGGACCTTCTACCCCAGCTAAAAGAGTTACAAGGAGCCAGGCTGCTAAGATGGCTATTAAGGAAATCATAAAAGGGGTAACACCACCCAAAAATTCTGATAAAAAGAAAGGAAAGTCCCATGGTCTGGCCAAGGGAAAGGAGAAGGTGGAACTGGCCACATTCATTAACAAGGACACTATGTCCTTCCAGAGTTCTTCGATGCAGGAAAGCAAAAATGAAACCATGGAAGAGAAGCGAGGGAAGGGGTACCTTAGTGTGCCCAAATTTTCATAGTGACATCATGAGGGGGAAGTTACTCCCCAAAGGAAGTGGTCTCGATAGGCGCTGGAAGAGACCATTAAAGAGCTCACTATTTCAGAGTAGGCCTTAAGGAAGGAAAAGGCGACCTTGACGGAGAACAACCTCAGAATGCAGAAATAAAATGAGGAGTGGCATGAGAAATTGGCCCACATTATGTAAAAGAAGCAGGCTCAGATAGACCATCTCAATAAGAAGAACAAAATGTATAGGGGCCAGATTCAGGTGGAGATTAGTCGAGCCCAGTTGGATCATCTGGCCACAATAGCTGCTGCCCAGGTGAACAACCGACTCTCTGTTTCGGAGGTTGCTATATTTTTTCTTGCATAGGGACATGCAAGAGTTTTGGTGTGGAAGAGATGTTAAGTCTCATTTTTGTCTATTTTTCACACCTTTCCCAAGCCTTACCTCCCCTATTTTTTCACTCCTTCCACCCTTAATTATGCTTACTTTGGCTATATTGTTTAGTTTTGGCTAAAAGGGTACTATAAGCTTAAGGAATATCAAATTAATATAATAAGTGCCATTTTTCCTTAAACTCAAAGTATTCTTTGATCTAGCTGTATCTTTATTAATTACCACTCCAACTGATCTAGAACTCATGTGCGGATTTTCTTTGATTTGAAGCAGCTCCACAAAATCTTGAAGATAGCTCGTGTAGCCACATTTCCTGTAGTAGCTCTGGATTTCCCGCAGAAGATCCGGATTTCCTGTAGCAACTCCAGATTTCCTGCAAAAGCCTCGATTTCCTGTAGCCACTGATTTCCTGAAGTGACATCAGCTGTTGACTATGTTCCACTTATTTCCAGATCCAGCAAGAACATGGGTTTTTTTGGGAATTCATTGCACATGAAGGCTATCCTATTGGCTGCTTCGAGCCTCCTTTTGAAACAACCCGAACTTCTAGATTTCTTCTCGTGACAACATGAGGAGGCAACTTTAGCTATGTAATAGAAATCATCTAATCCATGCTTTCAGTCATGGATTAGACTCAAAATAAGCTAATTTTGATAATCTGGACCTGTATTGTTGGCTGATAGCTTAGATTAGTCATTTTCCTTATTCGAGCCAAATATGGGCTTTAGGGACTATATAAAAGAACACATGCTTCATATTGTAAAGGGTTGTTGGGTTGGGATTGCTGCTAATAAGAAATATATCAGATTGTACTTGGATGTATATTTTCATATTAATACAATATCTTATGTTCTGTCTACTTTGTTGAGCAACCTCTTCGAGTTTTAAAGGGGTTGTGAGTGAGGGAGGGCCCCCTTCACTCACAACTCCTGCAACACAGTGTGTGTGTGTGTGTGTTTAATTCTTTTTATGCAGCAATAATTCTTTTACACGGCTAATGAATTCTTTCTAAAGTTTCAACAGCAAATTGTTAATTGATTAAATGATTAAGTTTCTTATGTTAATGTGTGTTGACTGGATAAATCAATCTTGCGGACAAGATCGATCTCCCTAGTACCAAAAGGTAATCTAGCAATGAACAGCCAAACGAACCTATCTTTCTCTAGACATATGTGATTTACAAAAGAATATTATAAAGGTGTTAAGGTCTTACTGTAGATCCAATGCTTGTTCGAAGTAGTTGTCCTTCGGTCACTTGAAGGAATTATCTTTAAAGACCTGCAGTCACAAACAAGCAAACATTAAATAGCACCTGCATAGTAAATATTATAAATCATACCGATCATGGTGATCAAGGAATCCATAAAATAAACAGTTAATTAACAGCTTATTGAGAAAAATGAATTCATTTGTATTAACTTTGAATGAAAGAAAACCTTACAACCTTAGCCTCGATGTTGAACAGGTCTTCCCGGGGTCCGAAGCAGGAATCTCCTCTACTCTGACAAGCCTTGCACTCTTCTAATCGAGACAGATAGAGGTATGTGATCTTTCCTCACAAAATCTCAGTTAAATGAGTTTGAATCCCAACAGCACTTTACCTCAAACAATTCTAAAGCTTGAACTCCCTTTGAGGCTACCCAAGGCCTCTTTTTATAGTGCAAAAGAGGAGGTTTTAGTTCCAACTATGAAGGGATAGAATCCTCCTTCAAAGGGATAAGCTCCTCACATCAAGGGGTTAGCTCCTTAAGGCATGGGATGCATGAATGTAAAAAGAGTGAACTTGCCACCGCAAGATTCCTTCCAGAAGCTTCTATAAATGACTGAAAGTGAGCTTCTGGGTTTACTTTGTGCCTTTTTAATATTTTACAGGGGTTTGCACCCTTAACACAGAGAAAGTGCGTTCAGGTACGTATGAGTCATGAACATTAGGTGTGGGATCGCAGGTAAGACAAAGAGAAAGTGCGATACCAGAGTTTTAGAGACTTTTGAGAGCTTTTCTCTTATTTTTAAGGCTTGACATGAGGAACTGATGTGTTAGAATTGCAAAGGAGGAAGTATGAGTGATAATGAGCTCATACAGATAGCAGAATGTCAAGATGACAATTTTCAGTGCAACAGATTGCCCCCTAAAGTGCGAAGTCTATAATAGATGAAGATAGGGTCTGTCATGTATGAAGAGTGAAGTACTTTGTCATTTCATAGATCAACCTATGGACACCCCAGTCGGAACCTGTAAAAACATTCAATGCAAAATATATATATGTAGATATATCATCGCTGAGGTAGGAATTCCCATACTCAGATCAAAACTAACTAGAAAACTGATTTAAACTGTTCTGATACAGGAATGATTTTCAATACATCAATAGTATAGACATGTGTAGAGACAGTATGGATGCAACCATATTTTTATGAATAGTCCACTATATAAATGAATAACAAAATTCCTCACAGCCTGGATGGTAGAAACTAGATCCAAGGTCTTGATTTCCATTTCTCGAACCAATATGATTCTATCCATGTGAATAAATGTGTCGAAGTCGAACATGGTAGAAACCACTTGATTACCAGTCAATAATATAGACTGTTAACAAGTGTGAGAGTAACCACCAGTAATGTCAATGGCCCTCAAAGTACTCAGTACAATCCATGAAATGTGAATGAATGAGCTGAAGTCGAACATGTCACGGAATCATTTGATCGAAGGTCAATGATGCAACTTGTCGTCGAAGGCGAGAAACCTACCATTGAGGCATGCAAATTTCAAGGTACTGACGATTTCTAGATCAACTTCCTAGATAATGAGCTATCATCGATAGGAAGTGATCCGTCATAGGCAATCCCACAACATGAAATCATAGATCAAGTTTGAAGAAATATATTGGCAAGGACTGACTCAGGGATGGTCAAAATGGAAGACAAATATTTTGCAGATGAATGGTTTGTTTGAACTGTCCTCTTGAACACATAATGACACTGCAGATGGCTTGGTGACAATTGACCCAAAGCTAATACCCAAAAACCGGTTGAAGACTTTCAATATGGTTTGATTAACTGTTAGGCAAAGGATTTTCCCAACCCAAGTGAACAAAAGTGTCGTGTTCAAGAGTGGTTAATTGGCTTTTCAAATAATTAAAATACAACAAACAGGTTCATTTTTCTTTCTTTTCCCCCACCATTTCTGGGAAGTACCTCATTATTTTTTACAAGCTTGACGAGGATAACATTTGCTTGTTTATAAGCTCATCCTTCGGATGAGTCCAACTTAGTTTAAGATTCAAACCCTAAGAAGGAGTGGTTCGTTCCTTTTTAAAATTGAACAGGTCCTTTACTGTTAAATTTTAACGAGTCCAGTATAGGAAAAACTCGGTGTTTTTCAATTTTAGGGAGTCAGAAGAAAAACTTAAGAAAACTCCATGGGTATACTTTTTCGTAAATTTAGTCTCTCAAGCCTGAAAAAGGATAAAAATAATGTGGGAGAGAACTCTGTTGACCGTAATTAGTCAACGTATACCTTTTTCGTAAATAGTCCATTTCAGTCTGTAAAAGGGGTAAACTTATACTGAAAGGATGATCATTCATTTATTTTAATGAGTTTGAATAATCAAGTGCTCGGCAATATTTTCAATTTTCGAGAGTCTAAAAATAGCTTAAAAGAGGACTCCAGGCTTTCGCTTTTTCATAAATTTTTGAAAGAGTCTGAAAAAGTGATAAAAGTATGCTCTTTGTTGAAAAATGATCAATTTTCCCGAAAAATCCAATTTTCTGCACAAAAACTCAAAACATTACACATACATGTTTAAGATAAATAAAAATGTTTTCAAAAAATACCTTTTTAAAGTGAAAAATAAACAAATTAAAAATTCATTTATTCATTTATTCAAAAAAACTTATAAAAAGGGCTTTTCTAACTTCATTTTTACCATTTGAGTTCAGAGTGAAAAGTGAGAGCTTTTGGGTAAAAAAGTACCTGCGAAGATTCTGGAAAATCCGTTTGGTGAAATCGGGAACCGTCAGCTCCAGGTAATCCACGTCCTCCTTATCTTGCATTTCATCTGTTTACAATTCATTTTTAGGCTTTAAATTCCGTTTTTAAAGGAAAAATAGGTTGAAAAAATCGCTTGTGGGGGTCCACAGGTGCAACACGCAGGCCCTGCGGACCCCGACTTTTTTCTATATAGAAAAAAGTCCTGGGTTCACACCCATTGCACAGCACCCGTGCGTATCTACGCACTGTGTATGAGCAAAGGGTGTGGACCCCGCGCAATGAAATTTCAAACTTAGATTTCTCAATTTCTACCCAAAATTTTTCAAACAAACTTGTTCTAATATGTCTTTTTATGCATTGTAGGACATTCAAAATTCTTTTTTGGAGAGAACGCGAGCATGAGGACGTAGATGATGCAGCAATGAATCATTTTCCTACAATGCAGGCATTGAGAGCATGCAGTTTATACAAATTCTGGGCCATTCAGGGCATGAGCGCACAGGTAGACCTCCTAACGTGGCTAGTGAACAGATGGAACGTACAGGACCAGTGCTTTGTTATTAGCGGCCACCAGCGCGAAATTGAGCTGGAGGATATATATTTTTTAACTGGTTTGTCCAAGAGGGGCAAAAAAATTTCTCTGTTTGGGACTAGGCCAGGTGGCCAGTCTGTCGCTAGTCTTCGACTAGAGTTCTGCGATGATCAGGCAAACCCCAACGACAAACGGATTGATATAAAAACTATCATCCATCCTGCGCTTAAATTTATTGCATTTACTGTTACCAGAATGTGCGGGAGTGCAGCGTTGCATGTGGCTACCGGTTCCCAGATGCACATTGCAGTAGACTGTTTTCGAGGCACCATTTTCAACTGGTGCGAAGCTGTGTTGGCCAATGTGAAAGGCCAACTAACCAGAGCAAAGAATGGAAAGCTAAACAACTTTGGATATGAATCTATTGTAGTCACCTTTGCTCTAGAGAGGATCCCCATGTTAGCTCCGCAGCACATTCCTGTCGATGCTGGTCGGCCTCGAGAACCTAGGATGGTTCGTTAGGTTGCTTAGATGGCCCGTCATGCTGAGGGCATTGAGGTTGTTCGATTTCCTTCTACATATTTTTGTTGGCTGGAACACCAAATTTTTGTTATAGAGGACTTTCCATACACCAGGATGGACTACCGCAGCGACAGAGACATGGCTCTCCCAGCAGGAGAACAATGGGATGATTCAGGTAAAAATCATTTTCAACAATTTCTAAGTTCTAATTTATTTATTTTTGTATTTTAATCATCCCAAAAGTAATAATAAAAAGTTTTAATGTTTATGTGGGCCCACGACGACCAGCCAATCTCCAGCCTTACGAGAGGAGACATCTAGCTGCAGCAGCACCAGCCCCACATGGCCAATCAGCAGAGATCCTGACTGATTCGGAGCATCATCTAGAGCGCTTGACTCTAGACATTCCAGAGACTGATATAGATGATATCCCACTTAGGTTACAGAGATATGTGATTGGTGTCCCAGGACCTTTTAGGAGGTTCCTGTGTAGGGTGGCTCGAGCAGTGGTTTCTTATCGTGATCATCACCAGGGACAGGATGATCGATTTGTAGACTCATAACATTTTTGACCTTTTGTATTATCATTTTTTCCGATCATAAGGTGTTTTTCAACCTATGATCGAAGATGATGTATATTTTGAAACACACTTTAATGCTATGATATATCATTATTACCAGCTATCTGTGTAACATGTTATCGAATGTTGTGTAATTTACTGTTTTGATTATTGCAAATGTCTATTTATCATACTAGAAGCAACTGCATCTGCTAAAGTATTTAAATGTCTTGGAATATGTTGATATTCAATGTAATCAAATTCACGTTCCAAGAGATGAACTCTTAAAAATAACCATAATAACACTGGATTTCTAATGGCATAAACCCTGTTAAGCTGTAATACAACAAGTTCATAATCCAACCTAAAAATCAAACTCTGAATTCCAAACGATATGGATTCAGATAATAACTCAATCACTGCACTATACTCTGCAATGTTATTCGTTGTTTGACCGAGGCTTACCCCATGCATGGACACTAAATCATCAGAGGGTGAATAGATAACCCAAGCTGCAGAAGAACTATTCTGTGTACTACGACAAGCACCATCAAGAAAACCAATGTAGGTTTGAAGAGACGTCATCATCTGCAATATCAAGAGTAACACCCAGATAAGCAGGAATAGTGATAAGAACACACTCTAAACTAGGCACGCTTTTCTAATCTAAGACACACCAACAGTAAAGAAACTAATCTAACAAAAATCTCCACTCGAAATTCAAGCATAATATCTCTTCAGTTAAAGCCCATTTCTGGGTTTATCTAAAGAGAGTCCGTCAAAATCTATTAGTTCATAGGCCCCTTTTGCTAGCTTTCACTTAACAATGAAAGGACCATGCCACATAGGCACAAATTTTCTAGTCCCTACCTTATCATTAGCTTGATCGTATACTAAAACTAGGTCTCCTTCTGAAAAATTACGAGGTGTAACATTTCTATCATACTGAGCTTTTATTCGTTTGACATGAGCTTCGTTTGCTAATGCAGCATTTCGTCGATTCTCATCTAGCTGAGCTGAGTACAAAAAATGTTTTTCCTCTTCAAATGTAGCTGGGAGTAATTCTATGGCTAATTGTAATGACGGAATTTCGCATTCAATAGGTAACACAGCTTCCAAACTCTAAACCAGTTGAAAGGGAGTGAAACCAGTTGATGTTTTCACTGAGGTCCGATATGCCCAAAGTGTTGAAAAGAGCATGGAATTCCAATTCGACTTATGAATACCAATAATTCGTTTGATCATAGTGACTAAAACTTTATTGATAGCTTCAACCAGACCATTAGCCTGCGCGTAATATGGAGTAGAACTTTCATGGCACAGGCCAAGTTGATATGTCAGTTCAGTCATCATGATATTTCGAAAATGACTTCCATGATCTGTAATAATGGCTTGAGGAACACTGAATCTAGTAATTATATGATTGAACACGAAATTTGTAGCAGTCTTGCCGTCTGCCGAAAATGTAGGCATCGCCTCAGCCCACCTAGTAAAATAATATACCGCTGGGATAATATACGCATGCCCCCCGGCCGAGTGAGGGTTACATGTAATAAAGTCAATGCCCCACTTTGCGAAAGGACCGATAGCAATTATAGGGTGAAGAGGAGTGGGTGGTGCACGCATTTTACGATCAAAGACCTAACAATTGTGGCATTTCCGGACTGCATAGATACAATCTTTGAATAAGGACGACCAGAAATAACTAGCGCGCAATATCTTTTGGGCTGTGGCATTCCAAACATATGACCGCCACATGCTCCAGAATGGCAGTCATTTAGAACCTTCTCAGCTTCTTCGTGAGTAAGACAGCGTCGGAAAATAGTATCCGCTCCACGATGATAGAGTGTATCACCAATAACATTGTATTGTTGGAATTGGAAATGTATTTTCCGTCACTGAGATCGTGAGATTTCAGGCCGAAAAGATTGGGTTTGGAGATAAACAATAATATCCCCATACCAAGGATCAAGAGTACTGATAAGAAACAAGGATTCATCCGTAATGGGTTGTTCCACCACAGTTTCAGTATCAGTAGACGGGAAATCACACATCAGTTTGGCAAAAACCAAAGATTTCTTTGCCTTGGATTTTTCAAATTCCAAGTCAAATTCTTGCAAGATAACTATCCATTTGGAATACTTGCCCCCTAGCAATTTTTTGGTAAAAATGTAATCATAGGGTTACAGTCAGAAATTACAGTGGTTTTGCGTAATAAGATGTAGTGACGAAATCTTTGGACAACTTGAACAACTGCCAAGGCCAATTTCTCCACATGTGTGCATTTAATCTCAGTCGAATGCAGATTTCGACTAAGATAGTAAATCACATGTTCATTGTTGAGTTCATCTTCCTGAACTAAAACCATCCCAATGGTGGAATGAGAAGCGGCGAGGTAAAAAAATAATCCTGGTTGTAATTGGGAGGATGCAATAACGGTGCATGGGTCAACGTGTGTTTTAGTGCATCAAAAGATCGATCAACGATCTCATCCCAAAAGAATGGAACATTCTATTTTAACAACTTGGTAAAACCCTTTGTTAACTTGGCGTAATTAGGGATGAACCGACGTAAAAATTTTGCTTTCCCCTGCAAACTTTGGAGTTGGCGCAGAGTCGAAGGAGGAGGTAGATTGACAATAGCTTCGACCTTCGATGGATCAACACGAATGCCTGCTTTCGAAACAACAAATCCCAGTAAGCGACCCGATTCTACACAGAAAACACATTTGTGTGGATTCAGCCGAATTCGATAATGCCTACATCTTATAAAGATAGCTCGTAAATGAGTGAGATGGTCAGCCCTACGCAATGAATGAGCAGGTAAATCATCGAGATAAGGCTGCACAATGTGCTTAATGTCATGAAATGCATAAGACATAGCCCTTTGAAAAGTTGCCCCAGCATTCTTCAAGCCAAAAGGTAGTTTTCAATAAGCAAATGTCCCCCATGGACAAATGAATGTTGTTTTAGGTTGATTAGCAGGGAGTATGTTTATTTGATTGTAACCTGAAAAACCGTCCATAAAGGAGAACCATTAGGGGAATTTTGAGGTCTAAAATGGGCCTCCTAAGAAAAATGTACAACCAAAATAAACTTTATAAGAACCAATAGGATTCAAGATGATGATGTCAACCATAGGGGATGATTCACCATTTTTGGAGTAAAAAAGTAAAAATATTAAAAAATAATAAAATAATAAAACTACTTTTCCAGCTCGTATTTTAAACTTATCTCCCAATTTTTTTACTCAAATTTCGAGTGGGAGTACTCGTTGGATGCAAAATTTAATTCCTCATCCAAAGAGTACCCATGTTTCATACTTTCGATGAACTCTACTACACGAAAAATGAGAAATACATAAAAAATGTGATTGTAATCACGTTTTTTTATGTATTTCTCATTTTTCATGTAGTAGGACCCATCGAAAGTATGCAACATGGGTACTCCTTGGATGAGGAATTAAATTCCGCATCCAACGAGTACTCCCGCTTGAAATTTGAGTAAAAACTTTGGGAGATAAGTTGAAAATATGAATTGAAAAAGTAGTTTTTTTCATTTTTCCCTCTAAAATTTGATGATGTCATCAAATCTTATTTGATTTTTTACACTATTATTTTATAATTTCCTTAGGAGGCCCATTTTAGACCTCAAAATTCCCCTAATGATTTCGCTGCCGGCACAATAATCAATGATTTGATCGATATAGGGGGTTGGATAATTGTCTTTAGGACAAGCTCGATTAATATCCCTATAGTCGATACATACTCTTATCGTTCCTTGTTTTTTGTTAACAGGAACAATATTCAATACCCAATCAGTTAAAGGAATTGGATAAATGAAACCTGCACAAAGTAATTTCTCAACTTTGGCTTTGATAGCAGCAGCTTTTCTCGGATGTATCTGACATAAGCATTGTCAGATAGGTTTTGCATCCGGGTAAGTCTTAATTTCATGTACAACTATTGACGGATCGATTCCTGGCATTTCTTCATATGACCAGGCAAACACATCACGGAATTCTTGAAATAGGGCTTTATAATATTAGAGTTCATCATCCGTACAACAAGCACCTCTATGAATGTTTTCAATTATTCTTGGCTTAACTGAAATGTCAATAGGAACCGTTTGAGAGATATTTTCCAAATTTAACTCAGAATCAGAATGTTGCAATGGATTCTGCTGTTCTTTGACATATTCAGTATTAAAAATAGAAGAGAAATCATTTTCAAAACGATCCAGCTTAGGTAAGAACGAAGATCAGTGATGTAGATCTTCCCATGGTAAATCGTCAACAGACAAAAGTTCACGAATCTGCTCATCAGTATGAACAAGATCGGGAAATGTCGTTGTGGCTGAGCTAGATATAGAAAGTGATTCCTCATGGATCACATTCATTGGATCAGTTTCGGTTGAAGAGGGATCAGAAAGCGACTATACAGCTTGATATGCAATTTCAAAGGGACTCAAAGGCATCACGCCATCAAATGAATCCAACTCAGAATCGGAAGGTACGATCCAACGATCATGAAAAGTAACAGTATTCGATGAAATCATATGAATATTTGCGATAGGAGATGATACGTTAGGAGCAGGAAAGGAAAAAGTTCCTAATAAACTAGAATCTTTAATCAAACCTACACCAACATCATTGTAAGGGATAGCCATTTTACCGATGTGCTGGATAGTTTCTGTAGAGGCTGGATCGGATGAGAAATAAGTAAGCTGGTCTATTGTAATGATCTTTCCTTGATGTGGAAATTTGATAAGCCGAAAGACTGATGAAACAACAGCAGTCATAGCATAATACCAACTACGACCCAGGAGAAGGTTGTAATCTAGAGGGGCATCAACCACCTCCACATCTAGATTTACGGTTTTGCCTTCGACCCCTATAGGTAAATCCTACAAAATACCGAAAGGATGGAACCCTCGGCCATCAAAAGCCTTTAGAATTTTCAGAGACTGATTGAGTGTAGGAGAACCAAGTGATTTCCAACACTGGATCGACATAATATACGTAGAAGCCCCTTCATCAATCACAGTCCGAAAGACGGGTCTGTTTTTGACTAATACTGGAATCTGGAAAGCCATTTGATGAGGTAGGTAGGGTGTAATATTCTCTAAATCGAAGATTATTAGGTTCGAATCCTGAATATCGACAGCTCCTATGGCAGACAATAGTAATTTACGTTGTGCTGGGCACGATTGCAGCACTTCCAAAGCCGACATTGCTGAAGGGGAAATAGCTAAGTCCTCAACAATGTTGTAATTCTAAGAAGCTCTCGCATGTGGATTGAAAGCTGATTTACGAAGTACACCTTTAGCAGGCGGTTTTATTACTAAGTCTGAATTGGGTTTCTCGATCTGTAGCGGATCAGAAACAGGAGGAGGTGTAGTTGATGTGTTTGAATTAGAAGATTCTACTTCTTTACCATCAACAGGACTTTTACTACCATAATCTTGCGATCGCATCACAATCCTGACATGAGACATCATCATAACATGTTCTTCTGAGGCATTCGAGGTGGAACCAATCATCTTACTATCTTGAGTAGGAAAAGGATCCTTCAAGACAGCAGGCTGTTGAGAACCTTTAATGAATTTCGAAACCTCTGCTCGATGTGGGCATTCTTTAGTAAAATGATCCTCGCTGCAAATGAAACAAGGATAGCGAGGCTTGCATTTTTAATCATTAGATTCATTTTTTATGTTTTATCTTTTGAACTCTGTTTGTTTTTATTCTTCCCCTTATTTTACCGCCAGATTTAGATTTGGCCGTAGATGTCTCTACGACATGAATGTTGGCAGAAATTTTAGCGAAAGACTCTCCTTTTGGGGAATTAGGCAAAGTTATTATAGGAGAAGAATTCTTTGAAGATTTCTTCTTGCTTTTAGTACTAACTAAACCAATCATACCATCAGCGGCATGAGACCCTGAAGGAGCTGTAGTTATTTGACCGTGTTTTGGAAGATCGGGGATTTTTTCATGTAAAGTACCTGACTGCGTGTAGACGAGGTCAAGGTACTGAGCTTGAGCAATGACTTGCTCTTCAATAACAACTCCTCCCTTAGCTACATCTTCAGTGATTTTGGGTAATAATGATCTAATGAACCATTCCGCCAACATTGGATCCGGAATGAAAACTTTCACTAAACGCCTTCTACATCGACATTCGTGAATATGATCAGAAATATACGTGGACGTGGATTGTTTTAGTGAATTCAATAGTTCCGTGCCATTGTCGTATCTGACAGGCAACTGAAAATGAGTTAATAAAGCAATTTCTAATTGATTGAAATTATTAAAAGAGCCTCGTGGTAACTCAATGTACCATTTGGTAGCAAGACCAATAAGAGTTCGTTGAAAAAGACGTAAGTGAATTGAATCATCAGTTATTGAATTAGACGCACACCAGAGGTGATAATTCATAACGTGATTTGATGGATCCTCTCCTGACTTACCCTCGAATTTCGGTATATCACTGGGCAACTTATGTGGCATTAGCGGCCAATACAGATGATAGTAAATTGGATCATTCGTAAGGCGTGACAAATCAGGTAAATCCAAAGTTGCAATAAATGGTAACTGACGGTTAGGGTCGCGAAAACCTTGAGTAATAAGAGCAGTTCCGGGAGGAGGATACCCAAGATAACTGGGAATCGGATTTTCATTAGGAATGGTATAACCTCCTGAGAAACCAGGATTAACTGGACCAAATTGTGGTTGTTGAGGCTGTTGATAAGTATAGCCAGGATACGGTTGATACTGATAAACTGGGTTTTGTGCAATAGGACCGAATTGATATTGTCCCTGGTACGGTTGATATGTGAATTGCGGTTGACTCATAACAATTGTACTTTTACCAGCTTGTCCTGTAGGTATCTGGACCGAAGTATGAACTGTAGGTCCTAACCGGGGTACAGAGACTTGAGGAATTTGCACGGATGCAGGGATAGAAGAAACTGGATCTACAAATACTCTAGAAATAGGTGTTATAGGTTGAACAGATATTGCAGTAGTTGCAGCAATTTGAGGCGGAGTCTGAGGTGTATTAGGCCCAGACTGCTGAACAGAACCAGGTGCAGGGATTTGAACAGTAGGCTGGAAAGGTTGCTGGGTTGGACCATAAACCAAAGGTTGTCCTGGTTGACTAGGTAACTGCACATTAGGTTGCATAGTCTGTTGAATTTGGGATGGATCCCACACCATGTTCATTATGGGGTATTGTCCCGTAGAAGGTTGTACATATGAAGGACCATTTGGTTGAACGTAGGGTTGATAATTAAGTGGTAAATTTCCAACTCCTTGTACAAATGATTCACCAGAAGGTGGTTGAAAACCTTTATTTGGGTACTGACCTTGAGGTTGATAACCCTGAGGCGCATACTGAATCTAGGGTTGATAAGGACCTTGAGGAATATACTGAGTTTGGGGTTGAACTTGGGGTATGTACTGTCCTGAAGGTTGATAACCTTGAGGTATGTACTATCCTTGAGGTTGTTCCCCAAAATAATATTGTCCTACAGTTTGTCCTGGGAAAAAATTACCCTGAAATTGCCCCCCAGGCAGTAATTGACTGCCTTGAGGTTTCCCCTCGGGCGGTAACTAACTGCCTTGAGGTTGCCCCCAAGGCGGTAACTAACTACCTTGAGGTTTTCCCCCAGGTGGTAACGGACCACCCTGAGGTTGGGGATTTGGAATATTACTAGACATCATAAAGATTTGCTCTGTGTTCGACGTTTCAGTTTTAATTCCATTAAGACCAGATGATAATATTTGTTCAGTCGGTCGAGGAGCTGCTCCTGAGAACGTACCAGAGAGCCTGGTACCCCGAAGGAATAGAATGACCACCGTATAAAAATGTTTCCGGTGTTTTGGAAAACATAGATGACTCTCCTGACATGATCAATGAAGGATAATAACCTCTGGGCATAGGATGAAAAGGAATTCGAGGTGGTGAAAAAGCAAGACCTGGGTTTTCTAAAAAATTTGTCAAAGATAAATACCAAGCGTCACTCCTAATAGGGCTGTAGAAAATGGATTCACACTCCCTAAGATTCAAAGACTATGGGGATTTAGGAAGAGTTACTTCTTTGTTTGAACTAGCAAGTTCTTCAATAAAAATGAGGCCAGATGGAAGATATTCAGTAACAATATTTCTTACCCTAGGTGAACTAGGATCACTAGAAATTGGAGTAATAAATCTTGAGGATGTTTCCAAAATAGAAGGTTTAGTGTCAGGCTCAAAAATTTCAGGTTCTTCAGCTAGTTCACTGGAAGGAGAAATACTACCAGTAACTTCAAAAACTGAAATCGGTTCTTGAATATGCTCTGTTGTGGGTATTTGATGATCAAGATGAACAACTATAGATGAACTTCTGACTTCTTTTGATCTAATTCTACCACTACTATATGATACTAGAGCACGCAGCCCTTCAAGCTGACTTGGTGTATACTCAGGGGGCTTCCCCTGAAGTCTTCGAGACTATCTCGGTAATTCTGCCACGATTAAATACTAATCAATCACACGCAAACAAAGAAAATTTCAATAAAAACACCTAAAGTCTGTAAAGGAACAAACAGCTGAATCACACGCCTAAAAAAAATCTAAGAGTTCAAACCACGCACAAACAGTAACTTCCCGTACTAAAAACACTAGTTGGTGATGAAATCCAACTTAGTAGGAGTTTAATACAGAAAGGGCGTTTGGAACAGTTACCCCGACAACTTGCCTAATGAAACAGACTGGCACAAGTTTCTTCACAAAACCATCTCGAGTGAAGAGAACCCCCCAGAGAGTCCAAGTGAGTCTAGTCGACGTCTGCTCTAGATACAGTGAGATCTTTCCTTCACCGTCACCTTCGGAAATAATCTTAAGCTTATGGACACTAAGGTTACCAACAATAACAAATACAACTGGGGGAACAGTCTACAATCCAATTCCACGCACAAGGGCAGAGTAACAAAGCTCAATCCCCTTGAAGGCTCTTCGACATGTTCAATGTAAGGTTTACCAACAAGTGACCCCAGGCTCCTCGAAAATGATTAATCCGAGGTTTACCGTTTGTAATGCACGCAGATCTTCTATCTTTTCCAATGAAATAGAATTTATTGTCTCAAAGGTTCGGACATGATCTCGTGATTAACTCCTTTAAGAGAAGCTTCCCAAATTGTACCAATTACAATTGGATTTATTTCTTACCGCAAGATTTATCTACTTGTTTGTTTTTACTATCTTGGAGAGTTAATTACTCCCTACTCCAAGATACTAGCCTAAGCTATATTGGTGATAAGAGCCCGAGAAATAGAAAAGATTACTAGTTCAATTTTAATTAAGCATTGTTTTTATGGCTGTTCTTTAAGTCAACAGGTATGGAAATGAAACTTTGATGGTGTGAAGACTCGACTTCCAAACACACTAAAAAATGCACCTAAAATGATAAACAATTCGTTTTTATTTCAATGAAATTCTAGCTAAAGAAAGAGTTCGAGAATGAAAATTCTTTTAAGAGACAATTCTTTCTTTGAACATGAAGAATAAATGTAAGAAAATCTTTTTGTTTTTTCAATAAGAACTCAAAACGAGACAAATAATCAATGCTCACAATAAACCCCTTTCACTTTCAAGACTTGAAACTATAAAAACAACTTTTCTTTCAAAAGAGATCTACAAGTTCTAAAAAGCACTCAAAACTACGAAAAACTAATTTTGAGATCTACAAACTTTGAAAATCTAATTGAATAAAAGCTTTAATTTTTTTTTTGAGAATGTTTTGCTTAGTTTTTCAGTAAACTAAGGATTCATTTGCCCAGAATGAAAAATACATCAAAAAACATCCAGATATGTTTTCTTTTGTAAAAATGAAATTCAGAACTTATAACAAAGTTTGTTCAAAGATTTGCAAAGAGAAAACTAGATATATTTCTCAAAAAGGATGGATTTCACAACCAAGTCAAACTCATCAAGAA
The DNA here is from genome assembly GCA_034641835.2 of Pinus albicaulis. NCBI lineage: Eukaryota > Viridiplantae > Streptophyta > Pinopsida > Pinales > Pinaceae > Pinus > Pinus albicaulis. Next base: position 1,625,766,876 of record CM076584.1, read on the forward strand.
GACAAAAAGACCAGTGTGATATGAGGTATTCCAAGCTTCTAATCTTTGAGTCACTACAGAGACCAAGTGAAAACCAGTCCAAGTATGCAAAACTTCTAGAAAATCACTCAAAACACAAATACTGTTGGAATTCACTCACAAGAGGTCTTTGACAGGAAAAATACAGATCTGGGTAGATACTAAAAATCCTAAATCAAATTAAACATAAACTGGAAGAAGAAATCTGAAGTTTTTCAAAAAATTTAATAGGGTCTGTAGGCCCTAGAAGTAACAGGTGCGGTCCCGCACTGGTTACTCAAGGAAATTGCGAAACTGCCCGCACTGTGTAGGAAAACAAAGTGTGGTCCCCAGAAAAGTTCAAGAAACACACAAAATACTTCAAAAATTTTCAAAGAAAAGTAAACCTAAGCTACCCAGGCGAGTATCCATCAATCAAAAACCAAAAAAATCATTTTCTCAAGTCAAAATAAAGGAAAACCAGAAAACAAAAAACCTTCCCCAGTGGAGTCGCCAATTTGTTGATCGGATAAATCAATCTTGCAGACAAGATCGATCTCCCTAGTACCAAAAGGTAATCTAGCAACAAACAGCCAAACGAACCTATCTTTCTCTAGACATATGCAATTTACAAAATAATACTATAAAGGTGTTAAGGTCTTACCGTAGATCCAATGCTTGTTCGAAGTAGTTTTCCTTTGGTCACTTGAGGGAGTTATCTTTAAAGACCTGCAGTCACAAACAAGCAAACATTAAATATCACCTGCATAGTAAATATTATAAATCATACCTATCATGGTGATCAAGGAATCCATGAAATAAATTGTTAATTAACAGCTTATTAAGAAAAATGAATTCATTTGTATTAACTTTGAATGAAAGAAAACCTTACAACCTTAGCCTTGATGTTGAACAGGTCTTCCTGGGGTCCGAAGTAGAAATCTCCTCTACTCTGACAAGCCTTTCACTCTTCCAACCGAGACAGATAGAGGTATGTGATCTTTCCTCACAAAATCTCAGTTAAATGAGTCTGAATCCCAACAGCACTTTACCTCAAACAATTCTAAAGCTTGAACTCCCTTTCAGGCTACCCAAGGCCTCTTTTTATAGTGAAAAAGAGGAGGTTTCAGTTCCAGCTATGAAGGGACAGAATCCTCCTTCAAAGGGATAAGCTCCTCACATCAAGGGGTTAGCTCCTTAAGGCATGGGATGCATAAATGTAAAAAGAGCGAACTTGCCACCGCAAGATTCCTTCCAGAAGCTTCTAGAAATGACTAAAAGTGAGCTTCTGGGTTTACTTTGCGCCTTTTTAATCTTTTACAGGGGTCCGCACCCTTAACACAGAGAAATTGCGTTCAGGTACACAGAAGTCATGAATATTAGGTGCGGGACCGCAGGTAAGACAAAGAGAAAGTGCAATACCAGAGTTTTAGAGACTTTTGAGAGCTTTTCTCTTATTTTTAAGGCTTGACATGAGGAACTGATGTGTTTGACTTGCAAAGGAGGAATTATGAGTGATAGTGAGCTCATACAGATAGCAGAATGTCAAGATGACAATTTTCAATGCAACAATGTGTTAATTTCATTTGATCAAAGCTTGTATTTATGATTGTCTAAGTTGGTTTCTTGATTGTTGTAATTTGATCTTTTATCTTTTTCATGGTCAATATCAGCAATACCGAGAGCTGTAGAGGGATGTTGTAGTCCACTCCATAGCCTTTGTTGCTAAGTATTGATGCAGGAAAGAGGCATTAGTTGGTGTGTGTATAAATAGTTAATATATGAACACTCGCAGTAATAAGCATGCATATATTTTGCATAGTATCTCGCAAGCTTACCTACTTTGGGTTGACAATTTATGATTGGAAAATTATAAGTGTATAATTTGACTCAACAATTATTTATATAAGTGAATTTAAAATATATATATTATAAATTAAATTTGATATGTGTGAAGGAAATTAATTTTAAATAGGAAAAGAATTGTGTTGTAAAAAATTATATAAAGAAAAACAATATGAGAAAAAATTGCTTTTATACATAGTATGAGAAAAATTTAAAACTTATGCATTTGAAAACTTTAACTAAATCTATATACAAAATGTTTTTTTTAAAGTGACAATTTTTTTTTAGAAAATATCTAATTGTGGAAATATACCCCTCTTCCACACATGAAACATTCCCGAAATATATAATCTAATTAATATGGCTACTTTGATTTTGTAAATATAATCTAATTAGTTTGGCTACTTTGATTATGTAAATATTATACCTCGACTATGTGAATATTATAGATATTTGACTCTGTGAATATAATTTCACCTGAGCTTCCAAGGCCTTTGTAGAATTAAGGTTATAGGAAAAAAATATGTGCAGAAAGTAATGCAGACGCAAAAGAAACTATAACGTTGAATAAATCATCGCATATCGTACCATATGGGAAGCGTGTTGAATAACGATCCTCGCTTTGGTGATAATGCCGAATTGGACCAGCCCACCTAACACACCATAGAAAATTTCCTCAGAGTAGGTTATTACTTATCCCCTTCTTGCATTAATTTTGACTAGCATGATTTCTAATTGAAATCCAATTTTATAATTTTAACGAGTATGGATTCTAATCCAAATCCATGTTGATCGGAATCTAAAGCCTCAAATATGACCTTAATACAATTTTTTATTAGAGTTACACAACTTTTAATGGAAATCATTATAATGAATTTCTCTTATAAGAATGTATGTGAAACAAAACTTTTTCTAGGCACTATGCACTACAACATTTACTTGTAACAACCTCATACTGCAAAATGTTACTTAATTGTGGGCCCAAATGAAAATCTTGGTCGCTATTGTGTTAGGATTCATCATTAGAATCACTATTGTGTTAGGATGCATATTTTTCTATTTTCTTTACCAAAGGTATCATTATGCATGTAAAACAAGGAAAACAAATAAATAGTTTATGTTGATCTAGGGAGGTCCACTAAATATTCTAGTGTACACCTACAAAGAAATGGAAATAGCAACAAAAATCTTCTCCAGTGTATTGACATTGGGCACAGGAGGCTTCAGAACATTCTATGCATGAAAGCTTCCTCGAAAAGATATTGCCGCATTGAAGAAGACCATAAGGCATAAAGACACTCAGGGAATGGAGCAAGCCCTCAATGAAATCAGGCTTCTGTTGTCAAGTGTATATCATCCAATCTAGTTAGAATATTAGGCTACTTCCTTGAAAAAATCGAACCCATTCTTATCTATGAATTTATGCCCATGGTACACTCTTTCAACATTTACACAAGAAAATAGGAGAAGGCCTTTCATGGAGTGCAAGAGTATCAGTGGTGGCAGAAACAACCTGTGCTCTTTCTTACCTTCATTCGACCATAAATCCTCCAATTTATCACATGGATGTAAAATCAGACCAACATTATGCTTGATTATGGTTTTAATTCCAAGGTTGTAGATTTTGGGTTGTGTGGGCTTATTCAAACAAAAGCCTCCCACATTTTCACTACACCTCAGGGCACTTTCGGTTATCAAGATACTCTGTATCATAATAATTACCACCTCTCTGATAAGAGCAATGTTTACAAATTCTGGGTAGTGTTGGTATAAGCCATAACTACACTAAAAGTAGTGGATTTCTCTCCTAAGAAGAGTGAGATAAACTTAGCATTCCTTGCAATAAAAAAAATTGGTGAAGGTTGTATTGATGAAATCAGTGATCACTTCTTACAAGTTGACAAATATGCTCAGGTCAGAGAAGTTGTTCATAGAGTTACTGAACTTGAATTTAGTTGTTTATCATTTGACAGAGACACTAGACCCACCATGGTCAAGGTTGCACATGAGTTGGAGTTCATCTCTAATAATAAATCCATCATGGATTCCACTGATACCATAAGTACAAATTATATCCATGAACAAGGAGTCAACCCCTCTCTGAGAGTAGCCTTGAGAACATCCACCCATAATTCTCCTGTATATATGTCAGCGTAAGCCTCAGTCTCCTCCTCTTCTAGTCCATGAAAAATATGAATTCCTTTCAGCTTACAGACATAATGTCCACCCCTATTCCATACAAGGCCTCAGCTTGACCATTGATTGAATGTAGATTTCCTCTCACCACCATGATGAGGTGATCATACATAGGTATTTTTCTACCCAACATTTCTCCTAGCAATCTCTTATTGTGAAAGATTGATACCCCAGATAGAAATGTGGAGCATAGCCCATTCGAAAGCTGGTAGCCTGGGTTGAATCAACACTTTACCAAACTAGATCAGTAGTTTAAAAAAAAAAAGGAAACACACACATATATATGCTTTGGAAATGGAGTTGGGACTGCATCTTTGCCATAACCAAACCTGAAACCCATAGTTGGTAGGAGAGGAGACCCCCCAGTAAGGGAAAGTGGCTACATAACCCTATGTCAGAAAAGGGTTCATCAACATAGCTAAATACAGTGAATAATGTTGTATGGAAGAGTTTTTTTGGTCGGTGGCTCTCCCAATAATAAGAATTTATTAATTCAAACTATGGTTAAAGAAGTAAAATCATGATCACTACTGTCTTACCAATTCTTTAAGTATTATGATACTGTAGGGCATCACCTAGATAGCTTGCAAGCTACTTTAATTCATCTGTATGAAGGTCCCAATGGTGTTTAGGCCATGAGCCACTATTTACAATTTAATAAAAGGGAGGTGGTTAATTAGGTGTCCAAATTTTCTCTATCACCATTTGAAAGACTTTTTCTGCTTCAATCATTTTTCTCATTGGTGTTGGAGAGCCTACACCATGACGCCAATGGTCTTCTTTATACATGCGCTCTCCGGATGGAATCCTTTTTTGCATACTCAATAGACTGACAACAATTGACATAACTAGTGCAACTAGCTACAGGGCTTGGATATAATTTCCTAATTGGAAGGGCAACTGTTTACTTGCTTTATTGTTCACCTACTTCTCTCTTGTAATTTCCTATTTAGGAGAAATCAAAGCAAGCATCCATAAGCAATCAACGAACAATAAATCAGCCATCAATGTATATTGTTCTTCCTTATCTTCTAGGATATCTTAAGTGTTTTTAGTGAAATATAACAAGCTTGGGTGGAATTTATGTTGGTTTTCGAGAAGATCTTTGTCAGAATTGTTGTTACAAGGTGGTTTCACCATTGATTGATGGGCGTTGACAAGCATATCAAATGCTGGAGGAAATGGTTCAGGCCAAGTTGTAAAGGGCCCAATACCCAATCAAGAGGCACCACATCAGCAAAATGGTGGGGGCCATATGATCTATTAGGTCCTTTGATATAGTTAACTCTCTTCTTTTTGAGAGGTTGATATGTCATTATATTCGTTGATCTTTGTAAGGTTCTCATGGTTGTATGGCGTACCAAGTCCAACAAGTATTATTTGCAGCGCAAGATTCCAAGGAGAGGGAACCACTAGTGTGCCCCAACCCTCATCCAGTGTAATGCCACAGGTACCCCCACCCTTTGTTGATGTCACTTGGGGGGCACAGTCATTTTGGGTTATAAATCTTGGTTAGGATATCACAACCATTAGCTAGTAGGGACCCACACTAGAGGCACTAGTTCTATATATATATATATTCGGGTGCTTAGGATTTGTCAAGAGTTGTGGATTTGGAGAAGTTCCTTATAAAGTTTGCTGGTAGTGATTACATCACCTTGTAACTTTAATTGAAACTTTTTTTAACCTTTAATTTGGTTGTGCCAAAAGGTGCTCTCAATATGGTTGGTAAAAATTTTGTGAATAAAACAAGCAAGCGCCAAGAGGGATCAAATTTCTTTTCACTCTAAAAGGTCTAAAAGAGGTTTGTATATCAAGAGATTAAAATATTTAAAAATTTGTTAACATACAATCTTTCTTACATTACATCTAAAACTCTCAGTATGGTAAAAATGTTGTAAAGTAATGTCATGTAATGTAATAAAAGGTCCTATAAATAAAAACAACAAGTACCAAGAGGGATCAAATCACTTTTCACTTTGAAAGGTCTAAAAGAGAATTGTATATGAAGAGATTTAATTTTTTTTTAAATTCTTAACATACAAATCTTCTTATATTACACCTCAAGCCTACACATCTACCTAATACTGAGTTGTTGTAGAGCATCTCTGGCGGAGTAAAAATAAAAACAAAATTAAATAAAAAATATTAATGTAATGTAAACAAATATCAATGTAATTTAATGTAAACAATTTAACTCTGCCCAAAAAAACAAAACAAAAATATAAAAATAAAAATAACCCATGATATTCATTTGGAATATTACCTATTTAAAAAGGGAAACTAAACCAATCTTGATCCATTTTAACTCAAGAAGCCCCTAAAGAGATCAGATCTCTTGAGATGAAAATCTCTTTTAAAGTGAAAGACACTTGATTCCTTTAAAGTCTTGGTAAATTTAGAGTTAAGACTCCAAATCTAAATTGATACTAGAACACTTTCCTTCACCAATAAATAAATAAATTTTGTTATTTAAAAAAAAAAAAATTTAAAATATTATAAACAAAAATTAAAAAACCAATTACATATCTTAAATACTCTTTAAAAAACAGTTAATCAAACTATATTCATTAATCAATATTTACATATACATATAAACTACTAAAACTAAAACCTCAGTGATATAAAGTGCTGAACTAAAACCTTTATAAAACTTCTAAAACTAAAACCTGATTCATATAAACTGCTCAACTAAAACCTCTATATTAAAGACCGCAGTAAAGACAACTTTATATGCCAAGAAAACCTTTTACGTTGAAACCTTCATATAAGGACGAGAAAGGTATCTTTTTCACCTTCATGTTGAGAGGGCTTATAAACTTCTGTAGTTTATAATTTTTAGTATACATTTGTTTCATATGCCATGAGAGGTTGGTCATGCCACTATACAGCAAATTTTACATTTACAAATGGCTTCATTCAAAATCCCTCCAAGGTACAAAGGAACCAGGTTGGTCATGCCACTATACAGTAAATTTTACATTTACAAATGGCTTCATTCAAAATCCCTCCAAGGGAAAAGGCACATGCGTTTTAACTTAGAAAATTGTGTATTCAAAACTAGAAATGAATATGGTGTGCTTATTTAAAGGCACTTTATTTTAATCTAATTGGAAATTTCGAACTTTAAAAAGCATTAACAATCTTATCAAATACTATTTTTATTTTTGTTTTTTTGGAAAAAAAAAATAAATACAAGTTTATATATTGTACTAGTTTAATTTGTCAAATATATCTAGATAAAAACATTGTTCATAATCATTACAGTCATCCAAAAACATAAAAAAGAGTCATGTTACATCATATCTATTCCATCAACAAGTAAAAAGTGAAGACAAAGTATTAGAGTAAACCAGTTCTCCCATTTATCGCTCTTCTAGTATATTGTTATCCACAGTCAAACAACCCCCCGCGGGCCAAAAATTAATAGCTAAAAACATAGGAAACTAGTAAATAGAAAACATATTAACATAGTATATATCATTTGGTCATCCTAATCCAAAAAATAAAATAATTTAAACCCGTGGCCATTAGTGGATAGGAACTGTACCCCGAGCCATCATGATGCCCTCCTCATACAGTTGATAGTACATAATTCCAAATTCTTTTGGAAGGCCCTATTTGGATAGACGATCTGCCACTGTATTTTTCTCCCTATACACATGGAAGAAATCAATTGGGTTAAATGTATCCCGTAACTCCCATGCCCTGTTGAGCCAGTGTGTCAGGTGAGGTTGAGTCAATGTGTAGATCCCCCTCATATAATTGATGATGACCTGTGAATCCCCAAATACTGAAACCCTGTCAACACAAAGTTTCCTCGCAAACCATAGCAGACCCCATAGCGCCAGTATCTCAACCCAGGTGTTTGTGCCCCATGCTTCGTTCCGAAATATTTTGTAGTGGCAACTAGTGTCAATTTTAAGCCACACCTCATATCCACATTGTGAGTGTTGTACTGCAACATCAAAAAACCCTGTAGGGAATGTCATCAAGTGCGGTCACAACCGAATGGACATATCACGCGTGGGCGCAGTAGAGATACAACTATCCTTCCATGCAGTGTATATGTTATGTGAAACCATATCAATATGTATGGGTCTCTCCTAAAAAATCCATTGATTCTGCAGGTTCCAAATGTACCAGTGAAAATATAATGGGATAGAGCCCATCTGTGACCCCAGATCCAACCATCATCCCACACAGTCTAGTGTGTCAACGAACAGTCTATATAGGACCTTCAGATGGGCAAAGATATCTTTCCATACCTTAATAGAAACACAACATGAGTAAAATAAATGAATATTGTCCTTCGCCTCCCTACCATAGAGGGTGCACCGACTAGGTCCATTAAAACCCTGCTTGCATAAATTGGCCCAGGTAAGATTCTTGTTGCACCAAACAAGCTAGTAGAAAAGGATAATCTTCACCAGGATGTTATACCACCATATCTTCTTGAACCAGTTGTGTGGTAATAAACCCCGTGTGAGTGCGTAAAAAAAATCATATGTTTCATGTGTCACCGCACAATTATGAACAAGGGTACCCCCCCAAGTCAGATGATATCCCATAGCAGAGCGTTGAAGACTCGTACCACACAATTCTGCAACATAGTTGATCCATTAACAGGCCCATGCACCCAATAAATCCAGCTCCAAGTGTCCTTTCTAGATAGGCATGGATCCCTCCAAAAGGCTAATAACCTCCCTATCAACTCTTGACTTAATGGACAGATACCCTCAGCCCCCCATAGATTGTCAGTGCCAATGAAGATATAGTCACCACCACCAAGGGCTCAACATAATCGTTGCCAAAATAGGGGCCATACCTTCTTGAAACATTTCCAGATACAGGAACCACTCCCACTCCCCAAAGCCTCAGCTCTGTACCACACTTCCACAACCCTACCTTTCAAATACTTCTGGATATTAATCTCTTACTAACATCCCTAAACATAAAGACCTCTCCACAAGGATTCCAATAAAAGTGCTTTCCCAAATAAACCAATATCAAGTAAACCCAATCCTCCATGTTCGTTCGAGACAGTAATACAATCCCATCGTGCCAAGTGGTACTTTCCCTGTGTCTCCTTATCACCCCAGATGAATCTGTTCATAATGGTTCTGATCTGTCTAATGATAGTAGCCAGGATGGTATACAGGTGTGCCCAGTAAACTACTAAGTTTTGTAAAACATATTGTGCGAGTATATATCACCCCCCTAGAGAGATCCATTTGAGGGTCCATTTCTCAAGCTTCCTTAGATACTTATCAAGTAGCCAATACCAATCTGCCATTGCATATCAACATGGTTTTAGGTGGAAACTAATATATGTAAATACCTCAATGAGAGCTCCATGTCCAAACTTATATGTCTCATATACCAGTCGAATAGTATTCGAGTCCCCCACCGCATGTAATATCATGGATTTATCCCCGTTAGCCAACATCCCTGTGGCCCTCCCAAAACGCTCTGAGATATTATGCATTACCTACCACTGTGAAAGTATTAGTGCCCCAAAAATTAAGATATCGTCCACAAAAAAATTATGTGAGACCATGCGGTTGCGTGTGACCTGAATACCCTTAAACAGACCCATTTTGATGGCCTCATGAATTTTTAGACTGAGATAGTCCATAACTAAGATAAAAAGTAGAGAAAATAAAGCACAGTCCTGTCGAATCCCACGACCTGCTAAGAAGAATATGGAAGGCTTCCCGTTAATGAGGATGACAAAATGTGCATTAGTAACGCACCCCATGATCCATTCGATGGAAGCAATATTCAGTCCAGTTTTCAAAAGCACCATCCGCAAGAAGGCCCAGTCAACACAGTCATAAGCCTTCCACAGATCTATTTTCATAACCAAATCTTCAAGATTCTTTGAAATAATGGTATGAATTGTCTCTTATATAGTGGAAACAACATCATGGATCAACCGGTTGTGCAGGAAACCGAACTATTTCCGACTGATATGTCTAGAAAATACCCCTTTAAGTCGATCTGCAATTTTCTTAAAACTGATTTATATGTGATGTTACATAAGGAAATGGGCAGGGAATCCTCAAAATAAAGACAATGAGCCTTCTTTGGGATCAGGGAAATAAACGTTGAATTTATCGCACCATGTACATGTCCCTCCTGTTGTGCCTCCGTGACCATGTCCACTAAATCCTGTAGCATATACTCAGTGAAATGTGTGAATAGCCATAGTCATAAAACTCCTATCCAAATGGTCACATATCTCCCAAATGGCATTGACTTTCTTCCACATGTTTGCGAAATTATGAAAACACTTGGTATTAGGTCCCCAGCCAAAAGCCAGGTGGCACAACTCTTCAGTCGCTAGGACTTCTCATGTATCAGCAATACCTGCCTATTCCTATCTTCTAGAGCCTTCACCCTAGCCCACCGATCATCAGATATATGTCCAACGTCCAACTCTCCAAAGATGGATGAAGTTTCAACAATGATGCCCTTGAGTTCAACCACCAGTAAACGTTTCTTTTCCCGCTCCCACACCCACACCTGGGTCTTAAGAAATTTCAATTTATCTACCATGTAAGCCATAGGAGAGGAACCAGGTGCCCAACATTATGTAACCCAGAAGTCTGAAACCAGTTTAACAAACTCCACATCTTCTAGCCAGGTGTGATTGAACTTAAACGTAAAGCCATATATAGGCACCTCAAATTTCCATTCGAGGATGATCTGTCTGTGATTTGATATTAACAAATCCCGCACCTGAGACTTGACTAACCTCATAATTTCCAAAAACCCCTCCTGAACCATAAACTGATCTAGTCTTTTTACGATGTAAGCCACTCCCTTCTGGCCATTATACCAAGTGGGACAACAAAGCCAAGGTTTAATATCCTTTAGATGGTGAACATAGACAATGTTAGATATGAAATTCATCAACGGGTCATGTCTGCAGTACATACCCCAGCCTTCCTTGTGGGAGAGAGTACAATTAAAATCAGCGGCAACAACCACCATGCCCACCTTGAGAATATCAGAGTCTATCACCCTTTTCCAAAAAGTCCTATGATTGCAATATGGAGCATGCATGTTAATAACATGTATCCAGGACCTCTCGCCACGAATGTAGCTCGACAAAAAAATACCCGCAAAGAACTTATATGTCGAGAACTTAGTAGCATTCGGATCCCACATCATTGTCATCCCCTCGGATAAACTCACCGCATCAACAACAACCAGGTGCCATGTTGGGAACATAGTATGGAAATATGCATAAATATAGTCATCAGTAGACATTGTTTCCTGCACTAATACCATGATCGATCCATTCTCAAGCAAAAATGATCTAAGGGACACAAATTTAGAGTGGTCGCCCAACCCTCTTATATTAAACGAGATACACTTCATCATTTAACGGTACATATGGGAGATAATCCTCTAAGTACCCGATCATAGACAGTGGAAATGAGGACATCACTGAAATTTCCAGACTCTAGGTCGGGAGCCATGCCAATCTTCGAAACATCCACAAATTTTTCTTGCGCCGAGGCCCCTTCCGGTGCGTAGTGATGTTTCAGGCCGATGTAGGACTGACCTTTTATCGGCAGCGAGACTGTGGAACAGTTCAAAATAGTAAGACGTTGCAGGTTGAAATTAGGATTGGAATCAAGGAAATCCATATCACTATTAAAGGAATTATGGGGTGAAGATACCAATATGGGAAGGTGCAAAGCGAATGGTGACAATTAGGCAGAAGGCGATGATGAGCGACCATTGTTGGGAACCCACCACCCTTGGAGACAACGAGATAATAGGAGGGGCGCAAGGTTTCCCCACCAGGGTGGGTAAACTAGAGGTGGAAGTACTCTGGCAAAGTGGTGGCAAATCAACCATTCCCAAAATGAGTATAGGGATATGGTTCGAGGGAGACCTAGGACCGGAAATTACATCCTGCTTAATAAGAAAATAATCAACTTCACAACACCGAGGAGAGATAACAGGGGTTTTAGACATACCTTTATCTGACGTAGTCCCATAATTCTAGGCATAATTCATGCATGTGTACCTCGCGAGACATCCAACATCAGTAGCCCTCTACTCACGTTGTAGTGTAAATATTTTGTGGCAACCCACCATCAAATGGCTCGTCGCATGACATAGGTGACACCGAAACAGAATCCCCCAATAATCCAGGCATTGGCGCAGATGCAAACCATCCCATTCCAAATCAATGTATGGAGGAAGACCCCCAACAAAGGATAATTCAATGAGCATCCAAGCCACCCTCTTATCTTGTATCCCCAAGCATCTCGGATCAATATATACAAAGTGACCAATGGTATTGGAAATGGCAACCAGAGCACGACAAGTCCAGAACTCGAGAGGTAACCCCAGGAGTTTAACCCAGATGAGATGGTTCTACGAGGTGTTTCGCATCGGATTGAAACCGACATACCAATGGTGTAGAGCCAGAAAACTCCGCCCGTAGACCCAAGGCCTTTGCAATATAAGTTTCATATCTGTCTGTGAAATAAAGTGTATGCTGAACCAACCACTCATAAATTTACATACCTTAGGTGGGTAACCGAGTAATGGCGTCCACACCTCTGCAACCCAGGCCACCATGTCTTGACAATTTTCACATGCAATGTGCCACTTACCCACTAAGGCGCGTTTCTGCAGACTAATAGCCCGATCCCAAAGAATATCATACCCAAAGCTCAAGAGCTTACCCTTCATTGCAGGTCTGAAAGTGCCACATCGACTGCCCATTTGAAAAGGAGGTCGTGTGTGGCGGGGAGGATCAGGAGTATTATGGAGTGCATGCCCGCCAAGGTGTCCAACATGTCTTCTAGGTGTCCTACGTTGCCCCTCATTATTTAAAATATTTGATGTGGACATTCGTGCCCCATCACCACCCCCTTCTTCCGCCAGTGTCGCATTAATGAGTGTGTCGTGGTCTATCGTGTCGTCACCAAGAGAGTCGAGGTAAGTATGCAGGCCTGCCATCAAGATGTCCTAGTACCACCCCCGAAATAGCTAAATAAGTGTGAACCCAAACCACGCCAAATAGTAAGTGATCGATGTAAATAAGAATTAAACGGAAACAATACCATCCACCGTTGCACCATACATCCCCCATCGAAACCGCACAATTCCATAGACAGTGAGGGTCGGATCATAAAGTAGACTTGTACTAGAAGTCAAAAGTTTAATAAAGTCCAAGGAATGAACCCCCAAACTAGATAAATATAAACGAAGTTGTCTACTCAGGGTACAAAATAGTCCGAACGGCAGTTTTTTGCCGAAATCCGGTTTCATAAAATTCAAAAAATCAGGTAGTTGCAGTGTTTGGAATCCATTTTTTATAGTGGAAATGGATTCAGCACTATCAAAAACCATAAGGGCACCCAAAATACTGAAGTTTAACCTCTGAAAACAAAATTCTGATAAACTCTTTGCCAGATTTTTTTCAAAATCTCTGCTAAATTCTTGGCCATTTTGTTACTTTTTAAGACTACGGCAATATAACCCAAAAAATCGAGGCCTACGGCCATAAAGGCAATATCAGCATGTATCAAAATAATTAACCAAAAACATTAACCACTAGTACCCACCAGTGCCAGATCCGAGATCAACCACCAAGGGGTCTCTAGCGAGGAGTGTATGATTGTGAAAAAATTCAAATTGTAATCCGGTATCAGAAAATATATGTCCGCCCACAATTCCAGTAGAAACATCAACGACCTCTGCATCAACCAGTCGCGCCATGATCATACCTCCAGCAAGAGATTGAAACCAACATGAAACCCACCGATGATAGCTCTAGATGATCGTGTCGATAAATCATCCCACTGGCCTCCAAATAAAACGCTTACCAAAAAAGTACTAATAATAATATTGCTGCAACTATTGACAGCAGTAGCAGTAAACACAACCACACAAGTGCCACCACCTGTGGCAGAGTTGTATACTAACACTTTTACACGGCCTGGTAATATTAAGAGTAAGCATCCATCTATCCCACAGACTCAGATGTCTCGGAGTGTCACCTTCTGCATTCACTCCATACCCCAAAATAATGGGGCCACCACAAATTTATTCAAGAAAACCCCACATGTAAATCATCAACGTTACCCATATGTACCGAGTTCAGTAAATCATCAACGTTGTCAGGGTTACCAGATTAACCATATCAATATGAATAAAACCAGAAGGCTGACAAGCTTATCCAGTTCTGGAGAAATAAAAGGAGAACCAGAAATATGGTTGTTGCTGATTCGGTCCCTTGCCCACCCCGTGCATCCAGAACATTTCAAGAAACGAAACCTAGTTCGTGGACACCGTACACTTCGTAAGGGATTTCTAGATCAATACTTGATACTCTCTCCCGATCTTTCCAATTAAATGTCTTGTTAGTTTGCAGCGTAGGAGATGAAACCGAAAATGGAGAATACTCTGAATTTTCAGTACATTTTTCTATTTTCAGGTTTATTTCTATTTCGCTGCTCCGTCTACCTCTGAATCCAACCAGGCGAATTGTATTTTTTTCCATTAGGCTTGCTATTTTGGTCTTTCTTTTGGTCTCTGTTGATGTGTGGTTTGGGGTATGGTAGTCCATCTCTGTTTCTGTGGCAGTGTTTTAGTTGGATATCACATTTGCTCGACTCTCCTCCTTCACCAGCAACGATAATGACAAAACTAAATAATATATTGTTACTTCTTCCCCCGCATCATTTAATTATCAATTCGATACTTTTCAGTTACATCCCTTCGTTGTGCTTGCTGATTTAAATTATTGATGTAAGTATCTAGCCCAAATACCAGTTATTTAAGCCAAAGTATCTAGCCCAAGTTAATTAGGGAATACCAGTTATTTAAGCCAAAGTATTCAGAGTTGCACGAAGATCATTTTTTAAACTATTTTTACTTGTAATTCGTTGTGAAGAAGGGAAAGGAACTTGGGAACAACGAAAATGGTGTTTTACTACAATGTCATCGTGAAAAATCTGAAAATGGGAATGGTGCATATGTTGTATAGAAATAGGAATAGTTTGTTTCTTCCCAAGAATAACCCTTCTACTTTGGGAAATGTTTAAAATATTATGGACGAAGTCGATATTACACCAAAATTCATAATTATTATTAAATTTCCAAACCTTTATTATTATTAGCCATTAGTCCATTATGTTAGTCCATTACTTTACGTGAGAAGTTCCTCCATATTCTCTCATAATTAATTCACTTTGATGAATTACCAAAATTACAATACATAAATTAGAGTGGGTTGTGTGTAACACTTTTGGATAAAAGTAAATATTTATGTAAATATTTACTTTACTTTTTATACAGTGATTTAGTTAACTCACAATTTAATATTCAAAATTATTTTTTATTATTATTTAAAAGTGGTTATGGCTAGCCAGAGAATTTACAGGGAAAAGTCACTGAGTGAAATTTTTATTGCCAAAAAGTTGAAATTTTCATTTGCCCAAAAGTTAGAGGAAAATTACTCCCACCCCCAAGTAATAAATCATCTCAGTGGGGGAAACAAATGCCAAAAGGGTACAGGAGGAAAATACTGAGGCATCTGAGAGGGGAGATTGGAAAACATTTGATTCTTCAAACATGACGATGTTGAGGAAGGGCAGGACGTTGCCAAACACGATATTCTTGAGTTAGTTAACCAGTGGAATCCCTGAATCAGACTTGGAGTTTGTGATATCCTAAGCTGGACTCGTTTGGTTCCAGAGGATTTAGAAAAGACCAGGTGAGGACTCTATCAATTACTCTTCTGGAAACGCAACTACCATGAGAGGAGATCTGGTCAAGACTACCATCCTCATTGGTCAAAAGGAGTGAACCTTGTTCCATGACAATTTCTGGTGGCCTAAGCTTGAACAAGATAAGTATCCTTATGTAACTAGTTTCTAGAACTACCTGTTTTCTATCACTATATTAAAAAATAATTTTGTATTGATGACTAACTATGGTAATAATATATTTGTAAATATGATGGACTATAGTATAAATATCTATAATCTGTTTGAGGGAAATCGTGTTGCGATGAACAAAAACAACATTCATTTCATAAAGATATATACATTCTTGTTGTGGCTATTGAAACAAACTAATAAGAAGGGAGCCTTGCCTTCCTAGTAGTTGTCGGCAATCGATAAGTTTCTAGAGTCCAAAGAAGATAGGCATGTGACATGGAGACTTTCCTATTGAAATAGTAACTTGTTGTAGACAGATATTCTCTAAATTTGTTGAGATTTTTGTCTAAAAAAATTACGATTATGGTCTCATAGTAGTTACAATGGAAAGCTTTATAGAAGAAATATTTATATAGCGATATTATGTGACATAAATGAGTATTCCTTGTTTTCTACATTAAAAAAAAAAACTATGGATTAGAGCTTAAGCCCAATCAGTGGTATTTAATAGTGTAAGATAGTCCCATTAGTTTCTTTTTGATTCAACCCCTTTCGTATAACATTTGTATGTAATTGAACAGAGTGAATTATGAGTAGTGTTACCTATTGAAGTCTTGTTTATAAATAACAAGCATATTTTTTATGACCATAGAAAGAAGGTCTGGGCCAGAGTTTAGCCTAGGGATAAGCCACAAGCATTCAACATCCCCAAGCAGTCTCACGACCTAGGTGACTTAAGGATTATGGGAGTGGAGACAAGAGGGTTAGACTCTCTTTGTCAAATATCAATGATATATCGAGTCCACGAAACCAAGTTCTTTGGTCTTGATTGTAAAAGAAATCATATCTATAAATACAATAACAATTGTTCTAATAGCAAGAAAATAAACCATAAGGAAGAACATGAGATTCAAGTCCTAATAATAACCAATATTAACCAATGTCGGCCAGAAAATAACATTTTGTTCTTATTCAAACTGAACCAATAGTACCAAAAATTAAGAGGAAATGTAATTATTAGCAGTAACAATAAAGTTATCGTTATGCACAGAGTTGGTAACAACCACAATGTATCTCATAAAGAGGAGCATGGAGTGATTAAAGTGGAGACAACGACTCTAACTAATTACATAATTTCCCCAACCAAGTTACATTCAGAGTGCAAAGAAGAGAATCATGTACTTTAGACTCTTCTAATCTAAGCAACTTGAAAAACATTGTAGTAACCCAACAAATCAACTACGAGCACCTAAGAAAATATAAATTGTGTGGTGAGCATATGTCGGGAAGATAAGTGGCGTGCTTAATGAAAACCCAATTATGTGTTGCAGCCCGCCTGCAAAAAGCATTTGATAGCAATATTAACCGAAATGAAAGTAAAACCGCTCCTTGCATTCCTTGTAAATCTAACAAAAGACATGGAGTCACATTAACGTTGTGAAAGATTGAATAATAATTAGGAAAACCCCAATATATTATTAGAAGGGTACAAACACACCTGTGAATGATTGAACATATGCAAACTAACTAGTGACTATTACAGTGAACCCATGCTATAATAGGGATCCAAATTCCTGTTTCGAGGAATTTAACAACGTTAAACTATGTAGGTGGTAGTGAATCTTCTTCAATGTTAGGTAAGGGAGCATAATGAAGAGTTTACCAGTGCATAAAACTATGTTGGAACCCTTGTGGATGCCATAATTAGAACTTGAAAATATTTAAGCAATCTGTTCTTTGAGATATCCTCTTTGGAATGACCAAGATTCTCCTCTGTGAAAGGCATAAAACCCTAATAGGGTGTAGAGATAAACCCTCACAATGAACGAGAAAAATGAGCTCCAGAGGGCACAAGAATAAGTAGGTACTTACCATTAAACTCCATTCTTCATTTTCTACCATTGAACCATCGAGCTAGGCAGAGGGCCATGGCTCTGACTCTGCTCCAAAGATCCTTGCTTCCAAGTGTAAGGTATAAATTTGATCTCTAGAAGGTTCATACCTCAACCAGGGTACAAGAAAACCAGAGTTGAATAATATAACACTGGTTGAGTGCCAACTATAGTGTTGCAGACAAACACTTAGCACTACTCAAGTTTTAAAAAAAAAAATGTTATATGGTCATGATATATATATATTACTCATAGTCTATATCATTAAAGATTATCTATTAATCATACCTCTAACCCATAGCCATTAATGTTTTTTTTTTGTAAGCTTGGTAGGACTACATCTCCATCATTTCCAATATATCACCCCGATTGGGGCGGGTAATTGAACCGATGACTTCACATCAAGGAGTGCCTTAACATAGCACCGAACCACCCTCAGTCCAAGACCCCATGGACCATAAAAATTAATGTGTTAATCCTTTCATTTGATTGTGATTAAATTTTTTTTTGATGGTATCATTGTATTCTTCTATTTTATTATTATTTGATATTAGGGGGATGTGACAAGTGGTATCATAGTTGAAGGGTTCAACACTGTGACTTGTTTAATGGAAAATAGCAACAAACCGAGTTGTATTTCATAGTAAATAAGAATTGGAAATGTGGCCACTTCGCCTATAGGACAGAACCATGCACCCTTACCAAACTCAAATCTTGAGATATGGGTCCGGCCAGGTGAGAAACTTCATTCCAAATTTACTATATTGTTTTGAAAAAAAGAATTGAGGGCATAAATCAACTATTAGTGTTATTTTTTGTAGCATTAGATGTGTTCTAGCTACAAAACTTTGTGGAGAGGCTAGAATATATGAGATCTCTAAAACACAGAAATCATTTCTGGAAATTTCGCCTAAAAGTGACATAATTAGATTATTAACCAAATTTTTTAATGTTTTCTAAGTCTAAACTTAGGAAAATTGGTTAATTAATCAATATTAATTAATTCAAGGTGAGAATAGTCTACAAACTCACACGGATCGATTTAGAGATGATCCTGGCCATCGATTGTGTTTTAATCTTGGCCGTTGGTGCTCCAACATTGGATTATAAGAGGAGGTCGATGTGGTGATGGAGAGGATACTTGAGCAATTCTATTTCTTGGTAGATCGATTTCCAAAGTAGCAACAGTAAGTTTCTAGAGAGAGACAAAGATCAAAGTAGTGAGAGAGGGTAGAGACAGTGAGGCTAGAGGAAATATTCTAGATCTAATGAGTGAATTTATAGAGAGGAAGAAGAGAAATAGAGAAGCTGACACAGGGACTATGCAGTAGCTTCTATAGGCAGTTTGATTTGCGTATTCAAGAAGTCGTTTCAGTGTTTCGATGGCAGAATAATTTTGCAAAGGGTGGGAGAAGTGTTTCCAGAGTTAGAGGAAAGAAAAAGAGGCAGATCTATTTGAGATCCAGGCCATATGGATTAGTGTCTACGCAGTGCTCACACAAACAGTGACAGAGGGATATTTGTAGATGGTTTCTGAGCCAATCTTCAGAGCCAGATTTTCCTATGGGGTGAGGAAATTCCTCGCTAGATTTTTTCCAGTATTTCTCTCTATAGGATTTCTAGATTTCTACATCCAATTGTACTAAAAAATTCTCACTGCTGCATAATAATAAAAAAGCTCAGTTGTTGCACTGATTTTACCACATTGGGTTTTTCCAAGGACTTTTTTCCAAAAATAATTTTGTTATACCTTATTTGTGTGTGTTACCATTTCTCAGCTTCCAACGTTTTAATTTTTTCTGTAGAATTTTATTTGTGAAGGTTGCAGCGTGTTTATTTTGAAAATTGATATTTGTCGTAGCAGATAAATTGTTAAAGTAATTAACAATTATGAGAAATAATATCAGTTGCTACAATAGGATTCCAGTGTAGGAATTTTCACATGGTATAAGGGCGTGATTGATCAGTTGGGAAGCTCAAAAGCGTATAGGAAAATTTCGCTGCTGAGAGGGAGCAACAAGCCAAAATTTTCAAAGGCAGCATAGTTCATTCATAGGAATGATGAATTGATGGAGCAGGAATTCAATTTTTAGTTTCTAGGTTGCAGAAAAATTGAGTTGTCTAGATTAGTGATTCCAGTAGTTAGAGGAAGAAGTTGCATTTCATATTTTCGATGAGCATATTTCTAGTTGGATGCAGAGGGTTTTGCAACAGTTTTCTAGAGAAAATCCAATGTCGAGTGGAAGAGAAAAGTACACACAAAATAGAGGGAAAATTTCTATCAAGGAAATTCGAGGCTCAAGAGTTTGATTTTTCTTGGAAGATTGGAAGTAGCAACTAGCAGATCTACACATTCGAGAAAGAAGTGTGAGTAGTAGAGAAACAACCAAGCAGAGGGAAAGAGGGAGTTTTGGATAGTTTTTGAGATGACCATTTCAGGGCTAAGATATTAGGATAGGTTGGATGGATAATCAAACTATTTCATATGGAAGGCTGGGATATCCTTCCTTCTAGATGAATATGGCCTGAAAACCTACATTGAAAATGTAGTGGCAGTTCCTCGGGATGCATACCAACTCAAGGAATATAGGAAGGAGATGACGTAGGCGAACCAGTTGATCCTAGATGGAGTCCAAGACCATATTGTCTCACTTATAGTGGCCAAGGGAACATCCAATAAAATTTGGGATGCTTTATCCATGCTATACGAGGGTAATTCCGAGCAGCGAAAGATATTCTTGGAGGAGAAGATGAGATGCATCAGGATGCAGAAGGGGGAAGGCATAAAACCCTTCCTCCCCGGGATTCAGGAGGTCCAAGACCAACTTGCAGCTGTTGGGGAAACACCTCAACCATTAGAGCTAGTGTGATTGGCACTCAACAGTGTCTCAGAGAACTGGAAGGTCTTTGTCCAAAGAATATTCGGCAGAGACAATCCACTAGAGTGGGACAGGATGTGGGCTAACTTGCAACACGAGGAATTAAGGAAAGTTCTTCTAAAGAGATCCATCAGTGTCATCAACAGTACCAAATTGAAGGCGGTAAAGGAGGAGGAGAATTTATCCCTCGCATATAAGGGTCCCAGTCAGGGGCAGGTGGAGCAGAGGAAGAAGAAGAAGGAACTATCAAAGGTCAAGTGCTTCAAGTGTGGTGAGATTTTTCACTACAGTACCCAGTGTCCTCTTAGGAAGAAGGAGAAGGAGGAGAATCATGACCAACAGGAAGGTTCTACAGAGATCGATAGGCTTTCCTCCAGGCTAGTGGAAGACTTCACTATGATTTCCCATATACCTCTAGGGGTGAGGTGGGGTGACTTGAAATTATAGCCCCATAGAGCTACAGATGTGAAGGATCCTCAAGGAGTCCACCTATTACATCAATACCTTGCTACGGGGGCCTACAATTTTCAGTAGTAATATGGATCAATGGTAGTAGATGAATTCAAATGCCAAAGTGACATATGCAATAACTAGTAGCACTCAAATGTTGGGGAGAGCAGTGCAGAGTTGGCAGTAGTGCAGAGTCAATAGTAGCGTAGAGTCTTCAATGGATTGTTCAGAAGCTAATAGCATTTAGAGGCTTGGGTGACAAATGCATTATACTGATCATAGTTGGTTTAATATTTTGAATGTTTTTCAGTTGCAGATGTTACAATAGCAACATCAATAGAGTTGCAGTGTAGACACAGTGTTGGCAGCAATACAACAAGGTCAGTAGCTACACAGATGCATCTTATATCATAGTTGTGCAGTATTTGGTGGGAAGAAACAACCAGACATCAATAGTGTGATAAGAGATGATGCAAAGACAGGGTGTTGGTACAGGGTGTGCAACAATAATAGAACACATTCCTCACAAAGAGGGAGTATTATTTTTTGTATAATCGAATGTGTTTTAGACACAAAACTTTGTGGAGAGGTTAGAATACATGACATCTCCAAAACCCATAAATTGTTTCTGGAAATTACGCCTAGAAGTAACTTTATTAGATTATTAACCAATTTTTTAATGTTTCCTAAGTCTAAACTTAGGAAAACTGGTTAATGAATCAGTATTAATTAAGTAAAGGTGCAAATAGTGTATAAAATCACATGGATCAATCCAAAGATGATCTTAACCATCGATTATGTTTTAATCGTGGTCATTGGTGCTCCAAAAATGGATTATAAGAGGAGGTCGATGTGGTGATGGAGAAGACACTTGAGAAATTCGATTTCCTAGTAGATCAATTTCCAGAGTAGCAGCAGTTAGTTATCGAAGAGAGCCATAGATCGAATCAATGAGAGAGGGGTAGAGACAGTGGGGCTATAGGAAGTATTCCAGATCCAACAAGTGCATTTACAGAGAGGCGGAAGATCCACAGAGAATATTATGCAGGAACTGCATAGAAGCTTCTAGAGGCAATTCAATTTGTATATTCGGGAAGTCGGTTCAGTGTTCCAATGGCAGAAGAAATTTGCAAACGAAGGGAGAGGAACTTCCAAAGTCAAAGGAAATTAGAAGAGGGATATTGATTTTAGATCCAGGTCGCACGGATTAGTGCATGCATAGTGCCCATGCAGAGGGTGATGCAAGGCATTACGTAGAGGGTTTTAGAGCTAGTATTCAGAGCCAGATTTTCGTTTGGGGTGAGGAGATTACTCACTAGATGTTTTCCAGTATTTTTCTCTGTAGGATTCCAGATTTTGGCATTCGGTCGTACTAAGAATTTCTCAGTGCTGCATAATAATAAAAACCCTCATTTGATGTACCGGTTTTCCCGCATTGGCTTTTTTCTGGGGACTTTGTCCAAAAATAATTATGTTATATCTTATGTGTGTGTGTTATCATTTCTTAGTTTTTGAAATTTTGTTTTTACCGCATTGTTTTATTTGTGATGGTTGCAACGTGTTTATTTCAATATTTTTCATAGCAGATAAATTGTTAAATTAGTTAACAATTAAGAGAAATAATATCAGTTTTGCAACAATATTCCATTGTAGGAATTTTCACAATTAGAACTAACAATGAAAAGTAAATTAAAATAAATATCTATGGGTAACTTCAATTATAAAATATTGATGGGAATTATTACCTACAAACTGACTTATTGGGTGATTTATTTGACAATAAGTAATAACTAAGTAAATAATATTCCATTACTTTTGGTTCATGATACAGAATGATGAGGAATCCTATGTGCCAACAAATTAGAAGATGAATACAGATAAACTAAGTAACATTCCTACACTATGGAAATATTTGAGAAAGGAGGTGGGTGTTTCCTGTGAGATCATTCTAAGGAATCTGAGACTACTTATAAGATAACTACCTATTAATGGTTGACAGATTATTTTTGTTAATTTTCATTTCGATACATAGTTTATAAACCTTGTTCAAAGGATGAGTGAAGAAAATCATTGGTAATAATATAATTTTTTAATCCTATTTATAGTAACATTCATTATGTTGAATGCACTATATGTTTTCAAAAAAAAAATATCAAATAACTTGTAGAATATACAATAAAATGTATTATATACTAATGTACCCAAGGCGCGAGTGAAGAAAATTTAAGGATAACTCTTGTCCAAGTTGAATGGGAATATGGGATTGCTATGATTACCAAATATATGTATAATATGAGTCAATGATGGGTGATTGGTGGAATGGTTGGAATCTTTTCAATTGATATGGTAGATATTGACAGGGGTGGCATTAAAAAATATTTTTTTATGTGTTCATAGTACACCTTAGGTATTAATAAATCCAATGATAAAAATTACATGAGTGATGGAAATAAATCCCAAACTTAAAAAGGAATCAATGAAATCTTGCACTAAATTTTTTTTCTTAAAAAAAATAAAAACCACAGAAAGGATGGTTAGCACAAACCATCAACATGGAAGACCATAATAATCAAAAGGTGGTGATTTATAGTTGGATAAGATACCTTATCAAAAACTAGAAAAATGGAGATAGGTTGTGATAGATATGAAGGAAGAAAAAACAGTCTTGAGAACAATAAGTAAATTGAAATTTTTAGTGGAAGGGGTGTGAAGATTGTATCTAGGATACTCCCCGACATCAAATAAATGTGGAAGCACATCAAAACATGGTTGTTGACATCCTGAAGAGATATCCACAATACATCAAAATTTAGCAAGTATTAAGTGAGTAAGAACAAAGTTGAAAATACAGAAATTTACTAAGGCATGCAATGGCCCTAAACCTAGAAAGGAATCTAGATGGTTTTTGAAAAAATATGTACCTTTTGTACACAAAAGGCTCAAGAATTTCGTGAATTATAGACTCGCAATACTAAAATCTAAAATAATTTGCTAAATTTTTATTTTATAAGCTCCTTTCCACTGGGAATACTAAGTATGATTGGAGACAAGATGACGATAGAAATTTCATTAGTGGAAATCACTGATAATTGTAATTATGATATCTAGAGATTTGAGGTAACTTGATACAATAAGGTAACAAGAGTAAATTCATGCTCAATTTCATGGGTGATTTAGTATATATATATATATATACTCCAAATGATATGGTAATTATGATGGGAACTCTTAACCAGGTTTGATGCTTTTATTTTAAAACTTTGGGCCAATATCATAAGTTAAAAAGGACAACATAAGAATATATGTGTATGTATATGTGTGAGATACACACGACAATGAACGGGTATATTAAGTATATACAAGATTACATTGACTTAACATGCCTTGACAAATAGGTGACGAGTTCAAGTATATGATGATAAGAAATGAACATATATTCAAGTAAGATAACTAAGGAATATGGCATCAAATAATAGAAAAATTTAAAGTTGAGGGAAAAGATAATGTTGATAACACTTTAGTAGAGGTGTTACTTATTAACATGGAAAGGGAAATGTGCCACCAGTTAATGTTACCTTGGAAAATATCTCAAGTATGACTCTTATAGACATAAATGGTATTTGGAAAGATAATTGACTAGAATAAAATGTTTCTTATAAATCCCCAAATAAATAAATAAAACCATACTAAGAACAAAAATAATATGTGTCGTGAAAATAATAAATGGAAGATATTGTTCAAAAATCTTGATAATGCTTGTTTTGGAATAATTAATACTTTGGAATATGAGGGTGTATAAATAATTTGTGTATGAATCATCAACATCAAATATATGCAAACATAAATTGAAACCATACCTACATAAATCTTAAATAAACTAATTGTGCACTACAAATTTTCATATAAAATCTGGAAAAAAACATACTATTGAAGAAGCTCACAACAAATGTAGTGAGATAACCTAAATAAACACATCAATGTACATAACTTCTACCACAACTTCTATTCATATTTCATGTTGATATTTTCATAAAAATAACACAGGTATAGGCACATAACTTGATGCATAGGCCAATAATATATCACAAAAATAACCACGACACCGAAACCCAGTTGGTTGTGTGAAAATAATTTAAAAGAATAATGTATCTACTCTAGTAAATGGAAATATATTTTCCAGGAGAGAATAACTCTCCTCTCTAGTAGTAGAATAATAATAATAAAATATGATAATGACAACAAGTATGACTACAATGAAATGAATAATTATTCCCACACCGAGTTAAGATTTCTATTTCTTTTGACAAACTACAATATCTTATAGATTAAATGTACTAGAGTAAATTGTTGATTAAATGAAGGGAATAACATGTTAAGGATTAATATATAAGAAAAATTCTACACTATATCAACTAGGGAGTGTGGGATAGACAATGCATGTAAAAATGTAAAAGAGCGAAAATTCTATGACTATAGAACATGAAAAAGCATAACAAAGGGACCAAAATTGAAAAGAATGTTGCAAAGCAAACTTTTAGTGTGGAATTGAACAAAAATAATAAAGCAATCCAAGATGAACATAATTAAGCTACTTGGATAAGTAGACTACAATATGACAAGGAAAGAAAAAGGAGTTATCCTAAACTTCGCTCATGCATGACCAATATGTTTGTGACATTTAAATTAAGATGGATGAATGACAGTTCTATTTAGTATCATCTCTCATAGAAGACAAGAATGATAATTGAATTCTGAATGTATTATTATTGTTAAGTAAATAATTCAAACTGAAATAGTACCTTGGTGGATTGAAACTTAAATTGGAACCACATCGGGGGGTATTTAACGATTGTTATAGCATTTGGGAAGTAAAAGAAAATGCAATGATGTTGCTAACTCTTATCAAGTGCAAGATACTGACCCTTGTTGGATTGGGAAGCATGTGAATAACCTTTGATGGATATATACATAATAACTTATGGTTTCCGTAATAGAATTTGAAATAATTTTCTATGTATACATGTTTATTAAATGATGGAAACAAATGAAAACCTTGATAATTGCAAATGTAGAATATATTGGACACAGTAATCCTAGTTGAACCTCTACACATTCTTAATCAGAGGAATTATCCAGCAGAAAAAAGCAGTTGCCCAGGTTAAGTGCGATGGAAGCATTTCAGCCAGAAGAGGCTACCTGGGAAGACGATAATAAAAATTTTGTGCACGAGGCACATTTAATTCTATTTTAAAGGCTAGGAAACACTGAGGATGGTGTTTCACTCAAGGGAGGGAGATGTAACACCCCTAAATAAAAGTAAATATTTACTTTATTTTTACTACGATAACTAAGTAAACCGTGGATTGTGTGGAAGCCCGTTGGAAAATTTAATGTTTAAAGTTATTTTTATTTTATCTAAAATTGTTTATGGCCAGTGAGGGAATTTACGGGTAAAAGTTTGTAATATCCCAAAATGGCAAAGATAGGTATATAGAACATATGCACAATTCCAAATAAGAATAAAACATATAAAACTGGAAAATTGTCGGAATACATCAAAACATCATACATATGAGTAGAAATAGCTGAGCCATATCATTATGTATCAACAAAAAATGAATATACACAATGCTCCAAAAAGGGATGCACTTAATCCATCCAAAGATGGTTGAAACAACTCTACTGAAAACTAGCACTAGAAAGTAAAAAAATTTGCTATGGTTGGAAACAACTGCTACTGGGAAGAACGTATATGTGTGAGAGACTGTTGGAGTGCTCAGAAAGATCTAGGATTTTAACCATGGACTCTACTCGAAAAATTGAGAAAAACCCAAAAATGGTTTGGCCAGATTTTGAGTTTGGAATTTCGGCCCTTTCTTGGTTGCACACTACACCCCTGCTGGCTGCGTTATGCACTCTGGAGACAACTGTTGATATGGGGCTGAAAGAATGATCTATATACTGCAATATCACCCACTCAGCTCAATAACTGAAGGGTTGGTCCCTTCTCCCGATCCCAAGCTGAGAAACTTAGGATCTAGCTCCTCCACTGAATATGCAACTGTTGCATGCACAACTGTTGTGTAATACTATGTTGTCTAGGAGGGATGATGATGTTGCCTATTGATAGATAATACAATTTTGATCCCAGGCTGCTGAAGTGATTCCTAGAGTGAAGGATTAATCCCTCATGGGATTCCAAGCTGAGTTGCTTGGAACTTCCTCTTCTCCTCAAACCCTCACTGCAGAATTACGCAATTCCTGCAGGAAATGTTGATGCATAGGAGAATAGATGGATGGCCCGATCCCGTATATGTTAATTAAATTACCGAAAGACTACAATGGATCCACAGTGTGAAGGGCTAATCCCTCCATAGGTTTCTCAGCTGAAGTACTGAGAACCTTCCAACTCTCACACCCTAGTTTAGGAATGTGTAATTCATGTAGTTGGAAGTGCAGATAAGAGTGGCTGAAAGTGGCACTGATTTACGGATGATGAATGTTGTCCAAGAAAACATTCCTAGAGTAAGCACTCAAAGTCCCTTATGGGTAAGGGTGGGATTCTCGCTCGGGAACACCTGGTGCTAAAAAACACAACAGACTTAGCTAAACATCTAAAGCGTGCAAAGAAATGTCTTACGACACTCAATGATAAAAAATCAGACTCCTCTCCTTTGCTGCCCTCATATTACTTTTATGGTTGTGAGCCTTCCCTAGCCTTGGCCCACCTCATCACTACGCTGCACATGTGGCCACTAGCCTCCATAAATACTGTGATGTCCTTCATGATCTCCATCACTGCTACAATTATTCTCCACTTCCTCCATCATGTGTGCATTTAATGCACCACTTCCTCCATCACTTCATCATTATTTTTCCATGCACTTGCATTTATTCCTCCACTATCTCCATCATCTTCCTCATCAATGCTTTATGACCTCCACTCTTTCTTCATTATTATGCTTCTCCACTACTCCATAATGATACTCCGCTACTCAATTAACCCACATTCACACTATAGAAGTGGATTTTATTCATCTACTGGGTTTATGGGTCCCTCCACCCTTTTATTTACTTAAATAAATAAGAAAATGAAGAACTCTAATATTCCAATTAACTTATGTCAAATTTGGAATATTGCACTCCTCCCCACCAAAATGTTTCTTGTCCTCAAGTAACTGCAAAAGTGGATGTTGTAGAAATCCATCTCCCTCCCAAGTGGCATCCTCATATGGAAGGCTTCCCCATCTACTCCAATGTGTTATGAATTCCAAACTCCATAGTTTCCTCTCTAGAATTTCTAGAATGGCCTCCAGTTGTGTAGCTAGATGCATCTCCTCATCACTGAGTCCCCAAGTGGCAACCATCTGATTTCCAAGAGCCTCTTCTCTGCATGAGATATGTGAAGTGTAGTGGTTCCTTCCCCATGTGGAAAGTCCCAACTCATAAACTATCTCTCCAACCCATGCTACATGGATTAGGTTGTGTCTCTCCATGCTCCAATCCTTGGCCCCGGTGGCCTTGCTTGCTCTACGCATCATCTCAACGCTGTGAAAAGTAGGAAATAGAGGCATATGGATTGACATGTGAAATGTCGAACCATACTCTCCCAATAGCAAACACCGCAGCAATTCCTCTTGCTGCCACATCACAACATCATCATACCAAGTATGGTAGTCATGCTCTCTCAAGAGAATTCACTGCAACAATGCCTCTTGCTGCCACACCACCTCATCATCATACCAAGTATGGTGGCCATACTCTCCTAACAGAAGCCAACACAGCTTCCTGTTTCCATCCCACATCATCATTATGAAAGGTATGGGAGAATTTCAACCCATATTCTCTCAAGAGTAACCAACGTAACAATGACTCTTGCTGCCACATCATATTAGTATCATGAAAAGTCCCACACATTAACATACCCATTGACATGTGATATGTCATGTGATGGCCAAACTCTCTCAAAAGTAACCAGCACAACCATGCCTCTTATCATTGCATCACACCAGTACTATGCAAGGCATGGAACATACAAATGTGAAATGTTGGGTGATAACCATACTCACCCAAGAGGAGCTAGCCTAGCCATGCTTCTTGCTACCCTGTTTCATAGATCTGCAAGTATATTTCCAACCACTTGCTCATCATCTCCATCCATCCATCCAACTGTGGGTCATGACTCATATCATGCACGAGCTTGGTATCCACCCAATGGAGAATCTCTCGCCAAAAAATTCTCATGCAATAACTGTCCCCATCACTATCTATGGCCTTGGGAAGACCATGAAGCATGAAGACATCCTAGAAAGATAATCCGATCACGGGTGAAGAGATGTACTGTGTGAAAATGTCGAAGCAATGTGCATACCTTGACAACAGATCAATGTCGACAATACCATCCTCCACAATCTGATGACAATATTTGCACTCCATGATATGTCGAAGTGCATCCTCCTTGAGGTCTCTCCATCAGAACCTCTCACCGATGGCCCAGTAGAACCTATGAGGTTTTGAATATGCTGCATGCAGGAACTTCTCTTTGAGCTGTGAGGTACTCATCAAGAAGGCTTTGTCTTGATAATGGAATATGTTATCCATTACATGATGTCTACCATCTGCCATCTGCCCATCCAATGCTTCTTAAGTGAAGCAGTCATCAGAATGCTCAAATAATAACTGGGCTTTCAAATCATCACTACTCTTCAGTGACAGCGTTGCTAATCTCCATGATAGTGCATTTGCTGTCACATGGCCCTCTCCATACATAATTTTGAATTGATAGTTCTACATTGTACTGATCCACCGTTGTTGCCTCTTCTGTAGCTATTGCTCCTGAAAAATATGTCGGATACTATGGTGGTTGGTCTTCACCCGAAATATACTGCCAATCAAAAACTGCTGGAATTTCACCAATGCATGCATAATGGCCAATATCTCTTTGTCGTAAATAGAATACGACAACTCATGTGACAGTAACTTCTGGTTCTCGAAAGCTATTGTATAGCTTCCCTACATTAGGAATGTGCTAATCTCATCCTCAGAAACTCCACACTCCAACACAGAGTGTTGTGTGTAGCTCAACAATGTCAAACTGGGATAACTATACATCTTCTCCTTGAACTAGTCAAGGGTCCTCTGCGTAGTGATAGTCTGCTGCTCCAAATCAGCAATGTGCTCTAACCCTTGGTCATGCAATTGCCCTGATGGAATGACCCCACAAATCTCCATCTGATGTGTTGAAATAAAATGGGGTGGAAATTTTTGCATACCTTGGATCATCTGATGCTTGGGAACATCTTGCAAAGCTACAATAGTTCCTCCAACCAGTGCAATTTATTCTCCAACTATTGGTGATGGTGATGGCTTCTAGTCTACTGCTACACCAACATTGGTATATGCTTCCTCTTCCTCATGCACTTTCTAAATCATGCCTAGGAATCTCAATGTCAAATGCTCAGGACCATCTTGCAAAGATGCAAGTGCTCCTCCCACTGATGGAAGTACCTCTACTACAGTTGGTGGTGGTGGTAGTTGTTCTTTGCCCAGAGTACGAGTGCTGACATATTTCGTTTGCTGTATAAATTTTAATACAATTATATATTTCCTGGATTCTCCTGATCTAACAATTATATGCCACTGTAAAATACATAATCTTTCTACTTAAATCTTTGTGGAAATTTAATCGCCAATTGCAAACACATGAAGAAAGATCAATCACACATAACACAGATGTTTTTACCAAGAAAGCTTAAAGCTAAAAACCCCACTATCATATATTATGTATATATCATGGATCATGAAACAATATCATACAAAACTCTAATCCAAGAGCTCTCAGTACAATATACAATCATCTCACACTGTCATAGAAAAATTGGCAAAAACATGCACCAATTTACTGCCTCCTTACAGCCTACCTTCACTGCGCAATCCCTGATGATCACAGTCCCTAAATTCTTTCTTTCTTGCCTTGCCTTGATTGCGAAATCCTCATTGGCATCTCCAATGTGTGTTTGGTTGCAAGTGTGCACCCACTATAGTCACAAATGATAGTCAAACTGTCCCTTTCACCTTTCTCTCAACTGGGTCTCCACTGGATCTGACATGCATGTAGTTAACAGTAGTAAATCTTCAGTTGCAAGTGAGATCAATCCCTGTGAATTAATTTAATGTTTAATTCACTGATCTCTCACTAGTGTATCTTTAGTTACAACAAGTTACAACTAGCACAACTGAGTTTAATTCACTTAACTGAGTGAAACTACTTTACAACTCACATAACTACACATCGAACTCTGTTACAACTTTGTATCACTCAGTTACAAAGAAGTCCACTAGCATGTCCCACCAACCAACCTTAGAACTCGAAATTCCTTTAGTCAACTGGTTTCCCACATCAGTTAATTGAAATCAAGTGCTTCAAGAGAATAGATTATTATTTATTGTCTAATTATTGTTAAGAGATAACAATAATCAACATGCATTCTATTTTTAGACATGCGATCGACGAACCGTCTTCGCACATGCATTCAAAAAATAGATGCCCATCCATCCATAGAATTTTCTCAACCAACTATAAATAGATTTCCACTATAAATATACTTTTCTCAACATTCTAAAAATAGACATACACCTAAAAATAGCCTACGGGCCCCACCTAGTGTAGGTGCTAAATTTTCACTAGGATCATCATCTTGTTGAATATCAACATTTTCTCCTCATATACTTCCTCACCAATGTCGGAAAATGTCTCAATGGAAATTGCCTCCGGTTTTCTTTTGTCAAACCTCTTTACCAACATTTGAGTGAACTCTGCATACACAGTCACTCTTTCATGTTTCAATCTGCCTAACCATCAGTCCTTTTCTTCACCCTCAAGGTGTAGCGCAGCAATCGGAATAGCCTCTAATTCCACTACTATGTGTAGTTGGAAGAAATCATATAACTTCTCCATCCAAGCCTTTTCCGTGCTTTTGGATGACCCATCGAATGTAGGCAGAAATAATCTATTTTGCATATGCCCTCTTCTTTTATTGCTACTATGGGGTCTTTGGTTCTTTTTAATCTAGAAAAAATGCTGGAAAGTCAGATTCTCTTTGAATGCAATATATTGAGATTTGTACTCTGCAAGATAATCAATCAGAGTCTTATGCTCCAAATATCCTCCATCTCCATGCCATTCATTTCCTTCTGCAAGGAAAGTGGGCATAGTAGGGCGTTGTTGAATTTTCTGCACCGCCGATTTCTTATACTACTGATAGGAAGTTCTCAAACCTTCTCCATTCTGAAACCCTCTTGAGGTTTCCTTTTGCCTTTCCCTTCTCATTTCTTTGATCTCCGTGGTTATATCCTACATAGATCTGAAGAGAAGTGTGGAAAAACTCAATCCTTCTTCCATTGAAGACTTCTTCTTTTTCTGCTTCTTCTTCTTATTCTTCTTATGTCATGAAATGCTCACAAGCTGAGCCAAAGATCATGCTCTGATACCACTATAATATCCCAAAATGGGAAAGACAGGAATATATAACATATGCACAATTCCAAATAAGAATAACACATATAAAACTAGAAAAATGTCGGAATACATCAAAACATCATACATATGAGCAGAAACAACTGTTCCATATCATTATGTATCAACATCAAATGAAGATACATAGTGCCCCAAAAAGGGATGCACTTAAGCCATCAAAATATGGTTAAAACAACTCTACTGAAAACTAGCACTAGAAAGTAAAAATTGTTGTTGTTGGGAAGAATATCTATGTGCGAGAGGTTTCTAGAGTGCTCAGAAAGATCTAGGATTTTAAGCACAAAATCTATTCAAAAAACCCAAGAAAACCCATAAATGGTTTGGCCAGATTTTGAGTTTGGAATTTAAGCACTTTTTGGGTTGCACACTACACACCTGTTGGATGAGTTACGCACTCCCTGGAGACAAATGTTGATCTGGGGCTGAAATAATGATCTATCTAATACACTAGCACCCACTCAACTCAATAACTGAAGGGTTGGTCCCTTCTCCTGATCCCAAGCTAAGAAACTTAGGATCTAGCTCCTCCACTAAATATGCAGCTGCTGCGTGAAAAATTAATGGGTAATATTGTGTTGTCTAGGATAGATGATGATGTAGCCTACTGATAGATAATACAATGTTGATCCCAGGCTGCTGAAGTGATTCCTGGAGTAAAGGATTGATCCATCACAGGATTCCAAGCTAAGTTGCTTGGAACTTCCTCTTCTCCTCAAACCCTCGCTGCAGAATTACGCAATTCCTGCAGGAAATGTTGTTACATAGAGGAATAGATGGATGGCTTGATGATGGATATGCCAATGAAACTCCTGGAAGATTGTAATGGATCCACAGTGTGAAGGGTTGATCCCTCCACAGTTTTCTTAGCTGAA
The DNA here is from genome assembly GCA_034641835.2 of Pinus albicaulis. NCBI lineage: Eukaryota > Viridiplantae > Streptophyta > Pinopsida > Pinales > Pinaceae > Pinus > Pinus albicaulis. The sequence continues at coordinate 1,625,800,461 of CM076584.1, forward strand.
GTACTGAGAACAACCTTCCAACTCTCACACCTTAGTTCAGGAATGTGTAATTCCTGTAGCTAGAAGTGAAGATGACAGTGGCTGAAAGTGGTACTAATAAAACCTTCCTAGAGTAGGAATTCAAAGTCCCCCGTGCGTAAGGGTGGTATTCCCACTCGGGAACACCCAGTGCTAAACAGCACAACGGACTTAGCTAAATAGCTGAAGTGTGCAAAGAAATGTCTTACGACACTCAATAATAAAAATTCAGACTCCTCTCCTTTGCTGCCCTCATCTTCCTTTTATGTTTTTGTGCCTTCCCTAGCCTTGGCCCACCTCATAACTACGTTGCACATGTGGCCACTAGCCTCCATAAAGACTGCGTTGTCCTCCATGATCTCCATCACTGCTGCAATTATTGTCCACTTCCTCCATCACTTCATCATTATTTCTCCATGATCTTGCATTTATTCCTCCACCATATCCATCATCTTCCTCAATAATGCTCTATGACCTCCACTCTTTCTTCATTATTATGTTTCTCCACTACTCCATAATGCTACTCCACTACTCAATTAACCTGCACTCACACTATAGAAGTGGATTTTATTCATCTATTAGGTTTATGGGTCCCTCCACCCTTTATTTACTTAACTAAATAAGAAAATTAAGAACTCTAATATTCCAATTATCTGATGGAAAATTTTGAATATTAAAAAGTCACTGAGTGAAAATTTCATTTACCAGACAGTTAGAGGAAAATTGCTCCCACCCCTAGAGATAAATCATCTCAGTTGGGGAAATTAAGACCAAGAGGGCATGGGAGGAAAATTCCTAGGCATTTGAGAGGGGATATAGGAAAAAATTTGAGTCCTCAAGTAGGACGTTGCTGAGGAAGGGCATGATGCTTTCAAATAGGGTATTCTTGAGCTAGTTGGATAGTGGAATCCCTAAATCAGACTTGGAGTATGTGATATTGTAACACCCTCTTCCCACACTTACCCAACCTTACCGATCCAGCGCAGTAAACATGTGAAGAAGAGTTATTATGATATGAATCAACCTCCTAGATCACCTTAAGGAAGTTGAATTGACAAAACCAAACCAAACTGACCTCCCTTAGGTGCTATAGGCCCCCTAGGAGCTAACCAACCACTCCAGGTGCCCAACCCCTGAGTTAACTTGATTTTTCACTGACCTAGAGCCTCATTTTCTCCCATGTCAAGGCATCTAAGCCACTGAAACCCTCCAGTCGCTACCAAGATCCTGCTTCCCATCAACTACAGTATTTTTCATGCAGTTCTATGTCAGCATTCACGAGATCTAAGCCACTTTTTCATGGCTAGGATCTAGAACTTTGCTTAGAACTTCATGAAACTTCCATAAATGATAAATAACAAGAACATAATTCCTATAATGAAAAAATTGAACAAGGAATTGATTTGACTCACCCCAACCATGACAGGAATTTTGTCAAACATATCATAAATATGTAATGTAAAGGTCATAACTACACATGTACATAGGGGCCTAATACTTACATGAAAATCATTAAGGAGGTTTGATGCATCCTCACAGTAGCTGTAGTATCATATATTAGGCCATGCATTCATTAATCACAAGTGATCCCCATCACTATGTTTTTTCCCAAAATTTAGCTTCGAATACATGTCCCATGACCTTGGTTATTATTTTCCCTTTATTAACTTTATTACATGGATTTTTCATCAGGGATACTACAAAACCCTCCCCCTTGGGGGAACATCGTCCTCAATGTTCAATTACACTTATAAACCATCAAAACACATGTTTCCAATGGAAATTTATAACATAGCTCAATGAAACATTTACATCATATCCATCTACTGGAAACATAACCAACACATCATAAACGCCATAACGCTTATTCAAGATTTTTAACATATCTCTATACGGTGTTTCAAAATATAACATCAAATCATATACCAAAATATAACATCAAATCATATACCAAAATACATTTTTTCAACCAATGAATGGATAAGGATACATATCTCGCATTTAATCAACCATCTCCCGTGTAGCTTCATTGGGCCCAAAGTGGTTCCACTACACTTTAACTTTCTCGATTTCTTGATTTCGGAGCATGAGCATATTTCAATGAAAAATGCATTGAGGAATTCTCCTTCTGGATCCACCTGTAATACAAACCAATCAATCACATGATGAACATCCTTAACATACTTCTTAAGAAACGACACATGGAAAACATCATGGACATTCATTGTCAGAGGCAGTGCAATTTGATAGGCTACTAGTCCAATCCTCTTAAGAATATTGAAAGGCCTGCAATACTAAGGTGCCAACTTGGCACATGATCCAATCCTCAAGGAGATATTCTTGAGCTTGATGTGCAAGTACACCTATTCCCCAACATGAAACTCCTTAAACACATTGTGTTGATCTGCATAACTATTTTGTCTATCTTGTGTTTCCTTTAAATTCTTCTTGATTACCTACATTTCTTGTTCCATCTCTGCCAACATTTCTAGACCTATAAGTACCCTGTTCAATGGATCAATCCAACTTATATAAGTTTCAAAAATCCCCCCATAGAGTGCCTTAAACAGAATCATATTCAAATATTTCTGATACCCATTATTGTAAGTGAAATCAACTAATGGAAGGTACTCCTCTCATCTCCTCTATTGGTGCATCATGTACATTCTCAACATGTCCTCCAAAATATTGTTGACCCTCTCTGTCTGTTCATTTATCTGCAAATGATAAGTTGTACTTAAGGCCAAATTTGTACCCAAACCTGCAAATAACACTTTCCAAAACCTAGAAGTGAACTTGGAATCCCTATATGAAACAATCTTGTTCGGTACACCATGCAACCTCACTATATATTTGATGAAGACTTGTGCTACCTCACTAGCTAAATTTGTAGACCTCACTGGAATGAAGTGAGCTACATTTTTCAACTTGTCAACCACAACCATGATGGAATCATGTTGTCTAGATGTCCTCGAAAAACCTATAATGAAATCCATGGAAATTACCTCCCATTTCCACTCTAGAATCATAATCAACTGTAGTAGACCACCTTAATGATTGCACTCTACTTTTACTTTTTAACAATCCAAATATCTATCCACAAACTCTTCCACTTCCTTCTTCAAATTTAGCCAATAATAGAACTTTTTCACCGTTTTCAATGTCTTCTGATATCCCAGGTGAGTTGAATATGGCTTAGCATGAAATTCCCTCAAGATAATCTTCTTGATCTCATTATTGTCCAACACATAGATCATGTCCCTAAATATGAAGAAACCATCTGTTGTGAGACGATAATACACATCCTGATCACCTGTACCTTGCTGCTATAACTTGTGCATAAGCTCCCTATACCTGTAATCATGTTATCCTTCCTATAATATCCAATCTTATAAGTTTGTCCCATAGGATCTCAACGCTTCTATGTGATTTACCTATACTCTCATGCTAAGAGAATCCACAACCCTATTCTCTTTACATTTAATGTACTTGATATCAAAGTTGAACTCACTTATCATAAGCATCCATCTAGCTTTCCTGGAATTCCGATTCGGTTGGTCAAATATGTATCTCAATCCATTGTGATCGCTCATCAATACAAACCTCTTGCCAAGAAGATAGTGTCTCCACATCTTTAATGCATGAAGGATCACTACCAACTCAATAGCATGTGTCACATAGTTCTTCTCATGCTCATTCACTTTCCTTGATTCATAGCACTCTACATGTCCCTCCAGCATCAAGACTCCACCAATTCCTCTCTTGAAAGCATCTGTACATACTACAAACTCTTTGTACATATATGAAATCTTGAGAACTAGAGCATTTGTCAACAATTGTTTCAACTGCTCAAAACTTGATGCATATTACTTTGTACATTCAAATTTTTTACCTTTCCTATGCAATGAAGTAATGGGATAGGAAATCTGAGAGAAGTTCTTTATCAACCTCCTATAATAACATGTTAACCCCATGAATGATCTCACCTCATCCATATTTATAGGAGTTTCCCATTCCATGATAGCTCTCATGTTTTCTGGATCCACCATTATGCCATCATTGGAAACAACATGTCCCAAGCAATGTACCTATGCCTGAAAGAAAATACACTTATTGAGCTTGTCATACAAATGATTCTCTCTCAACAATCTCAATACCATTGCTAAGTGTTCGACATGCTCTTCCTCATTCTTAGAATATATCAATATATCATCAAAGAATACAATAACAAACTTGTCCAAATAAGGATGCAATACACTATTCATCAAGCACATGAAAGTAGTTGGAGAATTAGTAAAATTGAAAGGAACTACAATAAACTCATAATTCCCATACCTGGTATGGAAAGAAATCTTGTATATGTCCTCTTCTTTAATGCATACCTTATGATATCCGTATCTCAAGTCAATCTTTGAGAACATCGTTGCTCCCTTAAACTGGTCAAACAAGTCATCAATCCTTGGCAAAAGATTATTGTTCTTGATGGTCACTTTATTCAACTTCATGTAATCAATGCATAACCTAAGAGTACCATCCTTCTTCTTCACAAACAACATTGGTGAAATCCATGGTGACACACTCACAATAATTTATCCCTTGTCAAGAATTTCCTTCAACTAAAACTTCAATTCCACTAACTATGGTGTGCTCATCTTGTATTGTACCTTTGATGTTGGTGTTGCTCCTAGTACGAACTCAATAGAAAATTCCACTTCCTTATGGGAAAAAACTCTGAAATCTATTTTGGGAACACATCCTGAAACTTTTGTAACACCAGATACCTTTTCAAGACATTTGAATCCTCAACTTCCTTACCTTTGTCACTAGAAATATGCACTACAAATAATACACATCCTTTCCTGCCACTACGCTTTGCCTGCATAGATGTAACCATTCTGTTGATGTTTCCTTCTTCTTACCCTGCAAGATTGTTTGCTCTCCATTGCCATCCAAGCACTCAATAGCATTGTCATAACAATCTACCTTAGTGTTGTGAAGTTATAGCCAATCCATATCCAAAATAACACTACATGATCCAAATTTAAGTACATTTAGATGCACTAAGGTAGGCATACCATTCAACTCAAATGCACAAGCTCTTACCCAATGATGAACTATACTATTTGTACATGTAGCCAACTACACTAACCAAGACTCTACATGCACTTCTTTATTCAAACCATGCTTATCCACCAGGTGAGGATTAACATAAATATAATTAGATCCAGGGTCAATCAATATAGAAACAACTTGATCAAAAAACTTACCGTCCATATCGATAATAGATGCCCGGTGATCTTCCTGCCTATTATCAAATACTGCATAAATTCGAGGAATACTCTATCAAACATCCCCCACTGTATGTGCCTCCTGAGCACTGTAGATATGCAGTATACCACCCCCGACGTTGGGGAAAATATCTCCTGCGATGATTTCCTGCACAAGTCCAACACTGTAAATGTTTCCTACCATCACCCTTGTTCTGCTCCTCAGACCGAAATCCTTGTCCTCTATCAGATGCATTGAACTTCTTAGGCAATGCTAGATTATCCTTGTTACCCGTGTCTTGAGGTTTTTTTGCTTATTATCCCATTTTCCCTTATTATTCTCATTACCTTTCCAATCTTGTTTAGTCTCTGACCTGTGCTTCGATTTCCTATAACAATGCTTTAGATTTCTGATGGCTTCCTCCAACGATCTAAGCCCACCAAACTCAATCATATCTTTGAATGCTACTCACAAGCCAATGATAAATCTTTGAATCTTTTCTTTCTCCTCCTTAATATAAGTCACATATATCAACAACTCCAAGAATCTGCATAGATCCCATCTTTAGCTCATAGAACTCCCTTTCCCTATCATCATAGTATCTCTCTGATAGATACTTCTTCCTGAATAGTCTCTTGAACTCACTCCAAGTCATCTTCTCTTCTCGAATGTCCTTGACATTCTTTACATCTTCGCACCAGATGTCTACTTTAACTTTAATACTGAATGTAGCTATTTTTTCCTTTGTATTCTCTATGTAATCATGCAATATGAAGAATTCATTCATCCAAAGAAACCATGCTTCGACATCCCGTGACTTATTCATTTATCCATAAAATGTAGGTGGTTTTGATTTCTTAAACTCATCTAGAAAATATCCTTTATCACTCTTCATGTAAGTGTGATAGCGATGATGACCATGATACCTATTTGAACCAAAACTAGAGTAAAGCCCATAATTAAATTAGAAGTAAATTGTAATTCCACATCACATGACAACTTGCAAGTGGTAACTGAGTCAGGAAGACTTAGTTAGCTCAGTCAATTCGAGTTGAGGGTCAAATTGGAGGCATGTAGAGTCCACTCTAAGTTTTAAAGGGTCTAGTTGCATTTTATTTTGATTTGTAATTAGTTAACTCAATTATTTGAGTTAAAAACAATTTAACTAGTTCTAATTGAGAGATGAACTAGTGATAGGTCTATTGAATCTTAAATATGATTTAATTCACACCCAGTGATCAATCACATAACTAATAATTCACTATAAATAGTTTTTTCATGTCAGTTCTGAGGAAGGCCCAGTTGAAATTGGAGTTAAAGGGAAGTGTACTATCAGTTGTATACTCATCCAAATTGTATAGGTGGTGCATGCAGTGAGAATAAGACCTAAAATAAATCATTCCTTAATTAGATAATATTTCTTTTAAAAGGAGGAATGGAGGCACAAGTTTAATCATTATTTTGGTGAGCATGAGCTAGTGAGACCAAGTAATCAGAAGCACAAGTTTGTGCATGGAGCTTGTGAGAGAAAGGTGTGCCAAGAGAAGATTGTGCACAGGTTGGTAGTGTGAGACAGTCAGAGATACTGCAAAGGTTTCTCATGAAGCGAAATAGAATTGTATTGTTTCATGTTCTTGACTTAATGAAAGATACAGATAACAAGATTTTTGGCTGAGGTTTTCCCCAGCTACGTATTGTGTTGTGTGATTGATAATTATTTATCTTACTTGTTCATGTGATTATGTGATCGTAATTGGTTTCCACAATTTGTAGAATTGATTCAATATTTTGTTATAGTACATTACAAGATTATTTGAATCTATCTATGTGGATTTATACATGGTATCAGAGCAGGAATACTTTCAATGGCGAGTTTGCAGAGAAGATTTGAAACTTTTGGTGCAAATTTTTCAAAAACAAATAGCCTATTTAGATATCGTTGATTTAAAATGAGCTCTTTAGACAATTTTTTTTGAGATGGCAGGACAGTTATAGCATGCGTGAGTCAAGAAATTGTATGCACTTAAGGTACCAGATGCATGCAAAGCTTTGAGGAGCAAAGAAAAGGTTATATACTTAGTGGTTGAGAGGGAGCATGAATTATCTCTCAACATGCATCCTCAGAAGAAGCCTCAGATAGTTGTGGAGAAACCACAATTAGAGAAGAAGAGAAGAGACTGAGTGGAGGAATCCACTTAAGCAGAGACCTCTAGTATGGGGAAATTTCGAGCCAGGTGGGCAAACGGAGAACATGCAGCCATACCTCCGGGTGAGATGTGGGGCAATGTGAATTCAAAATCCCAAGAGAACAAATTTGGGTAGGATACATTGAGATGTATTATCTCATGGATCATTACCTTACTACAAGAGCCCACAATACACGGTAGTAGGATGGATCAATGTTGATTGATGCAGTCAAAAATTAGAGTGACAAAAGTCAGATACTGGAGCGCATATCAGAGTTGGCAGCAGTGCAGATGGGAGAGATGTAGAGTCAGTAGCAGCGTTGAGTTTTTAGTAGATAGTGCAGTAGCTAGAAAAAATCAGAGACTCTAGAGACAGATGCATCATATTGATTCACTTTGGATGATTTTCAGTTTCAGAAGTTGCAAGAGAAACAACACTAGAGAGAAGTGTTGCATGCAAAATATTCCAAAGATACAAGATCGGGATAGAGTTGAATTCCTTTCTTGTTGAGAGGGAGTGTTGAAAATGGAAAAAATAAATATTGAAAATGGCACCCATGAGGCTTCTAGTTTAGTTTTCCCTTAATTAAATTAGACTTAAATTGTAATTCCACATCACATAACAGCTTATAAGTGTTAATTGAGTCAGGAATACTTATTTAGCTCATTCAATTCGAGTTGAGGGTCAAACTGGAGGCATGTAGAGTCCACTCTAAGTTTTAAAGGGTCTAGTTGCATTTTATTTTGATTTGTAATTAGTTAACTCAATTATTTGAGTTAAAAACAATTTAACTAGTTCTAATTGAGAGATGAACTAGTGATAGGTCTATTGAATCTTAAATATGATTTAATTCACATCCAGTGATCAATCACATAACTAATAATTCACTATAAATAGTTTTTGCATGTCAGTTCTGAGGAAGGCCTAGTTGAGATTGGAGTTAAATGGAAGTGTACTATCAGCTTTATAATCATCCAAATTGTATAGGTGGTGCATGCAGTCAGAATAAGACATAAAATAAATCATTACTTAATTAGAGAAAATTGTCTTTAAAAGGAGGAATGAAGGCACACGTTTAAACCTTGTTTTGGTGAGCATGTGTTGGTGAGACCAAGCAATCAAAAGTACAATTTTGTACGTGGAGCTTGTGAGAGAAAGGTGTGCCAATAGAATATTGCGTAGAGGTTGGTAGTGTAAGAAAGTCAGAGGTAGTGCAAAGGTTTCAGAGGAAGGGAAATAACATTTTATTGTTTCATGTTCTTGACTCAATTCAATATACAGGTAGCAGGGTTTTTAGCTAAGGCTTTCCCCATATACATCTTGTGTTGTGTGATTGATAATTCTTTCTCTTACTTGTTCATGTGATTGTGAGATCATAATTGGTTTCCACAATTTGTATAATTGATTCAATATTTTGTTTTAGTACATTACAAGATAAGTTTAATATATTTATATATTTCTACACTCCTCTTCGATTATTCCAGGTATAGGTATTGTTTGCGGTTTCAACATCTACCATTTTGTAGTTATCAATAAAGGAGTTAAAAGAGTCTTAATTATCTTCCTTCAAATTTCTAATCCCTCACTTATCTTCCTCAAGGGATCAAATCAAATTTAATTCCCCCACCATAATCCAAGGTTCAGGAGACACCATTTGATGAATAGTGGGAATATTTAAAATAAAATATATTTTGTATTGAGGAAGAATTGGCCCATAGATATTAGAGAGAAAGCTATATTGAGAGGTGCCTATAGGTTGAAATTTTTCGGTAAGAATTCTGGGGAGGGAGAAAGTGTCTCTAAGATGAATCGTAGCCAAATTCCAAAGAATGGCTAAACCTTTAGAGGTTTCAAAGGAACATTGAGAAAGGAAATCACAATTTTTCCAAATGGAAAGGATTATCTGAGTGAGTGTTTGGTGAGAGAATTTGGTTTCTTGTAAGAGGAGAATGTTGGGTTGATAAATGATAATTTTATTTTTGAGGATTTCACACTTGGATTTTTCATTTAATCCTCTCACATTCCATGAAATTATTTTTATCATTGAGACAATGATAAGGGAGAGAAGAGGGTTTTCATAGGGGAAACTTGTCCCAAGAATTTTCCAAGGTTTAGCAAGAGCTGACTATTGGTTTTCCTACCCTTCTTACTATGCTCCTTCTGGGCCGAGGGGAATTCTTGAGAGGCACTGTGCTTTATTCCCTGCATGGAGAAAGAGGAAGAGGGGCAAGTAATGGTACTAGGAGTGTTGTATATTTGTAGAAGAATGTATTGATGTCACATGTAAGCTCTAGCAACTAGTTGAATATGGTCTTATGGAATAGATGTAAGGTATTTGTGTTTCCATTCTTCTGTAATTTTTTGCAGATCCAAATGTTTCAGCTCTAGATCTTGAAGATATTATTCCTCCATTGGGGAAGAGATTTCTACAGAGGGTTCATTAGTGCTCTGAGGATTATTTGAGGGAGCTAATGTTTCTTTTTTCGATTGTGTTGTAGGATCCATTGTATCCCCCTGGGTTTGGCCTATGGTTAGATCCTATTCTAGATTAGTTTGAAGAAGGAAGAATTTATTTCCACCTTGAGTTCCTAAGGGGTTTGACGATTTTTCTTTTTTCTTGGTAGTTTACTTTTGACTTGAGACCGTCTTGAAGTTTTCCTCTCCATATTGGGTGATTGCATTGGTTTGTGCTGCTTCTACTGGGGGGTTCTTGGGACAATCTTTGAAAAGATGGCCATAGGCGTGGTAGTGGCGACATCTGAACAATATTTTCTCATAGTCTATTTCTTGCTCCCAAATTAGATCCTCGCAGTTGAAATGAATGTGTGTTGGGATTGGTTTGGTGAAATACATGTATAAACATAACCTGGCATATGATGTGTAATGCTCAGTTCTCGTGATATCTGAGAGTGTCACAAATTTCCCTAGTTTATCGCTGATGTGACCTAAAATTTATGGGTGCCAATACTCATGCGACAAAAGAGTATAGCCCGATCCACACTAGAAGATAGGAGAAATCCTTTTTTTTCAGGGTCGAATCAAGGAACCCATGGTTTTAGAAAGAGACCAATAGAATTCATAAATTAAGGTTGATCCGTAAATTTCCTTGGATATTCCATTGGACCTTATAATAATATATTAAAATTATGAATTTCTACATTATTACAGTTTATTTAGACCTTTGGATTTGTAAATTTCACTGTAATTAGTGCATGCATTCGAATGGAAATTATGCATAAAATTATATAAAGAAAAAATAAGCTCACATACACACGTAAGACACAAGATATGCTCTAGGAAACCCTTTCAGGAGAAAACCTAGTTGGAACGTGAGCTTTCTTCGCTCTCTTTTTTTGTCTGGAAAAAAAGGTTGCATGTACAAAGAAGTAATGTTTGTGGCCTGTGGGCTGCTATAGTGCACAAATCATCTCTTTTTGGTCTATCTCCTATCTCTCTTTGATACCTTTGTGCATCTATGAGACAAAATTCTCTCGAAAGAATGAAATGCCTCTTCCTCCTAGTGGCTCGATTATAACACAACTCGATAGCCTACTAGTGGTTAATATTGACTGCATAAAATCTTAAATGGACTTAAAACATAGACTCTTCTAGAGTATTTTACATCACAAACAAGTGGCTAATCCACTTTTCCATCATTAATGAGGGATGGTGCGACATCATCTCGAACCATGGTGGTGAAAATAGGAAGGTCAAATTATGAGTGGCATAAATTTTGCATACAGACTTTGATTGACATGCTTCGTGTGATGTTGGAAATATATTTGTGTGTAGAATAGCATGAAAAGGTTTTTCAATATAGCGAAATATTTTACCCCAAAAAAACTTCATTTGATGCCTCAAAACACTCCCGGAAGGTTTCAAGCCCTATTTTTCCAAACTGGGTCCCACCAGTAAAAATGGTCCCATGAGTTGATTCCTCCACTTTTTCCACTCTGAATGCATTGAGATGGATGAAAAAAATATAATGATGTAATATAGATTACACCTCCCAATTTTGGGAGGCTTTTGGTTACTAAAATATTTTACTGAATGAGGTGAGGCAATTTTTCTTCCACCTTCTCTCTAGTGTACCATTTAGCTTTGCATGGTAGTTATCCCTTCAACCTAATCTGCCAAAAGTCATGTTACCCATATCTTGTATTAATGGATATATTCTATAAAACTGTATCTTATTTCAACTCTGCCTGAGCATCTGGAGCCAAATACTCCATAGAAGGTAGGACCTATTCCTCTTCTTGATCTAGCATGGAAGGTTCATAAAGTTTCAAATTCTCTACATTCAAAACAAAGTAAATGTGCATATATGGTGGTAAAGTGAGTCAATAGGAATTATCACCCAAATTTTCCAGTATCTCAAAGGGACCATACCTCAAAGCCTTGATTTTATTATCAAACCCCTACAATCTCTCCTTATTCAACTGTAGCCATACTATGTCGCCCACCTTGAAAATTTTCTTTGTTTTGTGTTTATCATGTATGGCCTTATACTTCTCAAGTGACTTCTGCAGTGTTTATTGTACTTGTAGATGGATCTTCCTAATCTTCTCTATAAAATTTTCAGCCCTCAAAGCATCTCTTTTAAGATCTTCCCTCGCTCCTCCTTACTACATATATGCAATATCTAAAGGTGAAGGTGGAAACTATCCAAAACAAGTCTCAAATGAGGACTTTCCTATAGAAGTGTGGACTGCTTCGTTTTAAGAATGTTGTATATATATCATATTTTAATCCCTTATCTTCAGATGCTTCTTGTTGTATCCCCTCAGAGATTGCACCAAATTCTTGTTGACTACTTTTGTCTTCCCATCTATTCGTGGATGGAATGTTGTAGATCTCTTCAACTTTGTATCCATATTCTACCACTATGTAGTTCAAAATGCACTGAGAAATATTGTATCCACGTCTAAAATGATGCTCCTTAGTAGCCCAATGTGAACCCGGACTTGTCCAAAGAACAAGTTTGCTGCTTCCCCAAAGTGAACCTAGAACTGTCCAAAGTACATATTTGTTGCTTATTGCTCATTGATGGTATTTTTACAAGGCATCATAACACATATAGACCTTGTTTCTTGTTGCTAGGGTTCTTGATAGATCAAAGCATGCATCCTCTTATGAACCTAGCTACCTGCTCTTTCATCTTGGGGCCAATACATATACCTCTACAAGTTAGCCACGATCTTCCCTACACCAAAGTGCCCTACAACCTTGGAGGTGTGAGCCTCTCTAATCATCTATAGTCATTCACCTTTGGCTAAACATAGCTTATCCAACATGTACAATAACCCATACTGGAGATGGTAGTCAACAGTGTTGTCACCATTGTGCACATGACTATGAATTTGCAACTACTGATACACCTCCTTAAAGTTATCCTATGAATATGCTTCTTTGTATGAATCATGGTTGAATGGCTCCATGTGCATAAGAGTCCCCAAAGTTTTGATATTTAATGTGGGTGGCCTTGAAAGCATGTCAGCCAGCTTGTTTTTTCTTCCCTTCTTATATTTTATCACCAAATGAAACTACTACAAAATCCCCATCCACTTGTAATTCCTGGTCTGTTGTATCTTACTCTAGGCCTGCAAGCATTGTACCGACTGGTGATCTATGTGGATTACTATCTCCTTTCCCATCATACAGTGCTTCCACTTCTTCACATCTTGGACCATGGCATAGATCTCCTTATCATAGGTATGGCAGTTAAGAAATTCCTCATGAAATACTTCAGAATGGTAGCATATGGGCCTTCCTTCTTGCATCAAGACAACTCCCATAACATACCCACTTGCATCTCTCTCCACTTCAAAGGGTCCCTACAAGTTTGGTAATTCCAGAACTAGTCTTTGATGAATCTTCTTCTTTAACTTCTCAAAATACTTCTGTTAACATTTTCCCCACTGGAAATTCATGCCACTTGTTGTTATGGCATGGAGCGGTGCTGCTACCACTGAAAATGAGGCTATGAATTTCCCCATGCATTGTGCTACCCCAATGAAACTCCTAACCTCAGAAAAATTAGTAGGCACCGACCATTTCATGATGGCCTCTATCTTGGAAGGATCTATCTTCATTTCTCCTCCACTGATCACATACCCCAAATACACCAAAGATTGTTGCACAAACTCACACTTCTTGAGATTTGCAAGCAGTTGGTGCATCTTAAATTTTTCCAAAACTTGCTTCAAATGTGAAATATGCTCCTCCCACGTAGCACTATATACCATTATATCATCCAAATAGACAATAACAATTGAATCTATAAAGAGGCACAATACATCATTCATTAATTTCATAAATGTAGTTGGTGAATTAAATAGGCCAAATGGCATGACTAACCACTCATACAAACCTTGACTGGTTTTGAAGGCGGTCTTCCAGGTGTCTTCTTCTTTGACCCAAACTTGGTGATATCCAGACTTCAAGACCAGCTTGGTGAAGTATTTTCTTGTTGCAACTGATCCAACATATCATCTATCTTGGGAAGCAGGTATCTATTCTTGAGCATGATTTTATTTAACGCCCTGTAATATATACACATCCACCAAGTCCCATACTTCTTCGGCCCAATTATGATGGGTGACCCACATGGTGATGTAATCGATTAAATGACACCCTGTTCCAACAGCTGCTGCAACTCTTTCTTCACCTCACTTGCTTCTATAACAAACTTCCTATACAACCAAATATTTAGAAATGGGGAGTGTGGCAATATCTGGATCTCATGCTCCACTTCTCTCTTAGGTGGTAACCCTTTAGGCTCTCGGAACACATCCTTTTATTCTTGTAACAACTCCTCCAATTGTTGTTTATGTTTCTTAGTACACCCCTCCAGGGATTCCTTGCCTCCTATTAACTCCTCTACAGACTAAATTTCTCTTAAAAGCAATAAAACATACTTCTTTCTAGAACTAATCAATTTCTTGGCTTGGTTGACACTTACCAGTGAAATTTTCTACTTTCCTTTGTGTGCGTTGATGATGAATGATTTTCCATCCTTGACGAGTTAATAATGGTTGGCTCTCCTCATGAATATTTCATCATGCATGTACATGTATGGACTCCCAAACATGACTCCATATGCATCAAGGGGAACAACATCTAGATTTACTTCATCAATAAAATCAGCACTGATAAAAAATCTAATTTTACATTTTTTTGTTCCCTTAATCTCTGCATCATGATTTACCCATCCCAATGGATATGGGTTTGGATGATCATGAACTTCCAGCGCCAACTTATTGACCAAATCTGGTGCAATGATATTTTCCTGCGATCCTAATTAAAAGAAAGCATCAATATTTATCTTCTTAACATGTATCTTTATATGGAAAAGTTTGGTCATTTCTTTATCTTCCTATTGTTGAAGGCTACTCAGATTCACCTCTTTCTGCATTTATGTACAAGTGATCCTCTCATCCACATTCGAGCTTCTTTCAACTTGGTTTCTCGAATCTGTGGCCGTGATATTCTTCTTCTTGTTATATTTCTTCTTTTTATTTGGGTTTAGCTCTAGATGTAGCTTCAAACATTTCTCCTCTGTATGGCCATTAATGTTGAAGTGGTTGCAATGGTTGCTAGGATTTTTACACTGGTGTGTTGTGGCTATCGTCTTTTTATCTTTTCCCCCTTTTTCATTCTTCTTCCCCTCCTTAGAAGCATCTTGTTTCTACTTGTGCTTCAATCCACTTGATTGCGCTCTCTTTAGGCCTATGTTTTCAAGGTATTGTGCCTATACACAAGCCTTGTCCACTGATTTGGGCTTGAAAAACATAACTTTCTAGCGCAGATGGCGGTGCAAACCCCCCAAATAATTGAGGAGTACATATGGGTTCTTTGGAGAGATACCCAATAGTATAGTCCTCTTTCTAAATTTCGTGGTGTACTCCTACATTCTTTGGCCCGGTTTTTTCCTGAAGTAATGCCATCGGATCCACTGGTCCTCCACATACCAAATGAGATAAAATTGTGACTTAATGAGGTTTTTAAAATATTCCCACTTATTCACTGGAGGTTTTCCTTCAAATATCAAGGTTTCTGTGTGGCTCTCCCACCATGTTAGTGCATAACCCTCCAATTTCAATCGCGCAAATAATATTTTTTGTCCTTCTTCAATCTGATGGACGCTGAAATAATCTTCTAGTTGTTTGAACCAAT
This sequence comes from Pinus albicaulis, assembly GCA_034641835.2. NCBI lineage: Eukaryota > Viridiplantae > Streptophyta > Pinopsida > Pinales > Pinaceae > Pinus > Pinus albicaulis. Next base: position 1,625,816,109 of record CM076584.1, read on the forward strand.
GGTTCAAATTCATAATTTCGATATCATTATGATATGGCTTGATATCTACTTTTGCTTCTGTTTTAAATAAATATTCATTCATGATACTCGAACAAGGTTGATATTTTCTAGATTCTTTCTTCGACTGGTTCTCCATTTCTCCACGATATTTTGATCCCTATTTTGATTTTTCCTCTACATCCAAAGCCCCATATTCTCCAAATATCCCCAAATTTTTATGCAGGGCGACCATGAGGAGGCTTACATTGTGGTTGATATCTGCAACTTGTTGTTACAGCTGCATAAACCTTATCACTACAGGATCACAAGGTTCATTTACATATTCATCGGCCATGATTAGGGCTTTACGATTTTCGGCCTCGTCGATATAGATCCCTGCAATATCCACAAAATACCCAAAGAAACCTGACCTAATACAAAATGATCCATAAAATTCCATGGATATTCCACTGGATAGTTCATCACAACAAATCTGATAATGATATATTAAAATTATGAATGTATACACTATTGCATTTTATTTAAGCCTCTAGATCTATAAATTTAACTGTAATTAGTGCATGCATGTGAATGGAATTTATGAAAAAAATTAGAGAACCACAAAATAATCTCTCTGACACACACATAAGGCACAATATATGATCTGGGTTACCCTTTCGGGAGAAAACCCAGCTGGAAGGTGAGGTTGCTTCTCTCTCTTTCTCTGTCTGGAAAATATGGCTGCAGATAGAAAAAAGTAATGTATATGGCTTGTGGATTGATACAGTACACAAATCCTCTCATTTTTCTCTACATCCTATCTCTCCTCGCTATCATTGCTCAACTATGGCACAAAATTCTCTCAAAAGAATGGAATGTCTCTTCCTCCTAGTGGCCATGTTATAACACAACCCAATAGACTACTAGTGGTTAAGTTTGACTACATAAACTCTTAACTACAGTTACAATATAGACTCATCTAGAGGTTTTTACATCAAAAACATGTGGATATCCTCTTTTCCATGATTAATGGGGGCTAAGGCGACATCCTCTCAAACCATGTTGGTGAAATAGGAAGGTCGACTTCTGAGTGGCATAACTTTTGCATACAGACTTTGATTGGCATGCTTCTTGCATCGTTGAAAATATATCTATGTGTAAAATAACATGAAAAGATGTCGTGATAAATAGACAAATTTTCACGCTAAAAAATGTCATTTTATGCCTCAAAATTCTCCGAGAAGGTTTCAAACCCTGTTTTCAAAACTTGGTCCCGCCGGTAAAAACGGTTCCATGAGCTGATTCCTCCACTTTTCCATTCTTAATGCATCGAGATGGATGAAAAAAAATATAATGATCCAATCTGCATCAAAGGCACTCCTTGCAAAATAGTGTCCCTATATTCAATGTTTTTGAATATCACTGTGAAGAAGCCTCGCACACCCAACTTGATTTCATCATCGCCAATGATATTCCAGTTCCTTCTGAGGCAATTGAACAAAGTATTTTTGAAGAGCCAAGGGTTAATGAATTTTCATATTAATGTGCATTCCTTCATCTTTTCGCTTGTATATTCTAGTTTCTTAGCTGAAATATCCAGTAGAGGGATGTCTTGATCTTGAGGATGACACTAACCAAAGAATTGTTGAGACTTGGAAGCGTGCTCCTAAGTATATTTTTTCCCTTGTCATTGAATTTAACCTGCGTTTGCAGAGGGGATAAACAGTTGCGCGAGATGTTGTTGAATTCTGGTTCAAGGAGATGGTTGAGACGATCGACAAAATACCACATAATTAAATGAGGGGCATCCACCAGCCCCCCATGTAGGTTCCATATGAGGCACAACAAAGGCTACAAAAACATTGACAAATTCATATCAAAATCACAAGGAAAAACCTCTCAGATCTCAAATCCTTTTTCCTAATTCTTCATCCGTGAGATTGGAAATATCATATAAATATATATCTTTGAAAATTTGTAACCATATTTATAATTTTTCATATTTTAGAAAGATAAAAATATCTTAATAATGAACCTCCCTTATGTTCATGACAACTATATTTGGTCCTTATCCAAATTATGACTTTGTTAAGAGAGCACTTGCTTTCATTGCTCATGTTATTACAACTAGTCATGAGGGTACTTTAATATTAATTGCATTATTAGGAATTTTTTGTCACAATTTTTTATTTTTTAAGGGATTTAAAACTAGGTTTCTATAATAAAGTCCCTAAGCACTTGACAATTTGACCATAATTCACTGAACTATTCTGGTAAGTTTTATGAATTGATGGCAGTGTTGTTGAAACTCGTGTACTAGTTACACAAATTTCTACTATCTCGAAAAATTTATCTATATGATGTGATTGTTCATGAGAAGTTATACACATTTAAATGGTTGCATAAAGATTTTGAATTTGAAAGTTATACAATAATGTAAATTCAAGTACAAAGGGTTTTAGTTAAATGGTAAGGTTTTAGTGTTTTTATTCAAGACACACTTATTTGAAGCCCACAAATGAGATAATGTAATAATTTGTAACAAAGTGCTTTATTTTAGAGCCAAAAAGGTTTTAAAAATTTACAACAAACTATACTCTCTCGGATTCAATCAAATCTGGCAAACATCTTGTACAATACAATATTTCTTATAATATTTTTCAATAAAATGTCATTTTATATTGTAAGCATATTGGACAATGCAATATTGCTTATGATATTTTTCAATAAAATAACATTTTATATGGTAAGCATATTGCACAATGCAATATTTCTTTATGATCGTTTTCAATAAAATGTCATTTTATTGAATATAAGATTATGCAAAAGTTACAAGGATTTCCGAGAGTCAATTTGCAAATGATATATTGACACTCCTATTCTTATGTATTGACAATTATATTTATGTCAAATAAAGACAATATTGCAAGAGTGTGCATTGATTACATAATGTTGAACAAGATCACAGTATTCAATACAAAACATTGAATATTTGTATTTAAATATGGTAGAGTTAATTATTTCACCAATTTAAAATTGAATTCCTACTTATCTTACAAATATTAAAAGTATTTTTAATAATTTAATAATATATTATGAAAAAAATGTAAAAGTTACTATGATAAGGTGAGAATGTAACAAAATCTCATCAAATGATAAATTTTACTATAGGTAAACATGGCATATTATTGGCAAATACTTTTATATTACAATTAGGGCACAATAACATAATGTTGCACTTAACATAAAATGGTTAACAATGACTTGAGAAAGAGGGGATCCCATGGTGGTACCTTATGTTTTCTCATAGATGGTACCTTTAAAAGAAAGGAAAGTAGAGGAAATAAAAATTTTGATTAGGTTAAAGGTTTCAACGTCAACTAATTAGGAGATATGGTCTAAAGCTTCAAGCACATGGATCTTGGTGAAAAGGGAAACAATGTAAAAGTTGACCAACAATTCATTCTCATCAATATGGATGTTTTTGGTTTTTTTAAATAAAATCAATAGAATCTTTAATATAAGAGGAAGTGGAGCCCACGAATTGTCGAATATTGATGGCTAAATATTGGCTCAAAACATGGGCAGGGGCTCTAAAAGCACTGAAAATGGGACGAAGGGGAACAACTTGCTTATGAATTTTTGGATGACCATAAATTTTAGGAGTTTGGGGGGCACGAGGGATAATATTAAGCTGCATGGAAGCCGACAAAGAGGATGATTTGATGGCTTTGGTGACCAATATAGTAATGGTGTTTAAAGGGGATTTTGGAAGGATTTTATAAGATGAAGAAGAAATAAGATCCATCATTTTTTATTCATAGTCCTCCGTGCTCATGATGACTGTAGTGTAGAAATTATACAAACAACATGTATACCAATGGATTCAATCCGACCATGTAATATACTAAAACAAGATATTGAATCCTTCTACAATATTTACGGAAAATAAACATGATCGCACAATCACACCAAGTAAGAGAAACAAGAAAATAAATCCACAACACAGATATTTTCCTGGGGAAAGCTTACTGCTCAAAACCCCTCTATCTCTATTGTATAATGAACCAAGGAATCATGAAACAATTACAATGCACTCTTCTCACAAGAGTCTGTTGCACTCTGCTAATTGTCTCACGCTGATCTGGACAAAATTGGGCTAGTACTTAGCCAATTCTCAGCCTCTGCTCAGTCTGCCTTACTCACGCAATTCATGTGGAATTAAATCCATATTCTTTAGGAATTCCAACCTTCATTGATTGCGCAATACACCATGGGCATCATATGGTGTATATAATTGTGCCCGGGAAATTTGCTATAAATACAACTGATAGATAACTTCTTTTTAACCTCTGTCTCAACTGGGTCTTCATCGGAATTGACATGCATGTAGCTATTAATAGTAAATCATCAGTCACTTGACAGATAATTGCATGTGAATTAAACCTGATTTAATTCACTTGACCTCTCACTAGTACAATAATCAGTTACAACTAGTTAGACTGAATTTAACGCACTTAATTGAGTTACTTGATTTCTCATGCATTAAACTAATACACTAACTACAACTTGGACTCTAAAACAAATAGAATCACTCTACATGCCTCACCAACCACCCTCAACTCGAATTTCATGAGTTAACTAAGTCTATCACACTTAGCTAAATATTACAAGTGATTATGAGATAAGATTACAATTTATTACCAAATTTATTTAAGGGATAAATAAATTTAACACACATTTCTTATAATTTAATTAAGAAATAATTAAATCAAAAATCCTCCATGGTAGCCATTTCTGCATGCCATTTTCTGGATGTTGTTTTTAGATGCCAATTTCACTGTTTCTTGTTGAAAATTTCAACACTCCCTCTCAACAAGAAAGGAATCAATCTGTCATGATCCGGTACCTTTGGAATGTTCTTGCATGCAACACTTCTCTATTGTTGTTCGCATATGCAACTATCCTGAAATTGAATAACCTCTATTAGAATTAGTTAGGATTATGCTTACTTTAGTATATCTTGGATTGGGTTTGTTGAGGAAGTTGAGAGAATCTCTCAACTTCTCTCTCTAAAATTAGAATTAGTTTAATTATATATTTGATGTATCTGATTATTGAAGAAATAGAAATTAATTATTTTGTTTGTGATTCTTGTGCGTTTCTGCTCTCTCCAATTTCTAATATGGTATCAGAGCCAGAACTGGCTTGATTCCCTTACGGGAAGGCCAGGAAGATGTGAGAGTTGTGTTGCTAATTTTCTGTAAATAAAGTATTTGTTGGAATGTTAGTTGTGTGAAGTATTTTTAATAACGAGAGCCGAATGAAATGGATTCATGTTCCTGGTTGTTTCTGCTTTCATTTCTAGAACGCCTGGGAAGACGGAGAAGAAATTGTAGTCATCTGTTCTTGCATGACTCCGCCCGACAGCGTATTTAATGAATCAGACCAGCCTCTCAGAAGCCACCTGTCGGAGATCAGATTGAACACCATGGAAGGTACCTCGAGTAGGCGTGAGATAGCTCCACTAAATTTAGAGGCTGGACAAATTAACCGAAACTATGTGGGAAGAAAAACGCAATATGCATATCTGTCTATATTAGAACCATGGCCCAAGGTTTCCGGAATCGCCAAGGTGGATTTGCAGGCAAAAGGCAGCCCAGAAGCAGGAAAAATAATGTACAAGGAAGGATGTTATGGCGGGGAGCCTTTCTTTGTACCACGCTCATCGGATCCAAGTGCCCCAGAAGATGATGGGTATGTTCTCACCTTCATGCATAACGAAAAAACTTGCTCTTCTGAGCTGCTCATTTTGGATGCCAGATCTTCCAACCTGGACATAGTTGCCTCAGTGAAACTACCTTCCAGATTCCCCTATGGTTTCCATGGCACATTCTTGAGTTCTGATGACCTGGCCAACCAGATTGACCAGTGACAGAACTTACCCATGTTTTTTCATCTTTTACCTTCTTCCACGTGGTACTACCTCATATAAAAAGGTGCCAGCTCAGCTACTGGTTATGTAATATTAGAGGGGCCATTCCATTCTATTTCGATGGTGTATGCAACAAGGATTCCGGTTCGATGGAAGCTGTAAATTTATTTTCGAAAGACCGGAGGACGAAAGTGAAATTTAAAGTCGAGGGAATCCGGTGAAGCACGTTTTAAGAGAAGGAATAACAAGAGAATAGATGACATGGCTCCGTTGGTTGGGTTGTTCGTGTTGATGGAGGGGAATGGCACAGTGTTTGAAGTGCGTTTCTGCTCTCTCCAATTTCTAATAACCTCTAAACAACTAAATCATTATAATGCATCTATCATCAGAGTCTTCTGACTGATGGATCCTATTGCACATGTCTATTGGACTCTCTGCGCTGTTGACATCTACATCCATGCACTCTGCACTGCTGCCAACTCTGATCTACGATCCAGTATCTGACATCTGCCACTCTGATTTATGTCTTCCCGACATCTCACTGCATCAATCTAATTGATCATTCCTTTTATTGTTGTATTGTGGGCTCCTCGTAGCCAGGTTTGATCCAAGAGACACACCATCTCAAACAATCTTTCCCAAATTTCTTCTTGGGATTAATTATGCACATCGCCCCACCTCACACTTGGAGGTATAGCTGCATGTACTCCCTATCCCCATCTAGCTCGAAATTTCCCCCTCCTTGAGGTCTCTGCCTGAGTGGACTCTTCCACTCAGTCTCCTCTGCATCTCCAATTGTGGCTGCTCCACAAACTTCTGAGACTACCTCTGAGGCTACATGTTGAGAGATAATTGCTCCCTCTCAATCACCAAGTCACTAACCACTACTTTTCTCCTCAAAGACTTGCATGCATCCTCAACCTCTAGAGAATACATGTTCTTGACTCTAGAACCGATCTGTCCCGTGGCTATGTGTTTAAGGAAAATTTTTCCTTTTCTAAACATCACTTCATAACCATGCTCTTCCAATACCTCTATGGAGACAATATTATTCTTTAGGCCTAGAAAATACAAAACATATGCTAGTCTAAGTTCGAAGCCATTCTCCCTCTAAAAGGTAATTGTACCTATGTCAGTCATGTTATACCTCCTATCATCTCCAAACTGTATGTTTTGCTGGAGGCCCTTCTCAGCCAAGTCACTGAAGAGATCTCTATCCCTCGTCATATGGAATGAGGCACCGCTGTCTAAATACCACATGCATCCCATTATAGTGTTGGCCATGCATGAAATGAGAGTAAAATCAAGATCGAACTATGAAGCCAATGCTTCACCTGTTGCAACTGCAGGCTCCCTCTTGCTTCCCTTCTTCTGTGGAAAATTTGTAGCATAGTGCCCATCCTAGTGACAACGAAAACATCTAATATTGGACAAGTCTCTCTTGTCCTCTTTGCCTTGGGACTTATTTCCCTTAGATTCCAACTCGCGCACATTGTAAATGTCTCGCAGTCGCAAAATTTTCTACAAAAAGAGTTGATTTTAAACAGACGATATCTCCCTCATCCGAGCTTCAATTTGACCAATTTTTTTCAATTTGGGTATTTTTTTGCAAGGAATCCAAATATTCTATTTGCTTGGGAAAATTTTGCATCAACATTTTTAGATATTCTCTGCAAACTCGTCGCCAAAACAATTCCTGCTCTGATACCATGTAAAAATTATACAAACAATATGTATACCAATGGATTCAATCCGATCATGTAATATACTAAAACAAGACAATGAATCCTTCTACAATATTTGTGGAAAATAAACACGATCTCATAATCACACCAAGTAAGAGAAAGAAGCAAATCAATCCACAACACAGATATTTTCCCGAGGAAAGCTTACTGCTCAAAACCCCTCTATCTCTATTGTATAATGAACCAAGGAATCATGAAACAATTACAATGCACTCTTCTCACAAGAGTCTGTTGAAATCTGCTAATTGTCTCACATTGATCTAGACAAAATTGGGCTAGTACTTAGCCAATTCTCAGCCTCTGCTAAGCCTGCCTTTCTCATGCAATTCATGTGGAATGCAATCCCTATTCTTTAGGAATTTTAGCCTTCCTTGACTGCGCAATACATCATGGGCATCTTATGGTGTATATAATTTCACCCGGGAAATTTGCTATAAATACAACTGATAGATAACTTCCCTTTAGCCTATGTCTCAACTGGGTCTTCATTGGAAATGACATTCAAGAAGTTATTAATATTAAATCATCAGTCACTTGACATATCATTACATGTGAATTAAATCTGATTTAATTCACTTGACCTCTCACTAGAGCAACAATCAGTTACAACTAGTTAGACAGACTTTAACTCTCTTACATGAGTTAATTGATTTCTCATGCATTAAACTAATACACTAACTACAACTTGGACTCTAAAACAAATAGAATCACTCTACATGCCTTACCAACCACCCTCAAATCAAATTTCATGAGCTAACTGAGTCTATCACACTCAGTTAACTATTACAAGTGATAATGAGATAAGATTACAATTTATTGTCCAATTTAAATCAAAATCCTCCATGGTAGCCATTTCTGGATGTCAATTTCACTGTTTATCATTGCAAATTTCAACCCGTAGCATTACCTTTTTTAGCTTTGAGGACAATGATGTGGGGGTTATCATTGAGCCTCTTGATGGCTTGGACCTCCTCTTTAGATACATTTTGTTTAGGAGGTTTAGCGAAACAAAAAATTCTTCTACAATCTTGATGTATTTCTTCCGCAATGTGAAAGGGGAGGTTCTCAGAAATAAGCTCAATGGAACAAAGAATATCTTCAATGGGAATATTTCTAGGAGAAATAACAAAATTTAAACCCTTTATTGAGGAGTTAGAGGGTAGAGGAATCAATAATAAGATAGGAGAGATTCACAACATAAGGTCTAGATATGGGAGGAGAGGGAGAAAATGGCTTAGGGCTATGGGGAGGGGAGGAAATGGGGGAGGAGAGGGAGAAAAGGGTAAGGGCTATAGGGAGGGGAGGAAATGAGGGAGGAGAGGGAGAAAAAGGCTTAGGGCTATAGGGAGGGGAGGAAATGGGGGAGGAGAGGGGAAAAAGGGCTTAAGACTATGGGGAGGGGAGGAAATGTGGGAGGAGAGGGAGAAAAGGGCTTAGGGAAATGGGGAGGGGAGGAAATGGGGGAGGAGAGGGAGAAAAGGGCTTAGGGCTATGGGGAGGGGAGGAAATGGAATTAAAAGAAGAATTATTGTTAAAATGATAAGAATACATAGAATGAGAAGGAAGAGGAAATGTGGATAGATTTCCATTAATAAAAGTAAAATGGTTGAAAAGATTGGAATTCAAATTTGCAGTGGAATTGGAGACACCATTAAAATGGATATTATGAACATTGCTACTTTGAAGAATGGAAGAGTTATTAACACGAGAAGGATCATTGGAGGAATGAAATGAATGAGATATAACCGAATGGGGGGGCTTTGATTAGATTTAAAGGGAGAGTATTTGATAGAGCAAGGCGAGGATTTAATTATTTGGGTGGAAGAGGAATTAAAAGTCGAGATTGAAAAAGTTGGGGATGCAAGACTAAGAAACGAAGCCAACGAATGATGACTTGGAGTCGACGACTGAAGAGGGGTCGAGGTAGGGGTTCAAGGAGGAGACGTGGTTAACAGAGTATAGATGGTGAGGTTTGGAAGGATGAATAGTATATGCATGTAAAGAAAGTAGAGAAGAAGGTGATGATCCATAGGTAGAGAGAGCACAGGGTGACCGCGACTGAATGCTGGAAGACAGAGGCAAAGAAGATTTTAGAGGATAGTCAGAAGACATAAAATTTCTTTAATTGAATATTGGTAGCATATTTCAAGGCCCTTGATGCAGCTAAATATGAGCATAATTCGATGATGATAAATTATTAGTCTGAAAAAAATAAATAAATAAATAAAATAAAATAAAAGTAAAAAATAAAAATAAAATAAATAAATAAATAAAAGAAGAAGAAGAAAGCTTGAAGTGAATAGAATAAATTTTAAGCTGCAAATTGTTTAATTCATACTTATAAAATTAGAATTATTAATATTAGAAATAGAATTGAATAATAAACCGAATATGATAAAACCAATGAATTAGTAAACACCAAGCTATAAATATTGTAAACTTATATGATCAACAAACTGAATGAAACAATATAAAAAACATATGACATTAATAAACCCTAAAAAATAACATTTTAAATCTAAGGGATTAATAAACTCGTGAGATTATTAATATTATAAACCCAACTAATTAGCAAACACTAGGGATAAATATTATGAACCTAAAAAATTAACAAACCTAAAAGATCAATACTAATTAATTATTATTAGGATGATTATTATTATTAATTAATATTACTACAATTAATAATTGATATTATTATTTAAATTTAATATCATTATCACTAATATAATATAATATTATTAATTAATTAATAATATCATTATTAATGATTCTAAGTGAATAATTTAATAGATAATAATATCATTATTAGTTAACAAATATTAAAAATAATTAATACATTCAATCAATTAAATATTAATAATAATCAATTAATCATTTCAATTAATAATAATTAATTAATTAAACAATAATAATAATTAATTAATTCTTTTTAAATTAATAATTAATTGACTATTACTAGAAATTATTAAAAATTAGAAATTAGAAATATTGTTTTTTTATATTTTTTATTAGTTATTGCTAATAATAATAATAATAATGTTAACAACAATAATGTTAATTGGGACTGTTCATGCCCATGAACAGCCTCTTTTTGTGTAATTATTCAGTTTATTTTTAGCATTGTATAGTGGACTTTTAAAAAAAAACTTTGAAAACTGCTACTATATTGAGTCCAGAACTGTTTTCCTTATGTAAGGAGGTTCTGGGCTCTCTTTTTGTTCATCTTATGATATACTTTATGGGGCTGGGATAGTTTCTACTGCCAGCTCTTATTGGTGATAGCGTGTCACGATTGTGCCTCCTCTCTTTCTGCTCTCATCTCTACCACTGATTGATGATGAGTTAAAAGAGATGCACTGTTTGATGTTTGGATACTTTTGGTTCCTAGGGCTACTAACATCTTGTACAGATGTTAAGTAGCTATGATTCCACTCCCTCTCAAAGGGAATGGCAATGTTGCTCTCAGAAATGCTTGGCATATGTTCAGAGACTATCTATTTATAATAGAAAGTTTGTTTTTTTTCTGTGGAAAAAAAAACAATACTGTTAATTTAATAATAATTTATTAAACCATGAACCATGAACCCAATGGATCTATATAAAAACTAAGAATTAAAACTATAAATCCCATGAATAATTTTATACCCTAGGAATATGAACCTTTAGATTAATAACTCCAAGGGATTGATATTATAAAACCAAGGGAATAATAAACCAAATGAATCAATACTAAAAATCCAAGGGATTATAAGGCCAATGGATAAATATTATAAACTCAATTTATATAAACCCTAACATAAATATTTTAAACCCTAAAATAAACATGGTTGATCATGATTATAAGCACAAGGCATTTATATTAAACCCTATCATTAATATTATTAGCCCTATGAATATGAACCCTTATATTAATAAACCTAAGGGATTGATATTATAAACACAATGGAATAATAAACCCAAGGGATTATAGCTAAAACCTTAAGGTATTATAAACCTTAGACGATAACATCAAACACAAGGGATTAATATTATAAACCCAATGAATATAAACCGAAAGATAAATATTATAAACCCTAAAATAAATATGGTTGATCGTGGTTGACCATGGTTCATTTTCATAATAATAGAATCTTTGTTACAATGCAACGTTCGACCATGGTTGACCCTTGTTGAGCATGATTTATTTTCAAATCAAGACAATATTTGTCACGATCTGACGTTGGACCATGGTTGATTTTCATATTGAGAAAATCTTAGTCACAATGTCACGTCGGACCTTGGATGACCATGATTATAAACCCAATGAATTTATATTAAACCTAAGGAATTGTATTATTAAACCATGGTATTATAAACCCAAGGGGAAAATATTAAATCCAAGGGGTTAATATTATAAACTCAACATATATAAACCCTAAGATAAATATTATAAACCCTAAAATAAACATGGTTTACCATGGCCCACTTCATATTGAGACAACTTTTTCATAATGCGACATTCCACCGTGGTTGATTTTCATATTGACAAAATATTTGTCACAATGTGACGCTGGAACATGGTTGCCCGTGGTTGAGTATGATTATAAACACAAGGGATTTATATTAAACCTAAGGGTTAATATCATAAACCCTATGAATAATTTTATACCCTAGGAATATGAACCCTTAGATCAATAAACCCAATGGATTTATATTATAAACCTAAGGGATTAATACTAAAAAACCAAGGGATTGTAAACCCAAGGGAATAATATTAAACCCAATGGACTAATGTTATAAACCCTAGGTATATAAAATGTTAGATAAATACCATAAACGATGAAATAAACATGGTTGACCATGGTTTACCATGGTTGATTTAAACATTGAGACAATCTTTGTCACAATGTGATGTTGGACCAAGGATAACCATAGTTGGTCTTGGTTTATTTTCATATTGAGACATTATTTTTAACAATGTGATATTCGACCATGATTGACCATGATTGAACATGATCAATAATGGTTGACGATGGTCGATAATGGTTGACCATGGTTGATTTTCATATTGACACAATCTTTGTCATAATGTGACATTCGACCATGGTTGATATTTATATTGAGAAAATATTTGTCATAATGTGACATTGGATGATGGTTTAGCATGGTTCGCAATGGTTGATTTTCATATTGAGACAATATTTGTCACAATGTGAGATTGGACTATGGTTGACAAAGACTATAAACACATTGGATTTATATTAAACCATAGGATTAATATTATAAACCCTATGAATAATATTATACCCTAGTAATATGAACCCTTAGATTAATAAACACATGAAATTGATATTGTGCCCATCATTTTAAACCCAAGCGATTTGTAAACCCAATGGTTGACCATCATTATAAACCCAACACATTTATATTGCACCCAAGGATTAATATTATAAACCATAGGAATATGAACCCTTGGATCAGTAAATGCAAGGGATTTATAATATAAAACCAAGGCAATAATAAACCCAATGGATAAATAATAAAAAACCCAAGAGGTTAGAAACCCAAGAGAATAATATTAACCCCAACGGATTAATATTATAAACCCAAGTTGTTTAAACTTCGAGATAAATATTATAAACCAAAAAATAAACATCAACAACCATGCTTAATTGTCGTTGATTTTCATATTAAGACAATCTTTGTTAAAATGCAATGTTGGACCATGGTTGACCATAATTCGCCATGGTTCATTATGGTTTTCATATCAAGACAAACTTCGTTATAATGCAACGTTCGACAAGAGCTGACGATGGTTTGTTTTAAAAATGTGATAATATATGTCATATTAATTATTTTAAACCCCTTAATCGTTAAACCCCTAGCATCAATAATAAAAATGTAAATAATGCAATAATACAAAACAATAATAATAAACATAAACCACAATCAATGTAAGAACCACACTACAAACCATTAAGACATCGATACAAAACATTGATATCAATACATTAATAATAATACACTAAAAACCATTAAAACATCATAAACCATCAATACATTAATAATAACACATTTATATCAATACATTATAAACCATTAATAAATTTTAAAGCATAAATACATTAATAACAATACATGAATATATTAATAGTATACATCTAAACAATATTGATATAAACAAAGAACATGAAGGTCCAACATTAATATTATAAACCTCAATAATATTTTCATTTACGAAAGGCATAAACATAGTAAAGTGACCCATACCAAAAAACCCAAAGAATCACAAATCCAAGAGAACAAAATAAAATAGTAACACTGCCATTGGAGAAAACAAACATAAATGCAAAAAATTGAGAAAGATGTATTTTGAGAGAACACAAAGTCAAAACAGAAAAGGAAAAAAACACATATAAATTGAATATATTGGATTTAAAGAATAACAACACAATAGGACATTTTAAGACCAAAGATATATACAATTTTGTACATAACAACAACAATGAGAAAAAACTTCCATTTCACCAGCATTGTAACTGAAGAAAGAACATTGAAATTAACATATATATATAGAGAGAGAGAGATATATATATATATATATATATATATATTTCTTCACATCAAATAACTTCACTATGAAACTGAACTTCAAACACTCCATCAAAAATCATTTATTGAATAGCATCTTCCAAAACACAACAAGACAAAAGCAACACCAATTCAAATCAACAGGATAATGATCATGACCCTTCTTGCTTTTCAACCAATCCCTTCTTTTTTTCCTCCCAGACTCTCTCTAGTGCACATGCAACACATATTTTACATTCATTTTCATTTCATCTAGTAAATGAATATCTCATCAATAAAAGCACGATGGAAGCCAAATTTTCTGTCAAGCTTGTTCCAAATATATGAAAGAAAACTTATCACTCGAGCAATATTGTGCACCGCTTTGGCATAATAGATGACATCATTATTTTCCATATCTTCATTTGAAATAAAAATGAAAAAATAAAATCAATACACACGCACAAACACCCAAGCATACACATATATAGATATATGTACACAAAAAATATCACCCCATTTTTATTAATGTTAAAAAACTTAATCTTATAAACCTTATGTTATAAAATAATCTGATGCTACATGAACCAAATGATATAAAAAATTTTACAAATATAAACCTCATTAGTAATACAACGGTGGGCAGTATATGCCCTCATTAGTAATACATATTGTGTATATGAAATGAGTGATAAAATGAAATTAGTGATGAAACCCTTATTACAATAGTCAACAAAAAAATCACAAGTTTATAAAACTAATATTTAAAAACAAATATTATTAATGTTAGTAAACATATATTTGTATTTCAATAAATGTTTATGTTTATATTAATATTTTTCTTTAATATTAATCTCAATGTTTTTTAACATTAAGCTCATTTTTATTAATATTAAAAAATGTAATCTCATAAACCCCATGCTATAAAATAACCTAATGGTACATCAACCAAATGATATAAAAAAATCTACATATATAAACATGGTGTCGTTGAACCTAAACAAACCTAAAGTTTTAAATCGAAATATTTATATCGATGTTTAATGGTAATGTTCAAATTAATGTATAGACACAATATTTGTTTAACATTAATATTAAACATCATTAATATTAATAACAATATCAATATCAATATCAATATTAATTAATAGACATACTAATTAACAATATTAATATTGGTAGTTTTCGGTATGGTGGCCAATATTTTTATTAATATTGAATATCATTGGTAATATTATATTAATAATATTTAGCCCACAATTTTGTATTTCGTGATATAATATGAATTCACAATATTAATATCAATATGAACGAATCATTAAATTGTTTTTTAATGATTGGTTCATATAACTAGTTGTTTATGTCTAAATGGTTTATTCTAAACAAAAGAACAATAACCACTTGAAAAAAAAAAAGTAAATTGAACAACATGAAAAATGATGTAAACAACTTTCTCAAATATTACTATGAATATGATGAATGTATTCATATCATGAATATATGAAAATCATTTAATTATATTAAAAGTAAATAAACAGGACAAAAAAATAAATTAAGAAAACATTCTATAAATAGGTCACGATATTACTAGTTGCATGTCATAGCGATATGGACATCAATCACTTCTCTTTCTTATTCCTAATTGTAGCATATGCACTATCTTTCATCTTGGCGTAACGCTGAAAAGAGGAAGGCGGTGAAATGCATAAACCATATATTGATTTCACTCTTGGTATGGTTATGAAGGTTAGGCCTTGTTGCTCTTTATTCCCGATATCAATTGATGCCTATTCTAAAGTCAACATCTATGACTTGTGGATTGTAAGAGCCTATTCCATCTTCAAAGGAATTCGTTTTCGATTTCCTCTTATCACTGGTGTAATAGGTACAATGTTTGGATTGCTTACATCAAATGGAACACGAACATAATTATCAAAAAGAACAGTCATGAACATTGAAATTCGAGGTGGCTTATAGGTAGGTGTATAAAATATATCCTTTACATAACCAAGTGCACCATTCACCAAGCCAACTTCAACCCACAAATTACATGTCAACATAACACATTGACCATGACACAACAAAGCTTCACGGTCCAATTGATTGTCATCAACACCAATGATTTATGTACACCTTGAATGCTCAGCAATACATCATGCAATTGGAGAATTTAGCTTGATTTTAACACATGCTTGCTATGGAAGGAGACCAAATTATTTGTTGGAAACATGTGAACTATTGAATTAAATAAATCCCTTTCACTAGGATGCAACCCCATATCATCCCGAACATAAAAAAATCCAAATCTTCAAGAAAAGGTTCTACATTTCTTATGTTATTGAGAACTCTACGAAAAAAAGATTGTTTTTCATTATTCCCTTGTTGGCGAATGATTTTGTCAAGAGTGACAACAATGTTGAACTTTTTCCACAAGACATTACCTATTGTATTACCCGCATACAAAGGCTTATCTCTCACAGGAGGTAGATAGCCAAAGTCACCCACAAGAATGATGGATCTACCACCAAAAGGACAATTACTTTTCTATGAAAATTCTTCTCGTAATCGAGCATCTATTTTCATGAATAACCTTGGTCCTAGAAAGCTCATTTCAACAACCAATATATATCGAATATGCCTCGTTTCTTAATGGAATATTGTTAGTGATTTCCCTTGTCGTGGTTACATATATTTACTTGGAACTTTTAGAGCCGAGTGTATTTTTTTTGCATGTATATTAAAAGAAGTTATTCGGCCTATTGGGAAAGAAGAAGCAAAGGACTTCTTCTAGTACTTAACAAATTAGAAAGAGCTTAAAAAATTAAATGGATAAGGAAATACTTCCCATTGCTTCCAGTTCCTGAACAATCATAAGAAGAGCTTCACGACTCCCATATTCAATAAAGTGCCTTAAAACAATTTCAAAAGGAATTCGTTATTTTTCTGCCAATGAATTTTGAGATGCAAATGTTCTTACCTTGGACAGAGTAGTGGATTCCTTTTCTTATATTTTCAATATACATAATAATTTTTTTATTTAAAATGGAATTGCTTATGTTAGTAAAATAGCACTTTTCTTATGATTTTATGATTTATGTGTATATAACGATGCATAGAACCTTGTCGCGAGAAGTTGACAATGTAATGTTTGCATTAGAATGCATCGTTACAATTGAAGGCTTATGAATTTTTATTTCTTCTTCGTTTCTTACAAGGTTCCCTTATCAATTATTTACAAACATTTATTATGGTGCTGGCTATTGTTGTTATCTTCTCTCTTCTTTAATTCATTCATGCTCATGTGAATCCAAAGCTTGCTTCACACGCCTTACAAATCCATATTTCCTCTTCTTAGCTCCAATAGATTGTGTATTCTAGATGTGTCTACTCGACTCATTCACTGCAACCCCCTGATCTAGTTTGGATTCATCCACTACCATTGATCTGGATTTATGCAGGAACGCAAAAAAATACACATATAATCATAAATACAAAGATGCAGTGGAAATAATACTTCATTTCATTAATATCAAAGAACTAAAATTTTCTTACAAACAGAATGGAAATAAACTAGTTGGGGCACTGGTAGCTTATCTCTGAGAAGAGATGTGGCAGCTATAGGCCTCTGAACTGTGTTACAATGAGGCTCAAGGGCCTATTTATTATAGAGAAACAATGGAAAACCCTAAACATCCAAAAACCTAACTCGAGGAAATGAAGCGCCAAAACTATGGGCCCCATTTGAGTAAATTGGTGTTTCAACTTCCCTGGGTCATAACTTTGGCATAATATCTCCGTTTGATGCACATGATACATCATTAGAAATATCTATTCGAGGACTACAACTACTGACCACAAATATCAATTCTAGAATAGAATCATATTTTTCTAAGAAGCGATGCCCAAAAAACGTCGTTTTGGGCCTCAAAACAGCTCTGGAAGTTCAAGACCCGAAAAAATGCTAAAAATAGTAAGTTGTGCTGAAACTGATAAACTGAAAGAGACAATGGTGGGGCCCCAAGTGGAATAGGCTGGTGGCCACCAATATCCACCTGGATCATTCCTCCCCCCTTAAGAAGCAATGGTCCCCATTGCATTGAGTTCCTTCATGAGATGAGGAAACTTCTACTGAACTTGGTCCCTGGTGAACCACTTGCCTTGGTGCAAGCGCTGGCCAGCTTTGACAACCCGATACAGTTGGATCTTCTGTTGGCGAGTGTTATTTATTTTCATGTCCATGATACAATCTGTGGTGGCATGTTCCATGTAGTCTGGGTTTAACTCTGTTTGTGTGAGTTGTTCTGCAATGTCAGAGGTGTCTAGTAGAGGTGGGAAGTAGGGACGAAGGCGATCCACATTGAATACTAGGTGAAAACTAAGGAATGGTGGAATATTGAGCTCAAAGGCATTGTTCCCTACAGCCTTGGTGATGGTGTATGACCCATATCAGAGTGGGCGAAGCTTACAGTGGCGTCTAGTGAGGCGCTCCTTCTGCAAATGTAGCCACACTTTGTCACTCACCTGTAAGTTGTATGGAACCCAATGTTGATCATGTCATTGCTTGTACTTAGCATTGGCTCTGTCCAATATGTCATGAACCTATTGGCGAATGTGCTGAATGCGCTCGATGAAGATGGTCGCTTTGTTAGCTTGAGACTAGAGATGAGCCGAATCAGCCTGAGTAGCCGCAAATGGCATGGCTACGTCAATGGAACATAGTGGCTGGAATCCCAAGCCCATCTGAAAGGGGTTGTGGTCGGTTGAGCTATGAAGAGCCCAGTTATAACTGTGTTTTACATAGTGGAGGCTCTCATCCCATGTGTGTGGATGATTTTAATTGTACATGCGTAGAACGTGTACAATCATTCTGTTGACGACCTTTGTCTGGCTATCAGTTTGGGGATGGAAAGATGTGGACTTGGTGTGCTTGGTGTTCAACATTGACCAGAGGTTGGACCAAAATGTGTTGAGGAACATGTTGTCCCAATATTCTATGATAGACTGTGGGATCCAAAAGTGCACCCACACTCGTTAAAAGAAGAGTTTAGCAGTGGCTTTTGCTATTATATTCTTCTTGCAGGCCGCCATAATGGTCATCTTCGAGAATCTTTCGATGACCACGAAAACACAGTCATTTCCATGCTTAGTAGAAGGAATGCCTGACATGTAATCCATGGAGATGAATTTCCAAGGTCAACTAGGGGTATGTAGCGTAGTATAGAGGCCTTGCTTCTTGATGGTTAGTTTGGCAATGTCACAAGCAGTGCATGATCTGATGTACTTCCCGACATCCTGTCGAAGGTTCAACCATTAGAAATAATTTTGCAGTACTGCCACTATTTTCTCGACCCCGAAATGCCCAACGACTCGACTATAGTGTGCTTCCCATATCATCTTGGTACGCTCACTTGATGGAACACAAAGGTGTCCCAGGTGACATAACAGTTCATCTTGGAGGTGAAAATTTGGAACTTGCGTACCCCCCAAGAGTGCCTTATATGTGTGGCCGAATTCTAGATCACTCTTGTAGAGAAGCGACCAATCAGAAGTCTCACGCCCACAAGAGTTGAGAACGATGGTTAGCACCAGGATCAGTGGTCGGCTAAGGTAGTCTACAACATTATTGGTGCTACCCTTCTTGTACTTGATGTTCAAATTAAATTGTTGCAAATATGTGGACCACTTCTGATGGCAATCGTTCTGCAACTTCCCTTATGTCTGTATGAACTACATGGGTTGGTGGTCTGTGTGGATGATTGTTTCTTTCCCCAAAATGTAATGCTTCCATTGTTGACAAGCCTACACAATGGAATACATTTCTTTTTCATAAGTGGGATACTTGCAAACTGTGTCGGACAATGTCTCACTGTGATATGCCACTAGATGCCCCTGTTGAGTAAGAATTGCCCCAATAGCATAGTCAGAGGCATATGTCTCAATCTCAAATGGTTGTTGCAAGTCTGGTAATGTGAGCACTGGGGTAGAACAGAGGTGATGATTCAATTCTATGAACGCCTTTTGTTGAGATTCTGACCAAAATATTTTTTCTTTCGCTCCTCCCTTGGTGACTTGACTCAAGGGCCAAGTGATATGAGAGAATCCAAACACGAACCTGTGGTAGAAATTAGCAAGACCCAAAAAGTTGTGAAGCTCTATTAGAGTGGTTGGGGCTGGCCAATATCGAATGACTTGGATCTTAGTTGGATCCACATGCACCCCCCTTGTCAAGTTCTGATTCAGAGTCAAAGCATGTGTCTGATTCAGAAGCCTTCATCTCGGCCACCAGTGACTGCTTGGCTCAACACTCACTTGTGTTGTGAGTGGAGCTCTTATGGAACTCAAACCACTTTTGCATGTCCTTCTTTGGCTTTGCGGTGTTTTTCTTTGCTTGTGGCTTTGGTAGGTTGTCTTGGGCTGCCATGCCTTGGCTTTTTCCTTTGTTCTACAATTTGGGGGCACCTTTCTCTTGCTTTTGATTCGCAGATCCAAAGTCTCGCTTCTTCTGTTTGAATTTCTACTCAATCTTGGCAGCATACTGGTATGTCGTACCAAGTGAGATGTCGAGGAACTCCATTTCCTCCTGAATGTATTTGTGCAGACAACTGTGATACTTTAGCGCCAAATGTTTCTCCAAATCTTTGATACCCAACTTTGTGCATAGGGTATGGAACAAATTCATCAGCTCGTGCACATCTTGATCCCTTTGTTGTTGCGGCGTGGTCCAATGTATGTACTTGTCCTCATAGCGCCCACAAGATAGTATTGATCCTTGATGGTGTCTCGGAAATAATTCCAAGTGGGTATGGCTGAGAACAAAGAGGGTTTTGTCTCGTCCTTTTTCTCAGAGTAGGTTTCCCCACCAATCCTTGACATGGAAAATCTGCATATATGGTTTCAACCATATATCTACGGAATCTGCCTCTATTTGACCCTCAAATATGGGAATGTCAAATTTTACTTGTACCGTAAAGGGATTCGTGCCTCTAGAGTGGTTGTTGGATGCAGATGCGCCGTTGGTGGGAAGTCGTTGAAAGATCTGGGCAAAGTTATCCATCATCGCGTTCCTTTGTTTTTCGGGGGCCTCCTCGAGCAATATTTCAATAGGATCTCCTGCTCCCTCATATTTCTTTTCATCCCCCATGGGCGGCCATTGGGGTTTGCGAGGTTGATCTTGCAAAGGTTCAACCAGATCGAGCCCTAACTCCTTATACCCTGACCTCATTGGGGACATGCAAAGAAGTATCAAGAAAAAGCAGACCACTCTGATACCACTGATACGGATTTATGCAGAAACGCAACAGAATACACATATAACCATAAATACAAAGATGTAGTGGAAATAACGCTTCATTTCATTAATATCTAAGAACTAAAATTTTCTTACAGACAGAATAGAAATAAACTAGCTGGGGCGCTAGTAACTTATCTCTGAGAAGAGATGTGGTGGCTACAGGTCTCTAAATTGTGTTACAATGAGGCTCGAGGACCTATTTATTATAGAGAAAAAATGGAAAACCCTAAACATCCAAAAACCTAACCCTAGGAGATGAAGCGCCAAAACTATGGGCCCCATTTGGGTAAATTGGTGTTTCAACTTCCCAGGGTCGTAACTTTGGCATACTATCTCCGTTTGATGCACATGATACATCGTTAGAAATATCTATCCGAGGACTACAACTTCTAATTACGAATATCAATTTTGGTACAAAATATTATTAGCCGAAGAAGCGATGCCCAAAAAATGTCATCTAGGGCCTCAAAACAGCTCCGAAAGTTCAAGACTCGGAAAACTGCTAAAAATAGTAAGTTGTGCCGAAATTGAAAAACTGAAAGAGACAATGATGGGGCCCCAAGTGGAATAGGTGGGTGGCCACCAATATCTACCTGGATCAGCCATGTCCTTTTCTTCTATGCATTTGGTATCTTCGGGAGAAGGAGGAGCCCCATTTTTTGTATGGTATTCTAAAGTCAGCGCCTCTTGTTGTTGATTTTGATCTTCTGTTTTTTTTCTCTTCCTCACATAGTTACCCCGTTTTGCTCATGTTTCTCTTCCTTCTTTTTCTAGGATGTGACTGTGTGCTCTGTCGTATTTATATCACTTGATTCTCATAGATAGTGTCAATTCCAGTACCATGCAATTGTTGAGGCTCCACCTGGGTACTCCGTCGTCTTTCTCTGGGTGGGATTGCTCTGAGACCATACCAATGACAGTACCATGCAATTGTAGAGGCTCCACCTCGGAGCTTGACTCCACATTGATGAGAATTATTATTTTCTTTCATTCATATGATATTTGACGACGTAATTTAGTCTTCAATATAAACAAATGCCTTTCCTCTTTCATTTAGATCTATAATTTTATTAGGAATTCTTGTCCTTGAATCACATGTCAAGGACTCATTGTCATGGCCAATGCAAGCCCCAAATCTCATTCTTGAGACCCACTAGGAGTCTCCCATTACCACTTAGCCTCCATGGATGTCCAAGAAGTTGAGATTCAACAAGATGATGAGCTTAGTGAAAAGAGTCGCCTTCACTAAGTGGGCCCGCAGGCTTTTTTTGGCGCAAAGTCTATTTTTAGACATGTCGATCATATTCTATGAGTTGCAAGATGCTATTTGTGGATGGTTGGTCAAGTTGGAAAAATAGATGGACTTCTATTTTTAGACATATTGGGCGGAGTCTATTTTTAGACTTCCAGTCTAAAAATAGATATGTCGAATACTATTAGCTCTTAATAATAGTTGGACTCTAAACATTATCTTATTCTCTTGGAGCACTTCAGTTAAGTGCACAGATGTGGCACAACAGCTGACAAAAGGAATTACACTATTCCTGAGGGTTTACTGGAGCTATTTCATGGAGGACTTTAGTTAGAACTCATGTGACAGAGTTTGGTGGAGTTGGAGAAGTAGTTGGTGGAGTTGTATTTAGTTTAACTCAGTTAGACTCAGTTGAGCTAGTTGTATCTAGTCTAACTGATTGATACACTAGTGAGAGTGGAGTGAATTAATTATTTAATTAATTCACAAATAATAACTCATTAATCAACTGAAGAATACATCAATTAACTACAGTGCATGGCAGTTTCAGTGGAGACCAGTGGAAAGATAGGTGAAAGAGAAAGTGTGACTATCAGTTGTGACTACAGTGATGCATTGATTGCATCCAAAACTCAGTGGAGATGCCAATGAGGATTGCGTAGTCAATCCTAGGGTAATTCGAATTCATTCAGAGCTATTCTTCAACATGGATTGCGCAGTAGAGGCAGGATAGCAGGTGGCAAAGATCAGTGCATGGATTTGCAAGATTGAGCTTGATTAGTGTGTAGCGATTGTATTGTACTGAGAGCTTGATATGATCAGCTTTGTATGAGGATTGTTACATGATCTCTATAACATATATTATATACAGATAGTTTGGGTTTTCAGCTTCAGGCTTTCTCGTTAAACAACTGTGTTAATGTGTGTGAATTTTTATGGTTTCATGTGTGCATTGCAATCTTGATTTAATTTCCGCAAATGATCAATGGTTGAATAGATTATGTATTTTGCATGAAGTTAAAATAGTGTGAGATCAGGGGAATATTGGACATATAACACATAAGTTATATAATTTCTACATGGTATCAGAGCAGTAGTGATCATTGAAGGAGATTGCAATTATTGAAGTGGTTGAGTTTTGTGCTGGTGGAATTCGAATTTGCTACAATGTTTTCTTGGTGTCGAAGTAGAGCATTCATTGAAATGTATTTCAACGGATTGTGATTGGAGTATGCCCTTGATGGGAGCTCAAATTACATAGCATGGAAGGACAGGATGGAGGCGGTATTGGAGGATAATGGGCTGAAGGAGTTCATCAATAGCGATGTTCCTAAGCCGGGTTCTAACGATGCAGCCACACTTGACGCATGGAAAAAGAAGGTAGCAAAGTGTCGAAGGATTCTGTTGGAAGGTGTGCAGGACCACATTGTCTCCAGCCTTCACGGGAAAGCCACTCCATTCTTAATGTGGAAGGCTTTGACAGACTTTTTCCAAAGCAAAAGTGACCAGAGGAAGTTGGTGCTTAAAGACAAACTCAGGAAAATAAAAATGGAGAAAGGAGACAGTATACCAAAATAACTCACAAAGTTTGTCCACTGCAAGGATGAGCTGGGAAGTGTGGGGGTTACTGTTGATGAAGAAGACTTGGTGAGCTTGGCTCTCCTTGGGCTTCCGAAGAGTTGGCATAGCTACGAAGACTCTGTCAATGGACGGGAGAAATTGCCAGGATGGGAGCGACTTTGGTCGGATCTTGTGTAGGAGGAGATAAGGCGGGGTACCAAGGATGGATCTTCATCGAAGAATGAAGATGAAGAAAATTGTGCTTTGGCTGCCAAAGCTCGGAAAGGAAAAGGAAATAAATCTTCCAAATCCGAAGCTAAAGGCAAGAAGCAGTACTTGTCCAAGGTGAAGTGTTTTCACTGTCACCAGCACGGGCATTACACCACTAATTGCCCACAGAAGAAGAAAAATAAGAGCACTGCTAGTTCTATAGCATGAGAGGCCTTAGCCTCACAGTTTGAGCTGGATTTTTCTTTGATCGCATGCCTGGTTTCAAGTGTGATGGGATCAGTGTGGTTTCTTGACAGTGGTGTGTCTTTCCATATGACCAGAGACAAAGCTTTGTTTAGTGATCTGGAGGAAAATGATCTTGGAGTGCACATCGAGATGGGCGATGATGGTAGATACAGTGTGACTGGTATCGGGACCATTTACTTTGGGAGGGAGTCTGGTAAACCTTTCATCTTGAAGGATGTCATGCATGTTCCAGGATTGAAGAAGAATCTGATCTTTGTGGCGATGTTCGAAGACAAGGGTTATGATGTTGTTTTCAGTGAGGGAAAAGCTTTCCTTCGGCATAAAACAACTGGTCAAACCAGGAGGATAGGGATTCGAGTTAAGAATCTTTATCAATTGCAAGTAGATGATTGTGCTGCAATGGCAGGAAAAGCAGAAGGAGTGGTGAGCTGGGATGAGGGCGAATTGTGGCATAGGAGATTGGGCCATCTTCACCATGGCGCTTTGAAAATTATGCAGCAGATTTCTACCGGGCTTCCCAAAGGTACACTTGCGCAGTTAGATCAATGCAAGGGATGTACTTTGGGAAAATTCATGAAGACCACTTTTCATGAGAAGGATAGTCGTGCCTTGACAATCCTTGAGAGAATTCACACAGACGTGTGTGGACCTTTCTCGGTTGCTTCAATAGCAAAGCACAGGTATTATGTGATATTTGTTAATGACTTTTCTCATAAGTGTTGGATCTTCTTCATGTAGAAGAAGAGTGAGACATACTCAAAGGTCTGTGAGTTCAAGGCGCTGGTTGAGAAAGAGTCGAGGAAGCAGGTGAAAGCTCTAAGGAGCGATAATGGTGGTGAATACATCTCTAGCGAATTCAAAGACTTCTGTAGCAAAGAAGGAATTCGAAGAGAACTCATAGCGCCTCATAACACACAGCAGAATGGAGTCGCAGAGAGAAAGAACAAAATGATCGTGGGTGTTGCACGAGCGATGTTGCATGATCAGGGCCTTCCCATACACTTGTGGGCTGAGGCATGCAACACTGCGGTTTATGTGCAAAACTGTTGTCCTCATAGAGTACTTGGCATGAGTACACCCGAAGAGGCGTTTTCTGTTAAGAAGCCTGATATTTCTCATTTGAAGATTTTTGGCTCACATGTTTACATTCATGTGACGAAGGATGCCAGGAAGGATGCTGACTGCAGAGGTTGGGATATTTGTGGGGTACACAGAAACACCCCACAATTATCATGTGTATTTTCCAGACATTCGGATGACTATCGTGCGACGAGATATCAAATTTCATGAGGAGAAAGCCATGAAGTTGTCGCTTGAGAGGGAGCTACACTTGCATGCAGATGAGAAGCTACTTGTTCCTAAAGATGAGCCTCAAGATGTGGATCAGCCACAAGAGGAGGTTCATGGAGTGGAAGAAACCACTCATGTAGTGCCAAACATCAAAGGGCGGAAGCACACTACAGAAGTTGAGTGATTGAATCTTGATGCAGTACAGAATGTAGGAGTTCCTACATCACAGCGTAGACAGAGACATTCACCTGACCGATTTATTGGATACATGGCTCTGATGAGCAAGTGTATTGTGACGAAGCCATCCTCTTTCGAGGAAACTATGGAGGATCCCGCATGGGTAGATGCCATGGTGGAAGAGTATTATTCGATTGTCAAAAACAGTGCATGGGAGATTGTCCCAAGGCTGGAAGGGAAATCAGTTGTAAGTTCAAGGTGGATCTACAAAGTGAAGCAAGTTGCTGATGGGAGCATCGAAAAGTATAAGGCAAGATTTGTTGCCTGGGGCTTCTCACAAATCGAGGGTATAGACTATGAAGAAACCTTTTCACCTGTCGCAAGGTATTCTTCCATACGAACCATCCTTGTTCTCTCAGCATAGATGGGTTGGCACATTCATCAAATGGATGTGAAGACTGCGTTCCTCAACGAAATCATTGAGGAGGAGGTGTACATTGAGCAGCCTGAAGGATTCGAAATCTTCAACAGCGAGTCGCATGTGTGCAGGCTCAAAAGAGCGTTGTATGGGCTGAAACAAGCACCTCGTGCTTGGTACACACGGATAGACAATTATTTCACCGGACTTGGTTTTGCCAAGAGTGAAGCAGATCCAAACCTATACCAGATTGTGGTGGAGGGTAAGCTTTTGATCATTGTGCTTTATGTAGATGATTTAATACTAACAGGTGATGAACTGTTGATACACTCATGCAAGGCAGATCTTGCAAAGGAGTTCGAGATGAAGGACTTGGGCCTTCTTCATTATTTCTTGGGATTGGAAATTTGGCAGCGGAAAGGTGCAC
This sequence comes from Pinus albicaulis, assembly GCA_034641835.2. Classification (NCBI taxonomy): domain Eukaryota; kingdom Viridiplantae; phylum Streptophyta; class Pinopsida; order Pinales; family Pinaceae; genus Pinus; species Pinus albicaulis. The sequence continues at coordinate 1,625,843,212 of CM076584.1, forward strand.
TGTTTGTGTCTCAAGGCAAGTATGCTCGGGAGATACTGGAGAAGTTTCACATGCAAGGCTGCAAACCTATCGACACTCCTCTTCCTAGCGATTGGAGGAAAGAGGATTCTACATCGGCAGAGGTAGTGGATGCCACTGTTTATCGACAGTTGGTTGGTTCGCTCATGTATTTATTCAATACCCGACTGGACATATGCTATGCTGTGAACCAGCTTTCACAAGCGATGGTTAAGCCTACCAAGCTCTTTTGGAAGGTAGGCAAGCATGTCCTAAGGTATCTCAGGGGCACATCTGGATATGGATTGTGGTACAAACAATCGGATGAGGTGAAGCTTCATGGCGTCAAGGATGCAGATTGGGCAAGAAGCCCAAAAGACAGAAAGAGCACATTAGGAGGGATTCTCAGTATCAGATCTACAGCAGTTTCTTGGTACAGCAGGAAAAAATGATCCATGGCACTTAGTTCAGCGGAGGCTGAGTACATGGCAGCAAGTTTGGCTGCATGTGAGGCTATATGGATGAGGAAGATCCTGGTCAGTCTGTTCGGTTCTCATTTAGATCCCACGGTGATATATTGTGATAATCAGAGTTGCATTAAACTCTTGGTTAAACCTGTGTTTCATGATAGATCTAAACATATTGACATCTAGTATCATCATATCAGATATTGTGTGCAGCGAAAGATCATGTTGCTTTCTTACATTCCTACGGAGGATCAGGATGCCGATATTCTGACGAAGGCGCTCACTAGGAGCAAATTCGAATACCATAGAGACGGGATCAGGGTGGCAGATAATCCCTATCTTGTTGAGAGGGAGTGTTGAGATTCAACAAGATGATGAGCTTAGTGAAAAGAGTCGCCTTCACTAAGTGGGCCCGCAGACTATTTTAAAAGTCTATTTTTAGACATGTCGATCATATTCTATGAGTTGCAAGATGCTATTTGTGGATGGTTGGTCAAGTTGGAAAAATAGATGGACTTCTATTTTTAGACATATTGGGCGAAGTCTATTTTTAGACTGCCAGTCTAAAAATAGATATGTCGAATATTATTAGTTCTTAATAATAGTTGGACTCTAAACATTATCTTATTCTCTTGGAGCACTTCAGTTAAGTGCACAGATGTGGCACAGCAGCCGACAAAAGGAATTACGCTATTCCTGAGGTTTTACTGAAGCTATTGCATGGAGGACTTCAGTTAGAACTCATGTGACAGAGTTTGGTGGAGTTGGAGAAGTAGTTGGTGGAGTTGTATTTAGTGTAACTCAGTTAGACTCAGTTGAGCTAGTTGTATCTAGTCTAACTAATTGATACACTAGTGAGAGTGGATCGGTGCATGGATCGATACCATTATAAGTGGCAAAGATCGGTGCATGGATTTGCAAGATTGAGCCTGATTAGTGTGTAGCAATTGTATTATACTGAGAGCTTGATATGATCAGCTTTGTATGAGGATTGTTACATGATCTCTATGACATATATTATATACAGATAGCTGGGGTTTTCAGCTTCAGGCTTTCCCGTTAAACAACTGTGTTAATGTGTGTGAATTTTTATGGTTTCATGTGTGCATTGCAATCTTGATTTAATTTCAACAAATGATCAATGGTGGAATAGATTCTGTATTTTGCATGAAGTTAAAATAGTGTGAGATCAGGAGAATCTTGGACATATAACACATAAGTTATATAATTTCTACACAAGAAGCTAATAAACATGCTTCCTTTAGGCTTCCAACAATGAAATCTCTTTCAAGAGGCTTATTATGGCAAGAATATAAAAAATAAGCAAAGGCTAGAAATTTCTATGAGTCTTATACTCACTAAATCCATTAAATAGAAGCATATAGTCATAGATATACATGAAAATGATTTTATTTAAATTACAACATGAAAATATAAATATTTTTACCTAAAATCATCATTAGCATGGCATTAAACAATATTTACAATATAATTCGATTCACTAAGAACACCTATTTTATTTAATTCAGAAGTTGCATGCAACTAATGAAGGGTTGGACATTTTCTAGCTAACCATAGGTTCAACAGTGCCTGGATTCCTCTTGTAGTTGGCCACCTCCTTGCTAGACCATGAATCCATTAGGGGAAATCAATCTCAATGAATCAAAGCTGGAAGTATGAAGGTCATTCTCCTTCATTAATAGAAAAAATCAACAAGACTTCCCTTCTAGCCCCACTTACCCCAAAGCCTTCTCAACCGATGGCTAATTTCTCAACTAGTTTGCATTGCACAAGGAGTCCCTCGCCTCCCCTCTCAATGCCTCTGTGCCTTTCCCAACAAGCAGCCAAACACGTAGGTATGCATTGCAACTCATTTTTAGGGTAGTAATTATGCTCATTTTTTTCACTAGAAGACAGATTAGATAATCCTTTATAGTTTTGATATCAATTTGCAAAAATTTTGGCCTCATTTTTCACCCATATTTGGTCCCTAGGCCCATTAGTGAACAACCCTTGCTTTCTACACATGACTTCTGCTCACTTTTATGTTGTTTTTCATGATATTTTGTTATTCATATCTAACAAATCAAGGGTCAATAGAAAAAACATCCAGATAGGTACTTCCCCCATACGTTTCGATGAGGTTTGTACAAAACCCAATGACTCTCATAATTGTAGAGAGTTGTTACCTCAACTACCAATTTCCATCCAATTAGTTTCTTAGAAATTAGGTGTTTAAATTTTTACACAACAAGAGAATTATGGAAAGGATTATTTTAGCAAAGACAAACCTACCACTCCCCCTTGTTATCCTCCACTTGTGACTCATGTTTCATAGTTTGTCATCCGTCTTATTAAATATTTGAAATTTTGTTAAAAATAAAATACAATACATATTGTTGTTGCTTGAACCAACTCAACATTTGCATTTCTATATAGGTAACATTTATTTCATTAATTACAACATGAACAAGGGATTGAAATGGAGGTGGTGCATTTTTTTCATTAATTTTTTCAAGTTGTAAAATATTTTTAAAAATACCTCTAAAATATTGTGGATGCTTACAAATATCTTGAGAAATTCCTATAAATATAGTGAGTGTGTATCATTTTCCACATGAAAGTAATATTTCATTATTATTCCTTTGAAAATAAAATATATTAAAATACATCTTAATATATTATTTTTCAAATTATATATATATATATATATATATATATATATATATATATATATGTGCAAAAAAAAAAAGTCATTATAACAAGATGCTTAATGTAATTTCAACAAATCACATTGAGAATTGACCATGAATATGGAGGACATGGTTGGAATTTGGATTCCTCATTACCTATAAAAAAAAAAAAAAAAAAAAAAAAAATTGACTTTTGGGCTTTTAGGATTCTCGTCAAAAAACGTTATGTTTAAAAATTTTCCCTTCACCAATAAAAGTTCAATTAAAAAAGTACCCTTCAATAACACAATTTTGTTAAAAATTTTCAAATATTTATCATAAGAAAAAAAACAACATGACCATAAGATGATTTATTGAATCATGGAGTCCATTCTACTCACATGTTGATGGGATGATTATACTCACTTCTTGATGGGATCCATAACTACCAAACCAACCACATTCCACTTAGTTCTTCTCCGAAACACAGGATACAAAAATTATGGGAAAATCTAAAAATATATAATACTTAGTGATTATTGCAATAAATTTTCTCCTATTTTAGTATTCTCAATTTGGACTTTTATCAGAGCATTTAGATGTTGCAATTTTAGTCAAAACAGATCAATCTTTTTCACCAATGGCAACAAGAAAGTTTCTCAAGGAGAAATTTCCATTTCAAGGAATTTGGAGTTGACTGTAGGCTATTGTCTAGACTCCTTGTCCTCTCCACCATCATGATCACATGGAATCAATGCGGGGTCCAAGTTTATATTAAAACCAACACAATGTATTAATAATGTTTTAATATTTCATAATTTTTTCACATGGGAGTGTTGGTCGATAACCTATTATCAATAGGGGAAATCTTAAAATTGGGCAAAGAATCAATACTGTGAAAAAATTGCTACATCTAACATTCATAACCAACTTAGCTATAATCAATCTTATTTATTTTCCTTCTCATTGGCAGGTGGTCAATCATACATAAACAAATATCGTTTTAAGCCTTCTTTTCACAACCATCCTCAAAATTTTAAAAATATTTGTTTGCCAAATGTTAGATTTTGTATATGTTTGCTTCAGTTATGGTGGTGAGTTCAAAGGAATTTTGGCTTTGTTGTCAAGTGAATAATTAGTGAGGTGTATTTTTGTATCGTTAAACCAACAAAATAGATGTTTTTGGTGTGACTTGCAAAATTCACATGCACTAGTCCATATTCTATGAAAAATGTAGATATAATGTTGAATTTGTAGAATTGAATTGAAAAAACAAATGAAAATGTAAAGGTAGATCATATTTCCCCTGCAAATTTCTTACTTTTCATTTAGAATGTTAAAATAATGGCAACACTCTCGCTCCTTTACATTGATTTTAGAATTGGCCTCACAAAACTTCAGACTTAATAACTCTCTAAGCTTAATTTATTAGTAATGAGATCAGGTGTATTTCAACTAGATGACTATTCCTACTACTACTCAAATTATAAATGTTAATTAAAAAGAAAAATCCTTGGTTAAGCCCGAAGCAAGTTACTTTGGTTAACAATGATGATAAACTGATGAGAAATTTATAGCAAAGGCTTCTTAAGGACAACAAATAAGAAAAATAAATTATAAAAATAACTTGCATCTATTTGGGTAAAAGGAAAATGGTTTTCGAGAGCTTGCAACTTAAAGGGGGGTCACTGCAATATTAAATTATTAATAACAAACATATTTTCACAATAATAAACATATTATTAATGGTAAGAGACTTAAATATATTTAAAACTCATATGGATTAACTTGTGTAATAAGAGTTGCACTCCATTGTTGAAGGTGTAGGAAGCATGGGTCTGCACATTATCGAGGTCAAAATACACTTGAACTTGTATTGAAGTGAAATTTGTGCTAAATTTGTGCTACCATCTTCGTCAACCCAATCATCAGTGCCTTCAAGAGGTTATTTTCCATGGCATTCTAAAGCTTCTTAGTGGTTCCAAAGTGGTATATGGGTTTCTAAATTTAAAGAATTCAAAATCTTGCACGACTTTTCAAAGAAAAAATTCTCCTCATGCTCTCGACAACTTCCATGTGACCATCCTATCAAGGATGAAACTTGAAATACCTAAGCACACTAGGGAGATCTTGGAAGTTTGACTTAAAATTGGAATTTGGTAGCTTATAAGCATGATAATGAGGTAATAGTATTGGAAAATGTGTTGCGTCCATAACTTAAAATTCCTAGAAATTCAGGATCCATCCTTGCTTTCTCTAATATCTCCACATTGTCAATTTTCTCATGAATGTCCACTACATGCTTTTTTGCTTCTATGTGTGCTTTCAACATAATTTGGGCATGTGGTTTGGATGAAGATACCATGCTCTCGATATGCTTAGATTTATCAATAAACAACAGTTGATTCTATCTCAAAATTTTAATGCATTTGTCCTACACTTCATTTTTTTATAACAATTTTATCGGTCCATTTACTCTGTTAACTACCCACATGTATGTCACTCACTCAATATATTCTAGCCACCTCCCAATTTCAATCTTTTATTTCGGTTGATTCGGTCATTATGAATATTTGCAATAATATTAAACTTGTATTCATCCAATAATCTACAGTAATTTCAAATTAATAAAATACACACTAATTAGTTTCTTGTTAGAGTCCAAAAAAAATAATACCACCTCATGGGCACTACATCCAACCTAATTTGTTTTATCTTATTTTAAGTGTAAATTAAAATCACCTTGATTTTATTCTAAAACCTTCATTATTTGTTATGGTTTATTAATATACTAAGTAAACAACTTTAAAAAAAAATAACTATGACATAAACCATATGCTAAAATAAAGATTTAAAACTAGCAATTGCACCGGGGGTGCAAGGGAACGCCGGAAGGAGGAGACATGAATCATTTTGTGGTACATGTTAGGGAACATGATGAATGTGAATTTATGAGGGGTAAATCTACAATTGATTGATTACATGAATTTTTAGATTTCAAACTCTGAAAATTAAATATGTTGTTTGCTCAACTTCAACAATCATTTGCTCAACTTAAATAGTGTTGGAAGATTACTCATTCTGAATAATAAGAATGTGCTAAAATTTCTAAATTAATCTAAAGCAAAATATATTACATTAACATTATTGATGGAAAAATGTAAACTACATTCAATTGTTTGGTGGCTCCTTTTCGTAACCTCTTTGATTTACTCTGGGATAAATAACTTTTATAAATTAATCATTATATTTTAAACCAAACTTTTATAAAATTAAAATGAATTATCATTTATTTGATAATTTCTTTTCTCTATACAAAATAGAACAAATAAATATACAAAAGAAAACAAACAAATTTATATTAATAAAATTTTAAGAACACAAATCCTGCCATGCTGACCCTTACTCACTGGTCCAACGACGAACCAAGATCGTCCTTCAATGCCCATATTGGTGTCCCAGTCCACGCACCTTCATGCGAGCAAAATATGAGACAAGCAAAAACCAAAAGGGTATTGTTAGGAAGCACTTTGTTGAGAGGGGTCTGTGAAGCTGGTAATCGATGCAAAAATCACCCAAAAAGTGACCCTTTTAAACACACTTGGGATGCAACATGCAATGCAACACACAACCACTATACACAGGCATTGAACCATTCCCACCCAACTGCCCTAGATTCATTACATAATTCTGGTAATAAGGCTTACCATAAGCAATTGCATAGTCAGGCCTTAGTTGAGTGGCAAGTTGATAGCACATAATTGCATCTTGAGGTCTGCCCATCGCCTAGAATCACAACATTAAAGCAAATGAATCCCTGCACCTTATGCCTCACATGAAAATATCCAACTCAAAGATGAAATATTTTAACCTTCAATACATTCCCTTGATTCAGGTGTGCATCAGCAAAGTTGGGTTTTAATCTGATTGCTTCCTGCGAATAACAAGGGCAATCAAAGTCAAATTCTGTCCATAAGAATACTTCTTTGGATATACAATTTATCCTTCAATATCAAATTGTTACCTTATAATATGCAAGTGCTTTGGCATAATCTCCTGCTTCCATAAAAAGGCCTGCTAGATTCGACCAAGCAATCGCAAAAGTTGGTTGTATGCGCAAAGCCTCCATGTAGTATAGGTATGCCTGCTCATGTGAAAATAGTTCAACAATGTTCCTTAAGAGTGTATATATTAAAATGGATTTCAGCAATTTCTCAGCAAGCCACCTAGCCTGATTTTTATATGAAAAATATTTGTCTACTTGAACACTCGAACTGCTATGATTCATGAAGCCAACATTCAGCATCACAAAAGGTAAACTTTAGGGCATACATGTTGAGTTAATCTTTGTGCCTTCAGCAGATTTCCAAGGTTGCTGTGCGCATCAGATGAAGAGCTTGACGACAGCATTCTGCTGCTTCAGTCTATCTTCCTTTGCGCATATATGTACTGGCTAGATTAGACCATGCATCACAGAAATTTGGCCGTAGCTGTAAAATTGAAATGTAATAAGTCAGAAAAACTTCACCATCACGTCTAGGGTAGAAACATAATTATGTGATTATTGGTACTAAAGCAGTTTGAATTGAACTTTAAGATAATTCTGCCAGAGGAAAAAAATAAAAAGTAGCTAAAATTAGTTCTTAAAATATCAGCATTCATCATTTTCACAAAGTGCCAAAATATCACACTTCATTGAACAGAAAGTCACAATCAATCACAATGTAAAATTCATCTGCCCTAGGCTGAAAGAACCAAACCAGTATTGTAGAATAAATAGCACAGCATTTATCCTTGTGTTTATTTAATCAGGAGTTTCTGATGTACCTCAATAGCAATCAGATAAAATTGGATTGCAAGATCGATGTTTCCTTTCTCCTGGATAAGGAATAAACAAGAATATTAAAACTCAGTTTTATGATAAAGAAAAGCACTTCAGCTATATCTCAAATTAGCATTAACAATAAGAACATCAGTTCAAAAAATCAAGCAGTGGAGCTCCAGGAAAAAGGAAACTTAAAACAATACCTTCCAGTGATTAGCCATATTGCCATAACACTCAGCAAATTGAGGATCAATCCTGATGGCTTCCTCATTTTTGGTAATGCACATATCAAAATCATGTAGCTGTATAGAATAAAAAAATTAATTGCAATGTAAATGTATATAGCATATACTGCAAATCAAAATAACAAAAGCAATTATGGAAAATTTTGCATTTCATAGTTGATGCACTGCAGAATTGCAGTAAAGCATAGTCGATATTCATATAACACGTAACCAGGTATGTTAGCTTCAACCAAGCACAAAGTACTAATCAAAAAAGCTCACCATCCGCTAGAAGAAAAACATACTTGGCCACTAGTTCAATGAATTACTAAATGTAAAGAGATGAGCATTGCCTTATTCAACAAATTGAACACAATTAGAGCATTCAGACACAGCCAGTAACACTGAATAGAGAAATACCTGGTAGTATATAGCACCAAGAAGAAGAAGATTGTCTGTGCGTTGAGAATTTTTTTCATAAACAACATTGCAGTGTTCCAAAGCTTGAGAATAATTGCTAGCTTTGTATTTTTGATGAGCAAGAGGCAATAAAATATCTTCATCTATTGCAGCAAAATCACAAACCATCATGTTTGTATGCAAAGACTAAATAACACAGAATAACTCTACTTTCTTTGGAGCAACCAAAAGCTAACAGTTAATTCATAAAATATCTGGGGACATACTTACAGATGCCAAGAACTTAGGTTCATTCCACACAGACTAAGTCTCTTCACCTAGAGTAAAATCACTGAAGCAGAATGAAATTGAAGACTGGCTAAATATCCTAAAGTAGCTTATGTATCTCAAGAGCTACCTTATAAGAGCAGTGAACTCTATGATTTACTGAATTTTAATCTACTTAAAATAAAATGCAAAGGAAGGATATGCAAAATGAACAAAGTCTAAAGGCACAGACAAGAGTTTGTGGACAGGTACAAGTCTTGGCTGATTTTAATGGAAGAGCGCCTTCCTGTTTCAGACACTTAGCTGAATGAATGTACTTGTGATTAATGGTATACCCTTCAAATGCCATCTCACCCGTAAATATGACTAGCATGTGACTTTTCCAGGCCAATTTCAATGCTTCTGGGCTTGACGTGTAAAGAAGCACTTTCAAAGAACGAAATAGCTTATCTCATTTATCTCTGCTTCTGGACTTAACGTGTAAAGAAGCACTTTCAAAGAACGAAATAGCTTATCTCATTTATCTGCATGGGTAAAGCATTTTCTTTTCAAGTCTAATGGCTATTGGAAAGTGACCCTCTATGAGGTGAAGCTAATATATCTGAGTATTCAGATAGTCGCACAGAATTTTCCCTTCACCATGTAATGTAATTGCACTTCGTTGACCCTAACCCTAGGAGTTACCACTTACAGTATTCTATGAGATTTCTTAACCTAAGGTCTTCTTCTCAACATAATTTCAGTCGACCCCAAGTGACCAGATTCTACTAATATAATTTAATGGGAAGATTCCTTCCATACAGTACTACAAGTTTGAACATAATTTAATTCATTAGCTTTGCCAGAACTCTTAGCTCCACAAAAAGCTTGAGAACCCAGTAACAAGATACAAAAACTTCATATGATGTACATTATACAAAAATAAGTCCAAAGGTAACAGAGAAAGACACAATAAACAAGCACACCCCTGTCACGTTGGTCCAACTGGTAAAAGGTAGAGCAATCCCTTATAAGATGAGGTCACGAGTTAGAATCTCAGGGTGAAATGTTCATATTGTTATTCTATAGCAGCACAAGAACAAAAAGAGTTCCATACCATGAGACTGGGCCCGAACTGCGACAGGACCATGCCTGTAAGTATACTTCTTTGCGGTTGTGCTCAGACATCTTTGAGGTTTCCCTGGATTTAAAGATAACGAAGGAAGCTTGGTTTTCCGCATGAAAGCCGTACGAGAAGAACCGTGGCATCTCTGAAGGTGGTTGGACTCGGACAGCTTAGGCTTTAAGGGAGAATGGAATTTGGGACCTGCTGAAAGAGCAGCAGAACTCATTTCTCAGCTTTGGAAGGCCTGAACGCTCAGAATCGTGTGTTCCCAATTCAAATTTTACACGATAACGTTTACAAACCCCTTGCTAATAAGTTTTGAAAACACATATCAGAAGCTTCAAACAAAATATTTAATACAGAAAACAAAATGAAAATGCTCTACCTCTTGCATTATCTTTCATGATGGAAGTGCATCATATCTTCTTGCATTATCTTTCCTCATCAATTGATGGATAGAAGTAGATCAAGTTGCTCATAAAAGGTAAAATAAAAGTAAACAAAAAAACTCACTATATCAACAGAACGGCCTACATGATCAAAGAATTAAAGAACTTACCTCATTGTTCGAGTTAGAAGGGACGGATAAGAGCCCGATTACACAACCAATGCAAGCAAGCCCCGTGAGGAGGCCGCCAATATTCAGCATAAGCTGTTACCAGGGCACATCTAAGCGACAAATAAACCTTATTCAGATGACTCTGCACGGCAGGGCTGATCTTTTTAATGTTCTTCAAAGCATTGTAATCCCACGAAGACTGACCGAAACCCTGGTTAGGGAATCCTCCGCCGTAATAAGAAGCGTATGAAGCCATTTAAACGCTCAGAATTCAATAGAAACAAACCTAATACAGAGAACTGAGAAACCTAAAGAAAGAGCAGACGAAACGATTGCAAGAACTGTGAATTGGAAATGAGAAATCTAGATTAATGAGCCAGAGAATGATGCTGTAGAAACAGGTATGGGCGGAGAACACTTCAATGCAGCAGGTACAGGTATGGCCGAGTAATAAAAACCCATCCACCTTGTCCAGTATTGAAGAAGTCATCAAATATTGAAGATGCCGCTTCAAGAAGCGCATCTGCTTCCTCTGTCAATCTTAAATCCATCTCTACTTGCTTCGCTGCTTCTTCGGCCAAGGCAGACATGGCGTCTGCTTCTGCCAATTTCATGGCAGCAACCATCGAAGCTTCATCTATCACATCCACCGAAGAAGCATCCGTGCCATTGGAGCATACCTCCATCAACCCATCAAATGGAACCAGAGGCCCAGCCACTGCAGGGTTAACCTCTCCCAAATCTTTGAGCATGTAACTGTTACGAACCCTCAAAATCTTTTCTTGCGAGACTAACCGCTTGAGCTTGGAAGAGAGTGCCCGCCTGAAACTTGGGGGCAATTGGTGTCTCTCCTCCATGAAATTTGCAATCGTGGTAACATCCGTCCTGTTCGGATCTCGCAGAGCTGTATCGTAATCACACCTCGGCCAATGATTCCTCGCAGCAGTTGATGTTGAAACACTCTTAGGGGAAGAAATAATATGATCCGAAACTGCTGCTGCTGCAGAGCATGTTGTTGCAGGAGACTAAGGGGCCGCTGAAGAAATAGGAACAGGTGCAAGGGGCTTTTGTCTAGGGGTTTTGGAACCCTGGCCAGCAGGAGTCAAACTACTCATAAAGTTGTGCCATTTGTCTTTCAAATCGACATTGGAACGAGCTGCAAAACAGGCTGCAAACTCTGGGTCCTTGAGAATGGTCCTCCACTTACCAGTCCCATACTTTACGACGCCTACTCGCAGAGCACTCTCCTCTTCAGAGGTCGATTTCAAGTTCTCTCCAGCACAGAAATGAGAAAACGTGGTCCGCTTCACGAGAATTGGCACTCTGTAAGGCACGTACTCCGTCAGAGGTGATTTCAGACCCTTCATGCCCAGGAAACAATCCCTATTCTGAAGAGGCGTTCCAGCTGTTAGAAGAGGCGTAATTTTCCGTCAAACATGACTCCGCATGGTGCAGAACGAAGGCCAGCCGTAGGATTCCCGAAGCAGATGTTGCCGAATCTGACAAATGACAAACACGCGGCAAAATCTCATAGGTTCCATGCGCTTGGAAAGTGTCTCTCATTGGAAAGTGTCGGAAAGTGTCTCTCATTGGCTGGGGTGAACAGTGTTTGCTCACCCCAAGCTCGCAATGGTAAACGCCTCCGGCGTAAAAATGGAAAATCTAATTTTTAGCATAAAATAATAAACATATATTATATTTTAAGCAATATGAACATATGCTGTTTAAATAAAAGCAAATATTATGGCATGAATTCGAAATATCATAGCACTTAATTATTGACGTGTCAATATAATATTTCACAAGAAAATATGTGCCATCAAATTCTACAGGTGCAAGTGTCGTGCAGGTTCCTTTAGTAATGACGTTTTTATTAAAAAGTGAATTGTCAAAAATACGTGCTCTGCATTTCAAAACCCATCACAAGAGATGGTTTTTTAAATGTTTTAAAAGTACAATCCGGTAAAAATGTATTTCGACGAAATTCCAACTCTGAAGGAGGATAACCATCATTATTGCTAACCAAACAAAATAACCTTAGTTAACTATTTATTAATTGAAATAATTTATATATCATACATTTATAAATTTTTAAGAAAAATATTAAAATATATTAAATTATTATTATTAATTTTAATTTTAATAATATATAAAATGATAATAATAACCATAAATAATAATTTAATTTAAAATTATTAATTATTAATTATACATTAAATATTAATATATAAAATTTCTGATTCTAATATATATAATGGTTTAAAATTAGAAAAAACAATTAACAAAAATATAGATTAATTAAATTATATAAAAATAATATTTAAACATCACTATAAGCAATTCCGAAATAACATTTAAATACCATTAATCACAAAATATATTACATTTAAGAAAAAGATGAGAGAAATTATTTTTGGCATTCTCATCTTCCCAAATTAGTTTGGCCACCAGTCGAACTCTCCACTTATTTGCAGCAACTTCGACACTTTATCCATTCCTCTCCGCAACAATGGACACGCTATGATCCCTCAACAGTTTATCCATTCCTCTCGGCCATCTTCGCAACAATGGACACCCTTCTATCTTCAATGATTGAAGTTTGGGCATTGTTTCCTCAGCCGACACATCATGGGGTCCCACTATATTCTCTAACTTCTCACAATCGCCCAGTCTCAGCCACTCCAACATGGGAAAGCCGCCAGTCCCGACGTCTAACTCCCTTACCTCACTGCAGTATGCTATGTCAATGCGCCTCAAATAAGGCAGCTTATCTAATGACAATCTTCTCAACAATGGACATACCCCTATGACCAAATGTTGAAGTTTGGGCATTACTCCGTCATTGATTACACAAGAGGGTCCCACTAGAGTCTCAAACTTGTCTAGGCCATTAAGGTACAATTCCTGTAACACTGGAAGACCGCCACTCTCAATTTCCAGTGCTTCAAACTCCTTGCAATAGTGGATGTTTAACTTCTTTAAACTAGATAATTTCTTCGTTGTCAATCTCTTCAAGGAACTGCAGTGAGCTATATATATATCTTCGAGTTGGGGCATTGTTTCTTCACTGGACAAAACAGATGATCCCACCATCATGCTTTCTAACTTCTCTAACCGGACAAGATGCAACCTTTTCAACATTGGAAAGCCCCCGACTACAGTTGCATTCCCAATTTGGCACGCGGGAAGCTCCCTCAGTTCGGGACAACTGTACAACACTAAAACTCTCAGGTTTTGAAACTGAGAAATGCAGATGGGTAAACTTACCCCCTTATAATCCCAGAGTTGAAAATGTTCCAACTTCTTGAGATTATCCATGTAGACGGGAAAAATATGCTCGTCCAACACATCATCTATATCTGCATCGTAGACGCAGTATATTTCTAACCTTCTAAGGTCAGTCCATGTAGTCATTGTACTTTCTTTAATTTCTGATTTTACTGCTGCCTTCAGCTCCATCAGATTCGAGAGATTTGCAATATCCTCCACACTTACTGCGCATTCCTTTCTCCATAATGGCAAGGTCAGCTTGTTCAAGGAAGTGAGGCGAGAGATACCATGTGGAATCGCCATTAAGCTATCACATCCAAATAAGTTGAGATGCTTTAGATTTCTGAGATTTCCGATGCTGTCCGGCAATGACTTTAGTGATTTACATCTTTTAAGATGCAAAAACCTCAGCCGATAAAGATTACCTGTGTCTTCTGGCAAATTCTCCAAACTGGAGCAGCCACTCAAATTCAGAAACTCAAGTTGTCCAAGTTGCCCCAGTGATGTTGGCAACGTTGTTATCTCAGTGTAAGAGAGATCAAGAACCTTGAGAGACATGGTAGCCGAGAAAAATCCTTCTTTAATCTCGCTAATTTCTTTATTGTTTGCTGATACCAAACTCACCAGTTTTGGGCAAGCCAAACTGGTTGGAAGAACACGAATATCATTATGACCAACCGATATTCGTTTGCAATTCCCAATCTCATCTTCACTCGGGAATTCTTGCACATGTTGACCCGTGGCAAATAACCACTGCTCCTCACTTCTGCCTATATAAATTGCCAGGTCATGCAGAATATCATGAACTTTTACTTCCTGTCTATCATCGCTAACATATTCGAACAAGCACCTGCCTACTAGAGCATCTAAGCACTCCTGCCCGGCATCCCGGTCGGTGACCAACTTTTCCGCGCTCCACATTTGGACCAGCGTCTCCACATCGATCTCTGCATCCTCAGGAAATGCAGCACAATATAAAAAGCAGATCTTTAAGTTACCATCAGCTAATTGATCATAGCTCCATTTCAAGCGCTGACAGAGGTCTGCATCAATGCTGCTGTGTCTGGTCCGGAAGGATGGATCTACCTTTCTCATCAAATATAAAGCACGCTTCCACTCATCTTCAGTCTTTTTCAACCTCATTGCCGCAGCTACTACATTGAGGGCCAACGGCAATCCTCGACACTCGGAGGCAATTTCTCTAGCAATACCCTCTATATTGTTCTCCCTTGGAAGAACCCCATTTGCAAAAGCTTCTCTTGTGAACAACACCCACCCTTCCTCTATGGACAGAGGTTGTATTCTCAAGGAATAGTTGTCGCTTGCGCCCATTTCTCCAGTGACATCGCTGCTGCGACTCGACATTAACACTTTGCTACTATTGTGATCCCCAAATGTCACGCCGACCTCGGTGAGATCGATTGGACACCACAAATCGTCCAATATTAAAAGAAATTTCTTCTTTCCTAGCGATTCTGACAATTTCATTTTCCTTAAATCATTGTCAGAAATGCCCTCTAACTTTAAATCCAGTGTCTCAGCAATGGAGGCCTGCAAATTTTTAAAATCATACTTCTGACAAATTGTGAGCCAAATTACAGCATCAAAAATACCTTTACCTCTCTCCTCTTTGAAGTGGTTGTAGACTAGTTTGAGTAGGGACGTCTTGCCGACTCCCCCCATGCCATAAATGCCGACCATCCGAGCTTGGGGATGGGCTTCACTAAGCCATGCCTGCACTTCCATCTGAGCAGATTGAATGGTGGACCCTACGAAGCCGGAGTGTGGAATAGGTTGAAGAAGCACCTCTGCCTGAGACGCTGCCGCGGACACAATCTGTGTGGTTTTGGCACATATTGAAAATTGCGTTTCAAGCTCTTGAAAGAGTCCATCAAATCTCGTCTTCCAAACTCTAATTTGGGTGGACAGCTTGGGGTTGCGGAGGGAGCAGCAGCCGAGACACCGTGGCTGTGGCTCCGCACCAACAATCAAATCATCGACTTCTTGAAGGGCACTCTGCATTCTTTCCAAACAATTATGGACGGGCCCTGGGAGCGCTCTCTGTTGCTCTCGGAATTGATTTTGAATATGGACTAAAACGCCCTCCATATTGGTGAAGTCAGTTTTGAGATGACGGACATTTTCCCCCATCTCAATGATATCCTTCAATTTCTGGATGACTACATCGATAATAGGGCCTGCAACATTGGCCGCCGCGACGTTGGCTGCGGTTCCAATTCCAAAATCCGCCATAGATAATTGATTAAGCTAAGGCTGAAGCACTAAAAGCAAAAGAAGGGGCAAATGCAAATGCAAGCGTAGCGCGAGCGGATCTGAAAAGGGCTGCGAGAGAGTAAGCGAAATTGAGAAATGCAGGTGAAGTGAAGTGGTTAATATAAGAACAGAGGAGAGGAAGGTCGATGGCCCTGTTCATTTTCGTAGTCTCTCAGCTTCCTCGAAACGTTGTTCCCACTTCGTGATTCCAAAGGGTATTATGCGAATGGGCCTTAATTTGTCTCACCTTTGGGAAAGTTGGAATTATTGTACTTTCAACCTTTGGAAAAAGTTGGAATTGCAACATTATTGTGCTGTGTTAATTCGTTAGATATTGTAATAATTACACTTTAAAATATATTTTAATTTGGGTGCGTTCAAGAGAGCCGCATCATGTTGTGTTGCAATGCTGGAAATGTATTTTCCAATCTTTTTGCAGAGAAGAAAAATAATATAAATGTCATCAGTCTTTGGTCGGTAAGTTTTGACGTGACAGGCTGATAAATAAAAGTTTGATTTTCTGCCTTGTTTTGGAAAAAAAATGACAGGGACATTTGGAAAAAGTTAGCATAACAGCGATTGGTAAGGTTCAAGATTTGCCACACAGCTGGTGGATGGTATAATGAGGGATTTGATGAGGGAAGTATAGCTTCGGAAACTTTCTTATGAATGGGACATAAGAAAGTTGATCCAACACAACTATGACTTTATGGTCATCTCCCAATGATATTGTATCGTTGTTGCACTATCAATTTTAATTATTGTTGTACTGGTCTGTAAACCTTAGTGCTTGGGTCCATCCTCCTTTTATTACAGTGTAACTTTTATAAAAAGTTGATTCCAACTAGCTGTACACAACTATGACTTTATGATCATCTCCCAATGATATTGTATCGTTGTTGCACTGTCAATTTTAATTATTGTTGTACTGGTCTGTAAACCTTAGTGCTTGAGTCTATCCTCCTTTTATTACAGTGTAAATTTTATAAAAAGTTGATTCCAACTAGTTGTGGAATTGATATTTAAATTGATCAGTTTATTAGTCATTTAAACACTGAAATTTTCTAACATTCATGAGCTTAAAAGTTTATTTAGTTATTTGAACAGTGAAAAGTTCAACATGCTTGCATAAGTTCGGTGGAATTTCATGCAACGATCGTGCATGAGCTCAGTGAAATTATATCGAAATTCCGGATTTTTTTAATCATGGACACTTGTCATTGAAAAGCAGGAATTAGAATTTTATAATAAAAAATATAAAAATATAAAAATTTAATTATTAAAATGTTTGAATTAGAAGTTGGTATTTATAACTGAGATATATTTATGCATTTAAATCAAATGATTTCTATGTATTCTTCATTATGATGAAAAGCACGGAGACTAAGTATCTTGAATATAAGATATGGATTATCATCATGATTTTTTAGTTTTACAATAAGTTTTTAATTTTTTTTTTTATGTTTGGTTAATCGTTTGTCTTCTTCAAACATAAGGAAATGGTTCAAAGAATTAAGACTAGTCCTTTAGTCAAGTAGAATCTTACCCTTTCATGAACCAACAACATGTAATTATAAGTGGTTTGATATTGTTTTTGGCCTCTAGATCAAAGAGCTAAGTGAATGTGTGTTTTTGGTAGATCTGATATGTACCATGTTGGGTTGGGGATTAGAAGGAAAATATCATGTTGAGCACGGGGATGTGTTTCTTGATGTAGTCAAGAATGTTGGCACGTTAATTTCAACTTTTAGTTTAGATATAAATGCCAATTATTTGATAAATAGTTTGCACATCAATTATTTAATGAAAACCTTGTATTCAAGTCTTAGAAAAACCACTTGAATGCCATGTGTTTTGTAGAATGTCTTTCCAACAACTGTTTTCTAAAACCTTTGAATGCAAGAGTTTGATAAAATGCATATTTTACAAATGCTTGCTAAAAAATTTGAATGCCAACTATTTGATGAAATACCTACCAAACTATTATTTGGTAAAACCATTATTATATTGCAGACGTTTTAGATAATGGTAAAGTCTCTTAGTCGGAATACGTGAATTCAAATGATTTTGTGGCACACTTAAAAATACCAATCTTAATATCTAAATATAGCTTATGCAATTATTCAATGATCCCTTAAAAATGCAATGAAAAATAAAAAATCTTCCGCTTTAATTGTTTCAACTACTTTTCTATGTGGTGCCTATATGGTAGATAAAGTGGAAGATGAACCATTAGGAAAATAATATTACTCAAGCTTATTCAACTACATCAATATTATGAACTGCATATTTAATAGTCATTCGCCTCTTTCAATGGATTTATACTAGTGGATTTATTCAAATGGATAAAGAATTATAAGATATCTTTTTGTCCCAAATATTTTATTATAGTTCATCTTTTTTATCATGCTTAATATGAGCAAGTTTTTTGAGAGGGCCCATATTTTTCAAGATGAGTGGGACTTTTTATAACTCTTGAGTTTCTAGATTTTTATCCAAGCTCTATATTAGTTACTTGGATGCTAGATTGGTTCATCTCCCAAATGTTCCCTTACATTTCTTGCATATTTTAACTATGGATGATATCGAGAATACTTTTGTTAGTTACATAAATTGATTTTGAGAAAGCTTTAGCAATAAGATTTCCTATTTGTTGAGACTGACCTAAGGATACTCTAGAAAAAATTATCCTTGATTATACGCTTTTATATGAAATTAAGTGTTATATTATGAAAATACAACATTTTGATAGAAAATTGATCATATTCGAGGACGTCTACAAGATTCTTGTCGTCATGAATGAAATCATCCTTCATGGAAAACAAAGCTAAATCTAAATTAAATAGTTGGACATTTTCACTAGTTGAAGAAAAGAAAAAAGATAAGAATTAACAAAGAACATGTTCAGAGATGATCAATATTGTTTATCTAGAGGTGCCAATTGGAAAGCCCCGTAATGTTTTGAAATTTCAAGCAAAAGACATGGATATTGGAAATTAATCCTTAAGCATGGTAGCTAAACATATCATCCCTCCTAGTGGAATGAAGTAACTCCATGAAAATGACACCTCTAATTCTAATAAGGAATTGGTGTCCTCTTAAAATCTAGGGTTCTCCCCTTCTAAGTTATAGGTTGTCATTATGGCTGCTTCTTAAGGGGATCCATGAGATTAAAAGGAAGAAGTCTTAAAAAGGAAGTGTTGATGACCATTTTTAAAATGTTTAAAATTACATGTACATTAATTATGTACTTTTATTCTTGTAATTTAATCTTCAATTGCATCTACACTATATTTGTGAAGGTCATTTTCATTGTAAATTAGAACAGAAAATTATAATTATCTTTGAAAAGAAAAATATCATCTATATTATTTAAAAAGAAACATCAAACTTTAAATTTCACTCTTCATTTTATTTTCTCTAACTACTTTATTTATAATGAGAACACTAGCTACTATAATGGGGACAATCATCATTAGCTATTATGTACAAATACAAGTTGACTCATTATTTTGATTGAAAAAAATCCCTACTACTTGAAATAACTTACTAATAATTTGATAGAAGATAAAGTTTCATTCTTATTAAATACCTCTTAGTCTTAAAATATTCACCTATTTCCTTATATCTAAGAGATATAAACTTTTAACCAATCAAAAATAATATATATCATGTGAACTTAGATGTCATATGAAAATTTTAAGTTATATACATACATATATATATATATATATATCAATTTTGTAAAAAATTTATATCAATTTTGTAAAAATTTCTCAATAGTGCAATTACGAAATTAACCAAATTTTAAAATTGAAAATGCAATCATATTATAATCATTACCATATTAATAAAAACACAAACACATTATAACCAATACCACATTAAGGCACAAATTTATATCAATTCTGAGGTTCAACCCCATCACATTTTATATAGATGTGTTTACATATCCTACATATTAATACATTATAAGTAAAATAGACAACACTTTTTTTATATTCCTTTAACTTCAATTCTTATAAATATTTAAAATTTAGGTGAAGATAATGAGATCTAGTTTTTTTAAGATGGATATTACTTTTGGGGAAAACATGTGTGCTTACATTATAAATAAATAAAATCGCATTAGTGTAATATATATATATTTATATATATATATATATATATATATATATATATATATATATATATATATATATATATATGTTTAAGTTTTCCAAAGATTACTAGAATAGTAAAATTAAAGTAATTACAAAAAATACTCATTTAGATGTGGGAGATAACAACATTTTTCCCAACTAACCAAACTAAACTAAACGTAATCAACTATTATCATGTATTATTGCTCAAAATAAAGTAAAACAAGAAAGTAAAAGTACCATACTAACCCATTTATATGCATACTGGTTTCCTTTTTGATGTGATCTTTAACAAGAAAACTAAAACCACCGCTTCAAAATGAAAATGAAAGGAAATGGTATAATTTTTTTGTTATTCTCCAATATTTTTGCAGAGCAGACAAATAATATAAGTGTCAAAAGGGAGGATAAATGAAAGTTTAATTTTCTGCCTTGCTTTTGAAAAAAATGACATGGACATTTGGAAAAAGTTAGCATAACAACGATTGATAAGGTTTAAGATTTGTCATACAACTGGTGGATGGTAGGAGGGATTTGATGAGGGGTGTATAGCTTCGGAAACTTTCTTATCAATGGGACAACAATAATGTTTTATTGTAATTTCTGGGAAAAAGTTGATCCGACACAACTACAACTTTATGGTCATCTGCCAATGATATTGAATCGTTGTTGCAGTGTCAATTTTAATTATTGTTTTCCATCCTCCTTTCATTACTGTCCTCATGTGTAACTTTTGAAAAAGTTTATTCCCACTAGTGATAGTATTTCAACCAACTTATAGCGGGTGCAACACTACCGTACTTTTTCTTTTCGTAATACTCAAGTATGTACACTATGCCTAACTCAATACTTTCAATTATTAATATTCCAGTGTTCTTTTAAATATGTAGTGGAAATAAAACAACATTAAATATCAACATCAATCCACAAGAACACCCATTCATTCAAGGGAGGGGAAACTCCCTGATTATAATTCTGCCCGATGTTATATTTCAGTAAGTGTATACAATTTACAATAATTATACAACCCAAGTCTGTGGAAGCCACTTACACTCCTTTCCAAGTGTGCTTGTGTTTTTTCCAAGCCTTACAGCTCCCCAACAACCCAAACAATCAATAAGGATCCTAACAATCCCTTTAGAACCATTTCTGAATTTTGCTCGAAAATCTTGTTCAACTGGTTCACTGGGATCACAAACCCCCTCGGCACCCTGAACGCGTTTCTAAATGTGGGTCACTAGGGTCACTGTTTGCACATGTTTCTTGAACACGTTCAAGTCAAGTTCGGACCAACCTAACCCTGCTAAACGCCCTCCACACTTCAGTTCACTATTCTGCACATCCTGAATGTAAACGAGATTATGAACCCGACTCAACCTAGACCGAACACTGTTTTTCACGTGTTGTCGAGTTGAACCACACTCGACCTGTCAAACCTGCATGCGCCTTGCGGAAGGAACCCGACTCGACCTGTGGGTGAACATTGAACACGTTTTACCCAACTCGACCCAGACTTTCGTTTCCTCGTTGTGGCTTCATCCTCCACCCTTGACCTTCGCTCAAGCTCGATGCCTTTATTTGCCAATGGTGGAATCAACAAGATGTTGATGTCCCTTGTTGCTTCTCTCCATCACATGTCCTCCAATATATATGTGTTTGCCCACACATATTTCTTCCATGGGTGGGGCTTGACCCATATAAGGCCGACCCACTAAACGTCCATAAAGCCTTGGTTACAATGTGACGTTTTGTCCTTAGCATTGGCTTGCCACCACAACCAGCCTATAAACATTCCATGAAGGGCTTGATGCTATAGGAAAGGTGACACTGTTGCCTGACGCAAAGATCCAGTCCTTGGTGAAGCCACCCGATGGTGTATGGATATGGATGTGATGTTGTCAGCAAGCCCAACTGCTTCACGGCGTCTGCTGAAACGAGGTTCTTTTGGCTCCCATTGTCAACAATGAGCTGTAGCGGGGAACCCTTTACCCACATCTGGGAGTGGAAGATATGCTCCTCCTCCTCTAGATCTTCTGGTTCCTCCTTCTGGATCTTCGCAGTGGCAACAGTGGCGTTGGGCTCCGCATCAATAATTTTTTTCCCTTTGTCATTCCCCTTGTCAGGTTCTGATTCAGAGTCAAAGCATGCGTCTGATTCAGAAGCCCTCATCTCGACCACCAGTGACTGCTTGGCTCAACACTCACTTGTGTTGTGCGTGGAGCTCTTATGGAACTCAAACCACTTTTACATGTCCTTCTTTGGCTTTGCGGTGTTTTTCTTTGCTTGTGGCTTTGGTAGGTTGTCTTGGGCCGCCATGCCTTGGCTTTTTCCTTTGTTCTGCGATTTGGGGGCACCTTTCCCTTGCTTTTGATTCGCAAATCCAAAGTCTCTCTTCTTCTGTTTGAATTTCTACTCAATCTTGGCAGCATACTGGTATGCCGTACCAAGTGAGGAGATGTCGAGGAACTCCATTTCCTCCTGAATGTATTTGTGCAGACAACTGTAATACTTTAGCGCCAAATGTTTCTCTGAATCTTTGATACCCAACTTTGTGCGTAGGGTATGGAACAAATTCATCAACTCGTGCACATCTCGATCCCTTTATTGTCGCGGCATGGTCCATTGTGAAGTGATTAATATAAGAACAGAAGAGAGAAAGGTCGATGGCCCTGTTAATAATAATATTAATATTCGTAGTCTCTCGGCTTTTTCAAAACGTTGTTCCCACTTCGTGATTCCAAATGGAATTATGCGAGTGGGCCTTAATTTGTCTCACCTTTAGAAAAAGTTGGAATTATTGTACTCTCACCCTTTAGAAAAAGTTGGAATTGCAACATTATTGTGTTGTGTTAAATCGTTAGAAATTGTAATAATTACACTTTAAAATATATTTTAATTTGGGTGCGTTCAAGAGAGCCGCATCATGTTGTGTTGCAATGCTGGAAATGTATTTTCCAATCTTTTTGCAGAGAAGAAAAAGAATATAAGTGTCATCAGTCTTTGGTCGGTAAGTTTTGACGTGACAGGATGATAAATAAAAGTTTGATTTTCTACCTTGTTTTGGAAAAAAATGACAGGGACATTTGGAAAAAGTTAGCATAACAGCGATTGGTAAGGTTCAAGATTTGCCATACAGCTGGTGGATGGTATAATGAGGGGAGTATAGCTTCGGAAACTTTTTTATGAATGAAACATATTGTAATTTATGGGAAAGAGTTGATCCAACACAACTATAACTTTATGGTCATCTCCCAATGATATTGAATCGTTGTTGCACTCTCAATTTTAATTATTGTTGTACTGGTCTGTAAACCTTAGTGCTTGGGTCCATTCTCCTTTTATTACAATGTAACTTTTATAAAAAGTTGATTTCAACCAGTTGTGGAATTGATATTTAAATTAATCAGTTTATTAGTCATTTAAACACTGAAATTTTCTAACATTCATGAGCTTAAAAGTTTATTTAGTTATTTGAACAGTGAGAAGTTCAACATGCTTGCATAAGTTCGGTGGAATTTCATGCAACGATCGTGGATGAGCTTAGTGAAATTATATCGAAATTCAGGATTTTTTTAATCATGGACACTTGTCATTGAAAAAGTAGGAATTAAAATTTTATAATAAAAAAATATAAAAATATTTTTAATAAAAGTTTAATTATTAAAATGTTTGAATTAGAAGTTGGTATTTATAACTGAGATATATTTATGCATTTAAATCAAATGATTTCTATGTATTCTTCACTATGATGAAAAGCAAGGAGACTAAGTATCTTGAATATAAGATAGGGATTACAACCATGATTTTTTGGTTTTAGAGTAAGTTTTTTTATTTTTTTTAATGTTTGGTTCATCATTTGTTTTCTTCAAACATAAGGAAATGATTCAAAGAATCAAGACTAGGCCTTTAGCCAAGTAGAATCTTACCCTTTCATGAACCAACAACATGTAATTATAAGTGGTTTGATAAGAATCTTACCCTTTCATGAACCAACAACATGTAATTATAAGTGGTTTGATATTGTTTTTGGCCTCTAGATCAAAGAGCTAAGTGAATGTGTGTTTTTGGTAGATCTGATATGTGCCATGTTGGGTTGGGGATTAGAAGGAAAATGTCATGTTGAGCATGGGGATGTGTTTCTCGATGTAGTCAAGAATGTTGGCACGTTAATTTCAACTTTTAGTTTAGATAAATGCCAATTATTTGATAAATAGTTTGCACATCAATTATTTGATGAAAACCTTGTATTCAAGTCTTAGAAAAACCACTTGAATGCCATGTGTTTTGCAGAATGTCTTTCCAACAACGGTTTTCTAAAACCTTTGAATGCAAGAGTTTGATAAAATGCATATTTTACAAATGCTTGCTAAAAAATTTGAATGCCAACTATTTGATGAAATACCTACCAAACTATTATTTGGTAAAACCATTATTATATTGCAGACGTTTTAGATGATGGTAAAGTCTCTCAGTCGGAATACCATACTTTTGTACGTGAATTCAAATGATTTTGTGGCACACTTAAAAACACCAATCTTAATATATGAATATAGCTTATGCAATTATTCAATGATCCCTTAAAAATGCAATGAAAAATAAAAAATCTTCCACTTTAATTGTTTCAACTACTTTTCTATGTGGTGCCTATATGGTAGATAAAGTGGAAGATGAACCATTAGGCAAATAATATTACTCAAGCTTATTCAACTACATCAATATTATGAACTGCATATTTAATAGTCATTCGCCTCTTTCAATGGATTTATACTAGTGGATTTATTCAAATGGATAAAGAATTATAAGATATCTTTTTGTCCCAAAGATTTTCTCATAGTTCATCTTTTTTATCATGCTTAATATGAGCAAGTTTTTTGAGAGGGCCCCTATTTTTCAAGATCAGTGGGACTTTTTATAACTCTTGAGTTTCTAGATTTTTATCCAAGCTCTATGTTAGTTACTTGGATGCTAGATTGGTTCATCTCCCAAATGTTCCCTTACATTTCTTGCATATTTTAACTATGGATGATATCGAGAATACTTTTGTTAGTTACATAAATTGATTTTGAGAAAGCTTTAGCAATAAGATTTCCTATTTGTTGAGACTGGCCTAAGGATACTCTAGAAAAAATGATCCTTGATTATACGCTTTTATATGAAATTAAGTATTATATTATGAAAATACAACATTTTGATAGAAAATAGATCATATTCGAGGATGTCTACAAGATTCTTGTCGTCATGAATGAAATCATCCTTCATGGAAAACAAAGCTAAATCTAAATTAAATAGTTGGACATTTTCACTAGTTGAAGAAAAGAAAAAAGATAAGAATTAACAAAGAACATATTCAGAGATGATCAATATTGTTTATCTAGAGGTGCCAATTGGAAAGCCCCGTAATGTTTTGGAATTTCAAGCAAAAGACATGGATATTGGAAATTCATCCTTAAGCATGGTAGCTGAACATATCATCCCTCCTAGTGGAATGAAGTAACTCCATGAAAATGACACCTCTAACTCTAATAAGGAATTGGTGTCCTCTTAAAATCTAGGGTTCTCCCCTTCTAAGTTATAGGTTGTCATTATGGCTGCTTCTTAAGGGGATCCATGAGGTTAAAAGGAAGAAGTCTTAGAAAAGGAAGTGTTGATGACCATTTTTAAAATGTTTAAAATTACATGTACATTAATTATGTACTTTTATTCTTGTAATTTAATCTTCAATTGCATCTACACTATATTTGTGAAGGTCATTTTCATTGTAAATTAGAACAGAAAATTATAATTATCTTTGAAAAGAAAAATATCATCTATATTATTTAAAAAGAAACATCAAACTTTAAATTTCACTCTTCATTTTATTTTCTCTAACTACTTTATTTATAATGAGAACACTATCAACTATAATGGGGACAATCATCATTAGCTATTATTTACGAATACAAGTTGACTCATTATTTTGATTGAAAAAAATCCCTACTACTTGAAATAACTTACTAATAATTTGAAAGAAGATAAAGTTTCATTCTTATTAAATACCTCTTAGTCTTAAAATATTCATCTATTTCTTTATATCTAAGAGATATAAACTTTTAACCAATCAAAAATAATATATATCATGTGAACTTAGATGTCATATGAAAATTTTAAATTATATATACATGTATATATATATATCAATTTTGTAAAAAAATTATATCAATTTTGTAAAAATTTCTCAATAGTGCAATTACGAAATTAACCAAATTTTAAAATTGAAAATGCAATCATTTTATAATCATTACCATATTAATAAAAACACAAACACATTATAACCAATACCACATTAAGGCACAAATTTATATCAATTCTGAGGTTCAACCCCATCACGTTTTATATAGATGTGTTTACATATCCTACATATTAATACATTATAAGTAAAATAGACAACACTTTTTTTATATTGCTTTAACTTCAATTCTTATAAATATTTAAAATTTAGGTGAAGATAATGAGGTCTAGTTTTTTTAAGATGGATATTACTTTTGGGGAAAACATGTGTGCTTACATTATAAATAAATAAAATCGCATTAGTGTAATATATATATATATATATCTGTGTGTGTGTGTTTAAGTTTTCCAAAGATTACTAGAATAGTAAAATTAAAGTAATTACAAAAAATACTCATTTAGATGTGGAAGATAACAAAATTTTTCCCAACTAACCAAACTAAACTAAACGTAATCAACTATTATCATGTATTATTGCTCAAAATAAAGTAAAACAAGAAAGTAAAAGTACCATACTAACCCATTTATATGCATACTGGTTTCCTTTTTTATGTGATCTTTAACAAGAAAACTAAAACCACCGCTTCAAAACGAAAATGAAAGGAAATGGTATAATGTTTTTGTTATTCTCTAATATTTTTGCAGAGCAGACAAATAATATAAGTGTCAAAAGGGAGGATAAATGAAAGTTTGATTTTCTGCCTTGCTTTTGAAAAAAATGACATGGACATTTGGAAAAAGTTAGCATAACAACGATTGATAAGGTTTAAGATTTGTCATACAACTGGTGGATGGTAGGAGGGATTTGATGAGGGGTGTATAGCTTCAGAAACTTTCTTATCAATGGGACAACAATAATGTTTTATTGTAATTTCTGGGAAAAAGTTGATCCGACACAACTACAACTTTATGGTCATCAGCCAATGATATTGAATCGTTGTTGCAGTGTCAATTTTAATTATTGTTTTCCATCCTCCTTTCATAACTGTCCTCATGTGTAACTTTTGAAAAAGTTTATTCCCACTAGTGATAGTATTTCAACCAACTTATAGCAGGTGCAACACTACCGTACTTTTTCTTTTCGTAATACTCAAGTATGTACACTATGCCTAACTCAATACTTTCAATTATTAATATTCCAGTGTTCTTTTAAATATGCAGTGGAAATAAAACAACATTAAATATCAACATCAATCCACAAGAACACCCATTCATTCAAGGTAGGGGAAACTCCCTGATTATAATTCTACCCGATGTTATATTTCAGTAAGTGTATACAATTTACAATAATTTTACAACCCAAGTCTGTGGAAGCCACTTACACTCCTTTCCAAGTGTGCTTGTGTTTTTTCCAAGCCTTACAGCTCCCCAAAAACCCAAACAATCAATAAGGATCCTAAAAATCCCTTTAGAACAGTTTCTGAATTTTGCCCGAAAATCTCGTTCAACTGGGTCACTAGGATCACAAACACCCTCGGCACCCTGAATGCGTTTCTAAACGTGGGTCACTAGGGTCACTGTCTGCACGTGTTTCCTGAACACGTTCGAGTCATGTTCAGACTGACCCAACCCTGCTAAACGCCCTCCGCACTTCAGTTCACTATTCCGCACATCTTGAACGTGAACGAGATTATGAACCCGACTCAACCTAGACCGAACATTGTTTTTCACGTGTTGTCAAGTTGAACCCCACTCGACCTGTCAAACCTACACGTGCCTTGTGGAAGGAACCCGACTCGACCTGTGGGTGAACATTGAACACGTTTTACCCAACTCGACCCAGACTTTCGTTTCCTCATTGTGGCTTCATCCTCCACCCTTGACCTTCGCTCAAGCTCGATGCATTTATTTGCCAATGGTGGAATCAACAAGATGTTGATGTCCCTTGTTGCTTCTCTCCATCACACGTCCTCCAATATATATGTGTTTTCCCACGCATATTTCTTCCATGGGTGGGGCTTGACCCATATAAGGCCGACCCACTAAACGTCCATAAAGCCTTGGTTACAATGTGACGTTTTGTCCTTAGCATCGGCTTGCCACCACAACCAGCCTATAAACATTCAAGAGAAAACTTAGCCATTTTTAACGCATCTTTGCCCGTCACTCCTAAACATCGCACCATCACCATAATAACATCACATAATAGCCAAATGTTGTTTTCGTCCGTCAGTACACTCGTCTAACCTTTCGTCACGGTTTTTGTCGTTTCATCAGTTGTCGTTCATCGCATCTCCACCGAATGCTTCCAACGCCCTTGGTCATCATCCTCGACTCGTGGGTCTTACACCCTGGGTCGTGATTTCTCAAGCCACGATTCAAACCTAGCGGAACACAGAAAACTTGACAAAAAAACAAAAATATTAAAATAGAAAATTAGACTTTTCACGGGAATCTAACAATACAATTTCAAGAATTCAATTTTTTGTCGTTTAAAATACATTTTTGAATGCATAAATAGATTCAACACCTTGAAAAACCCTTGCGACACTTGAATTCTACAGATTAAACAACTAAAACTCAAGTTTTTAAAAATAGCAATCAGATTTCAGTTAAAATTAACCAGAAAAATGTCATTTCATTTATAAGTTAGACTACGCATATATATATATATATATATATATATATATATATATATATATATATATAAAAAGTTGAGAGGATTTTTATTTTATTTATATTTATATTTTTTATAAAATTTATATAATAAATATAGTTTTATCAACTTATTTTGAGTTAATCATGTGTGCTAAATTATTTATTTGTATGTATATTTTTTAATTATGGTGAATCAATAATTTTTTGGAGTAACCAGAGCAAGGCTCAAGATCAAACCTAAAATATATCTAAGAATATATTTAACAGCCCAATAATAGATATCATTTTTGGGATTCAACTGCATTAAGTAAGTCATTCATCTATGACCATTTCCATGAGAGGTAGTTGTAATTGACTAATATCTCACGATTTTTTAATAGTCCACTTAGCACTCATTGTATCGGGTGATGCTTACAGGGGTGAAGAAGTGGGATTAAACTAGTGAAATGAATCACATAGCGTCAATCATCACTTTCGGGGCTTGCACCCGGTAACTAGGACTTCCCGAGGGGTTGCCCATCCCAGCCCAGAAAATAAAATGCACTGTGGAAACCCCTCATACTTAAGCCCAATAATAATGAAAATTTAAGATCATTACCATACCAAACATCAAATTGGTATATAAAAGCCCCTTATTTATGGAATAAGTACTCAACGTCATGGAATCTATCTTCTCTAAATTTGAACTCGCAACTTTTTATAAAAAAATTCAATTTCTTAACCATTAAATTTTATTATCTATTTTCCAAATATTTAATTTTAAAATATCTCCAACTTATTTATTAAAAAAAGCCTAATTATTTAAACTAACTTTTAAAATCAATAATAAATATTTATATATCCCTTTTAATTAGTATTTCATTATTTTAATTTATTATATACAAAATTAAAAAACTTCTAGAATTTTTATATATTTTAAATTAATTTAACTATGAAAAAAATAATATACTTCCTTAAAATAACTTCAATTAACTTTTAAAATTAATAATAAATATTTTTATATCAATTTCCATCAATATATTTCAAATATAATTTTATAATAATGATGGCTATGATAAGTGTTTACTAAAATAATGAATGACTTACTTAATGTAGTTGAATCCCAAAAATGATATCTACTAGCAGTTGTCCCAAAAGGTACAAAGGGAGGGCGATAGGATAGTTAAATTGTGATAATTTCAAAAACACATGTACACTTGAATTCAGCATCTCAATATTATCAGTGCTTCAAGAGAGAATACAATCTAGAAATTGACATTGTGGGTATCCTAATATTATCAGCTTTTCCAGAGAGAATAAAATTTAGAAATTAACATTGTGGGAATTGAATTGAGGACTTCTACAACATGCTAGATTAATGATAACATTCGAACTATAAAATCACCAACCAATGGAACTAACCCTAAGGGATAAAGCACAATAAATTTTAAGATGACTAACTTGTTTCAAAAAGTTATGTTAGTCCTAACAACTTTTTCATGTTTGCCACTATTGTAGCAAAATTGTAAGGGAAAATTTTGATTTAGGAATAAAGTTCGCTATTATCAGTTGAACATTAAAAACGTAAGAGGAAAATTTTGATCTAGGGATAGAGTTTTCTATTATCAATTGAGCATTAAAAATGTAAGAGGTTCCATCTACAGATTTTTTTTTGTTTTTTTCATAAAATTACATGACAATTCTACATGCAACCACTGGCTACAAAGGATCTATCATAGTTGTGAATACAAGGAAATGTATTTGTATTAATGAGTGGTACTAGTAAGGATGGACAGGTTTTATGGATTGAAATGTGACCATTTCATTATTCCAGAAATAGAAGATTGGTGCTCTTGAAATTGAATATAATAAGCCACAAAATGTCTCTCACAGTCAAATTAAGGACGAGGAAAAATCATAATGAAACCAAAAAAATTGAGAGAATTCATGCAAATATCCCCTGCTATTTGAGAATTTGCAATCACTTAGTGCTTATAAAGCTGTTCAATGTAGTTATATATAATACAACATTATGGATCTATTTATTGATGGATATCTAT
The DNA here is from genome assembly GCA_034641835.2 of Pinus albicaulis. Taxonomy (NCBI): domain Eukaryota; kingdom Viridiplantae; phylum Streptophyta; class Pinopsida; order Pinales; family Pinaceae; genus Pinus; species Pinus albicaulis. Next base: position 1,625,874,338 of record CM076584.1, read on the forward strand.
GCTCTTTCTAAAAGTGCGATTTCTTTTCAGTTTGATATGATTTATGATTTTCTTTGAGCTATTTATTGACTGAGTGATCAGAAAACTGGATCCTTTGTGCACTAACTAGGTTATTTATTTCCTTTTTTGCTCATAGACACCATTTGTTGACCCTCTGCCAGGCATATAGAATTTTATTTTGTATTTTTAGCCATGTTGAGGTACTGGGCAGTTTTCCTCTATATTTTTTTCCCGCAGGTGACTATGTGTTGATAAATCTATTTCTTTTATGCCATGACTACAGTGAAATATGCAGTTTAAAAACTAAATTATTGGCAGTTTTCCTCTATATTTTTTTACCATAGGTGACTATTTATTGACAAATATGTTTCTTTTATGCCATGACTACAGTAAAATATGAAATTTAAAAACTAAATTCTAACAAAAATATATAACTCCTTCTTTTTTTTACCACAGGTGACTATTTGTTAGCAGATCTGTTTCTTTTATGCCATGACAACACAGTGAAATAAAAAATTGAACAACTAAATTCTAATAGAAATATATAACTCCCTCCCTTTAATTAATGAAAGTAGTATGTTTTTCTCAATTGAAAAAAGAATCTTTATTGTCGAAAATAAAAGGCCTGCAACTTTATAAATATATGTCTAAGGCTCATGCACTCTGCCGAGAACAATTAGTTATATATCATCGAAATATGGAGGTATTATAAGGGGTTTATATATAGTGCTCATCCACTAGTAATGGAGAGTCTTATTTTTGTTCCAAAGCATATGTTTGAAAGAAACATTACAAGGTGGAAATTGATATAATATACACTTGTTAGAAGCTAGAAGAGAACATGAAAATGACAATATAATCGTGGATTTATAATTTAAGAAACGCACGGCTTTGTCCAGATCACAAGTCAATGAAATTCATAAAAATAATAATAAGAATCTCATCTCTGAATCGTTCTTCAATTTTCCAAAATCTGATTTCTAATATCTAAGAAGGCATTTCTTGAGGGCAGGATATTGCGAACTCCAGAAATGACACATTTTAAAAAAATTCCAGTATAATGAAGATGTGTAATACACTCTCTGCTCAATTTGTAATTTACCCAATATCCCTTTTTAAAATAATAATATTCTTTAATTAAAATAAAAAAAATAAAAATATAAAACAACACATTCAACCATAGAAATAAACAGAAGAGAGCAGTTACTTTAATAGTTTGAAATCATCTACATAGCTCTTTTCCTTTAATGGAAAACTTTGTTGGAATTTAATTCCAACTGCCCGCATAAATCAGCAGGACAGCGCAGTAAAGGCTGATGGGAGCTTGAGCGATGGCATTGAATGCAAAGTCGGCAATGTTCTGGAGGTAGCAAACCATGAGCAGCGAGGAGTTAAACCTCGTGCATATCGTCGAGCATGGTTACCATTGATCTGGGATCAACGTACCGTGGGAGCACAAACAACCCGTCATTTAACTCGGAGGGGTGCCTCCGCTGTTGACCCGCCCATCGGGCGTTGACCGAAGATCAATGGTCATGATCTGTTGTGGGGGCACAGCCCGACCATTTGGAACTCACGGAGGAGTGCCTCTGCGGAACCACCAGAGGGGTGTCGCCACCTGCAATGTGGTGTCTCCGCCCTACAAACCACCAAATCGCCACCACCGCGAAAACCTGCCAAGTGGTGCTACCATGCAGTTCGACATCAATGCAGAATCATCAATGTGTTGAATTTTGATGTTTTGTCATCAATTGCATTCAATTGAATTAGGTTGCAATAAATTCCTATAGTCGGTTAGAGAAATATAGGTATATTGAGTGCACTGTGAATTAAGTTAGTTAATATGCCCAAAGGCTGAATATATAAAAACAGAGAGAAATTATGAACGCTATGTGTGTAACAACTTGATGATATTTTCATTTTGTAAATCCAGAATTGTATTCTGAAGACAGAATTTTCATTCTGTAATAGTTTTTCATATTAATGAAACAATTTTTTTTATGCATCTCTGTCTATACATTTTTGAGTTAAATCTCTGTGTTGTTCAAGAGGAATTGTTTTTTATTCCTATGTCTGTGTGTTAAGGAATTTGTCCAGAAAATTCCAACATGGTATCAAAGCTAGTCTAGGCACTCAGTGAACAAAGCAGAGTTTGCTCTTCACTAAAAAAGCTGTAAGAATTTTATTGAAGTGGTTGTTCTCCAGTAGAGAAAGCTTCTATTTGTTTACACAGTCAAAAGAGTTTTTTTTTTTTAACACAGTCAAGAATGGCAGCAGCAGGCACCAGTCTGAAAAATCCCCAACTTCCATAGTTTAATGGAAAGAATCATGGATATTGGGAAATCACGATGAGAGCTCTATTTTCTTCACAGGACATATTGGAGCTAGTTGAGAATGGCTACCCAGAACCAACAGATGCAGCAGCATTGGCTGCTTTGACAGTAGCAGAAAGAGACTTGCTAAAAGATAATAGGAAGAAGGACTCCAAAGCCCTCTTTTATATTTTTCAATCTGTACATGAGAGTATTTTCCCAAGGATTACAACAACAACAAAGTCTAAGGAGGCATGGGATATTCTCAAAACAACCTATCAAGGCATGGAGAAGGTGAAGACAACAAAGTTGCAAACGCTGAGGAGAGATTTTGAAAATCTCTGTATGAAGGAGTCAAAAAATATAGACTCATTTTTCACTCACGTTATTGGGTTGGTTACCCAGATAAGGTCTCATGGAGAGACACTTGAAGACAGAAGAATTGTGGAGAAAATCTTGAGAAGTTTACCCTCAAGATTTGATGCCACAGTAGTGGCAATAGAAGAGACAAAGTATCTCTCACAATTTACAGTGGATGAGCTGAGTGCATCCTTGATGCCTCATGAACACACACTGAACAAAGGATCAGATTCCTCATTGGAACAAGCTTTCAAGACACAAATGTCTTTTGGCCGAAGTAGAAGTCAAGGCAGAGCAAACAACGGAGGAAGAGGCAGAAGCCAAAATAGAGGTAGAAACAACCCTGCAAGTTCGAGTGGAAGAAGCAGCAATCAAAACCAGAATGAAGACTCAAGCCAACAGTAAGCTAATGGAAAAAGGTATGATAAATCCCAATTCCAATGTCATTATTGCAAGAAGTATGGGCACTATGCCAATGAATGTAGGAAAAAGCAAAATGACACGAATAATAGGTAGAATGATAATTTTGCAAAAGAAGAAAATAAGAACCAGAAGAATGTGTTGTTAACATGTAATATAGCACAAGATAAATAGGATGATGTATGGTTCTTAGACTCAGGTTGTAGTAACCACATGACTGGAAACATAGCAATGTTTGCCAATCTTGATGAAAATGTTAAATCTGAAGTAACAACAGGAACTGAAAGTAAGATCTTTGTCAAGGGAAAAGGCAGAGTCAGTATCCTGGCAAGAAATGGAGAACAAAAGTCTGTGCTAGATGTATATTATGTATCTGGCTTGAAATGTAATTTTTTAAGCATTGGACAGCTCATTGGCAAGGCCTACAATGTATTTTTTAAAGATGATATGTGCACAATCATGGACATACCTCCAAGCAAGAAGGTCATTGCAGAGGTGCAGATGACAAGCAGTAGGATGTTTCCTCTCAATCTCAGAGTAGACTTGAAGGAAGGAAGAAATGTAGCGACTGTAACACAAGAGGTCTTTCAAGAGGAAGTGAAAGATGAAAACTGGTTATGGCATTTAAGATTTGGACATCTCAATTTCGAAGGCCTGAACTTGTTGCACAGAAAAGGAATGGTAAATGGATTACCATTGATTGAGAAACCGGGCAGCCTTTATGAAGGCTGCATCTTGGGCAAACAACACAGAGAAAGCTTTCCAGCAGGGAAGACTATAAGGGCAAAGGCACCCTTAGAAATTTTCCACCCTGATTTGTGTGGACCAATGCAAATGCCATCTTTAGCTGGAAACAAATATGTTTTGACATTCATAGATGACTACACCAGAAAGACATGGGTGTATTTCTTGAAACAAAAGAGTGAAGTGTTTGAACAATTCTGTCACTTCAAAGCTCATGTTGAGAAGCAAAGTGGGCACTACATCAAAGTGCTAAGAACAAACAGAGGTGGAGAATACATCTCCAAATAGTTCCTACATTTTTGTAGGGAGAACGGCATACATAAGAAATTTACCACGAGGTACACATCTCAACAAAATAGTGTTGTAGAAAGGAAGAATAGGACCATCATGGACATGGTCAGAACTATGTTGAAGGCAAAACATTTGCCAAATGAGTATTGGGCTGAAGTTGTAAATTATGCAGCGTACATCTTGAATAGATGCCCAACTAAAGCTGTCATGAACAGAATTCCGGAAGAAGCATGGAGCGGCATAAAGCAGCATGTCACCCACATGAAAGTTTTCGGCTGTGTGGCATATGCACATGTCCCGAATCAGTTGAGAAAGAAGCTTGACAGTAAGGGGGAGAAATGTATCTTTGTTGGATACAGTGATGAGTCCAAGGCATACAAACTCTATAATCCATCCACCAAGAAAGCTATAATCAGCAGAGATGTGCAGTTCATTGAAGAAGCGTGGGATGGAAGCTTAGAGAAAATAGTGAATGTGAAGACATGTGTGTCTCACAAAGAAGAAGAGGAAGGGACAGCAGCAAATAATCCCTCCTTGGTGGCTCCTCCTCCACCACCACAAGCACAACAAACCACACCACAAGATGGAAACAGAACAGCCTTGAGAAATCAAGGAAGTGCTTCTCCAAGCACACCACAGCGAACTGAAACTCCATCGAGTTCAAGTGGAACTCCAAGTACACCAAGAAGACCGAGATTCAGAAATATGAGTGAGATTTATGAACAAGGAGAGGTAAATGATAATTCCAGTCTTAATTCTTTATTTGCTTTGTATTGTCATGTTGATGACCCAATTCATTTTGAGGAAGCTGTAAAGGAAGAAAAATGGATTGAAGCAATGGATGAAGAAATTGGTGCAATAGAAAAGAGTAATACATGGGAGTTAGTGGGCCTCCCTAAAGACAAAGAAGTGATTGGAGTTAAATGGGTCTACAAGACCAAGAGCAATGCTAAAGGAAAGATTGAAAGACACAAAGCAAGACTTGTTGTCAAAGGCGACAAGCAGCAACAACGAAGAGATTATGAAGAAACCTTTGCACCTGTTGCAAGGATGGAAACAATGAGAATAGTGTTGTCCATAGCAGCACAACACAAATGGAAGGTTTATCAAATGGATGTTAAATCTGCATTCCTAAACAGAGTGTTGAAAGAAGAGGTATATGTTGAACAACCTCCAGGCTATGAGATTGAAGGCTGAGAGAACAAAGTATGCAAGTTAAAGAAAGCTCTTTATGGGCTGAAGCAAGCACCAAGAGCATGGTACAGTAGAATAGATGCTTACCTGATTGAAAATGGATTTGAGAAATGTGATGGAGAACCCACGCTCTACATAAAAGAAAATGATGGTAAGATTCTTATTGTTGTTTTATATGTAGATGATTTAATTTTTACTGGCAATGAAGTTTCTCTCATTGTTGATTTTAAAGCAGTCATGAAAAGTGAATTTGAAATGATTGATTTTGGTTTCTTGAGATATTTTCTTGGAATAGAAGTAGAACAAAATGAAAATAGTATTTTTATTTCCCAAACAAAATATGTTGAAGAAGTGTTGAAAAGGTTCAACATGCAGAACAGCAAAGCAGCTATAACTCCAATTGTCATGGTGTTAAAATTAAGCAAAGAAGACAGCAGCAAGGATTTTGATCCAAAATTGTATAAAAGCATAGTTGGCAGCCTCATGTATTTGACTGCAACTAGGTCGGATATAATGCACGTTGTAAGTTTTATCTCCAGATTTATGGAAAGGCCGAAAGAGACTCATTGGCAGGCAGCCAAGAGAATTCTCAAGTATGTGAATGGAACAAAGGGGTACGGTATTTTCTACTCCTTATCTGAAAATTTTAAATTGACTGGTTACACTGACAGTGATTGGGTTGGAAGTGTAGATGACAGGAAGAGCACATCTGGATATGTGTTTCATTTGGGATCGGGAGCCATTTCATGGGCTTCCAAGAAGCAACTAGTAGTTGCTTTATCAATAGCAGAGGCAGAATATGTCGCAGCAACAGTAGCAGCATGCCAAGCAGTATGGATGAGAAGAATACTCAGAGATTTGTGTCATGAACAGGAAAAAGGCACAACCATTTACTGTGATAACAGCTCAACGATAGCTTTATCAAAGAATTTTGTCTTTCATTTTATACGTGAATTGGTTAATAATTGTGAGATTGTTTTGCAGCACTGCAGAACAGAGGAGCAATTTGTTGATATCCTCACAAAACCATTAACACAGAAAAGTTTTGATGTTTTCAGAAAATGCCTAGGTATGCAGGAAAACCTAGCAGTTGGAATTAATGGGGAGTGTTGGAATTTAATTCCAACTGCACGCATAAATCAGCAGGATAGCGCAGTAAAGGCTGATGGGAGCTTGAGCGACGGCATTGAACGCAGAGTCGGCAATGTTACGGAGGCAGAAAACCACAAGCAGCGAGGAGGAGCTAAACCTTGCGCATATCTTCGAGCGCGGTTACCGTTTATCTGGGATCAATGTACCTCGGGAGCACAAACAACCCGGCATTTAACTTGGAGGGGTGCCTCCAATGTTGACCCGCCCATTGGGAGTTGACTAGAGATCAACAGTCATGATCTGCTGCGAGGGCACAGCCCGACTGTTTGGAACTCATGGAGGAGTGCCTCTGCGGAACCACCAGAGGGGTGTTGCTGCCTACGATGTGGTGTCTCCACCCTACGAAACACTAAACCGCCACCACTGCAAAAACCTGCCAAGCGTTGCCACCATGCAGTTTGACATCAATGCATTGAATTTTGATGTTTTGTCATCAATTGCATTCAATTGAATTAGGTTGCAATAAATTCCTATAGTCGATTAGAGAAATATAGGTATATTGAGTGCACTGTGAATTAAGTTAGTTAATATGCCCAAAGGCTGAATATAGAAAAACAGAGAGACAGCCAGAGAGAAATTGTGAACGTTGTGTGTGTAACAGCTTGATGAGATTTTCATTTTGTAAATCCAGAATTGTATTCTGAAGATAGAACTTTCATTCTGTAATAGTTTTTCATATTAATGAAACAATTTTTTTTATGCATCTCTGTCTATACATTTTTGAGTTAAATCTCTATGTTGTTCAAGAGGAATTTTTTTTTATTCCTCTATCTGTGTGTTAAGGAATTTTTCTAGAAAATTCCAACAAGCTTAAAGGCGTTTGTCAGAGTTCTTGAGTTCTCACAATCAAGGTATTTTTTATGATTCTGGTTTATTCGTGTTGGCGTGGCTACTCACTGCGTTGGTGGGGGTTGTAACTATTTCCTATGTTATTTTGAAATGGAAAAAAGTTTCTCTTCGCCAGATGTCAATGAAAGCTGAAGTAAGAATAACAGCCAAAGATGCGAAAGTAAAAAAAAAAATTTGAGGACCCCGAAGCTTACCATTTGTGGAACTAAGAGTCTAGATATCATAGACAAACTTCCACCCGTAATGTAATGTGTGATTGAAATCGTCTCTATCACCACAGTCCATTGATCTCGTGCCAATTTTGATTTCTTCAATTTAGTGATGTATTGTTTATCGCGTGGCCATACATCTATCTTATTCTAAGATTGGATTCAGAGAATGTAAATGTGTTGCATAAGCTGGTTCCATTAGACCGAGCAAACAAATAAATTGGCATACTCTGTTCAATTACAAGTGCACAGTAGAAGAAAAAAAGGAGTCACTGGAAAAAATTGGAGTTGATTAAATCACCCTGTATAAATCAAATAGTTTTTGACCAGAAATCGATGGCCCTTGGTTGTCATCCACCAAATCAAAAGAGTTCCGGTAGGTCAAACAAATCGAAGTTTAACTGATGCAGTTTGGTCAAACAGCTCATCCCATGGTCATGATGCATTCTCTTGCTCATTTTCCACAAACGACGAGAGGGACCCCGAAATTGGTATCTGGTTTTAGACTCTTGGCAGAATGCTCACTAAAACAAAGAAGGAACTGACTGCTGCATAAAACTCTTAAACACTGTCAAGATATTCCTCCCTGGCAAGGCTGAGTCCATTGGCCCATTCTAATCTAGAGCCAATGGTAATACAAATACTTACAAAATACTCAAACAATGAATCTGCCTCCCTGGCATTATAACAACCTGCGAATCTACTTGACCGATAAATTGACCATTTAAACCAGTAGACCTATGGAAAATGATCCATAGAAAGGAAGGCAGCCTGGAACTGCCATGAGGGGTGGAACGATCATTATGATCCCTCCCTTTAACGAACCTGCGAGTAAGAGTGAATCTTCGAGTGGCAGTCAGTTCATGGCTTTTTGGAGAAGATTACTCCGCTCAACTAAGATCTTCGAATGGCAATTCATGGCTTACCTTGCTCAGTGAAGACTCGCGAAGGCAAATTGGAGACATCCTTCTCGCAGGTGTGGCAACCACCGTAACAGAAAGATGACAGAATGTCTGCGGAACTCTCGCAAGTCTTGCAAATTGGAGACATCCTTCCAGCAAGTGCGGCAACTATAACAGGAAGATGACTAAATATTTGTGGAATTGTTACAAGAAGAGGGCGAATAACCTGTAAAATTTATCTACGAAAGTCTAGTTACATGAAGAGGGCAAATAATCTGCGGAATTATGGTTAGACAGAGGTCAGAGTTTTATGAAATGTCCACCTAAGACAGATGTCAAATATAGACAAGAAGTGTTGACGAAAACAAAAAGAGTATTGATTCATAAGAAAAGGCCTATCGGCCTAAATATAATGCACCGTGGAAACCCCTCATATTTGAGCCCAATAATAATTAAAATTTAAGATCATTACCAAACCAAACATCAAATTGGTATATAAAAGACCCTTATTTATAGAATAAGTACTCAACCTCATGTAATCTATCTTCTCTAAATTTGAACTCACAACTTTTTATAAAAAAAATACAATTTCTTAACCATTAAATTTTATTATTTATTTTCCAAATATTTAATTTTAAAATATCTCCAACTTATTTATTAAAAAAAACTTCATGGTGATTCTAATTCATAATTATTTAAACTAAATTTTAAAATCAATAATAAATATTTATATATCCATACTTTTAAAATCAATAATAAATATTTATATATCTATTTTAATTAGTATTCCATTATTTTAATTTATTATATACAAAATAAAAAACTTCGGAAAAAAATAATATACTTCTTTAAAATAATTTTAATTAACTTTTAAAATTAATAATAAATATTTTTATATCAATCTCAATTAATATATTTTAAATATAATTTTATCATAATGATGACTATGATAAAACTTCATGGTAATTCTAATTCATAATTATTTAAACGAACTTTTAAAATCAATAATAAATATTTATATATCCATTTTAATTAGTATTTCATTATTTTAATTTTTTATATACAAAATTAAAAAATTTCTAGACATTTTTATAATAATTTGTCTATATTTTAAATTAATTTGATTAAGAAAAAAATAATATACTTCAAGTATGAGAGGTTATTGAGTGCATTATATTAGATATTATTTTTAGGATTCAAGTGCGTTAAGTAAGTCATTTATCTATGACCATTTCCATGAGAAATAGTGGTAACTTCAATTAACTTATAGCATTAATAATAAATATTTTTATATCAATTTCAATTAATATATTTTAAATATAATTTTATAATAATGATGACTGTGATAAGCGTTTACTAAAATTAAATAAATCAATAAAAATATTTAGCTTTTACTAAAATTAAATAAATCAATAAAAATATTTACTTTTATTATCTTTAAATTGTGACCATCAAAACAAAAACTTTATAATTAATCTTGATAATGCATTATTATATTTATTTTAAATTTACATACATCTACATTAACATACTAGACACAATAACCATACTAACATCTACATTAACCTACTAAACCATATATAATAATTTATGTAATAAATTAAAAAATATATGATACTTAATAATTTTGGTGATTGAGAAGATCGTTCTTCCACCCAACATTCCAATAAACCCAGACCTATACTCAACCTCATTTAAAAAAACACATATTTAAAATACTATTAATAAGGTATTCACCTTGAAATTTAAAAATAAATTCTTAGTATATGTTTTGCCCTCTCACGGACTAAGTTGTTAAATTTAATATTTTTAAAGCATAATAAAAATATTGTTACACGTAGATAGGTCTCTATAAAGTTGGTGCCTCCTACCTTGTTGAACTTGCAGATGTGACGCCCCACTCGTACATTATTTATATGTCTTTAGAGAAAGATTCGATGATAAGAGATAAATGAAACATTAGACGCCAAATGTTGAAAAAAATGGGGAAAATAACCCTAAATTCCTATGAAGGGACGTTAAAAACAATATTAAATTATGTTATAAATAAACTTTAATATTTTTATATTTGTGTTCCATCATATGAAGAATATATTAAATTAGGTTAAAAATAAACTTTAATATTTTTATCATTTCATCAATGTTTAGTCTTTAAATGTTGAGACATCATTAGAGAAGAATATATGGAGACAAATCAACCGCCATGTAATCATTTCTATGGTCCTCATCATTTTGACATTAATTTTTAACTAAAATATATTAATTATAACTATAATACTATGTATTAAAAGCAAATAAATTATTTGGTGGGGAGAATGTTTCAACCACTTTAAATATATAAATATTATAATATTTTTTTCAGGAATTTTAGATGTTATAATACTTAAATAATAGGACGGGAATCGACTTTTAAGTGAGCTCCATTTCCATTATCTTAAAACAGCTCTTAATAAATATATTAAAAGTGTCAAACCAGGAGGTAACTCCTCAAATCAGAATGTGTTATTAGCTGAAGAATGCATATGTATTTATACATGGAGGTGAGGCTATTGGGATTCATCTCCCAATGACTCTTGGCCTTCCTTATTTCTTAATATTAAATAATATACAATATTACATGTGCACACCCATCCCATAGGATTAGGTGTCAACATTCCCCCCTTTAATCCGAAGGGATGTTGGTGAGTCCAAGCATCGATCTGAACTTTTCAAACTTTTCTCTTCCAAGTGCTTTGGTGAAGATGTCAGCAGTTTGCTCATTTGTGGAACAATGATGTCTATGGATGGTTTTGGCCTGAACATGATGTCGAATTAGATGGTACTTTGTATTCATGTGCTTTGTTCGATCATGGAACTTTGGGTTCTTGGCCAACTTTATTGTAGAAGTGTTGTTGATCATGAGTGGTGTGGAGTATGTTTGTTTCATCTGCAAATCTTCCAGGATTTTCCAGAGCCACACAATTTCCTTTGTTGCTTCAGCTGCTGCCACATATTCTGCCTCAGTCGTGGAATCTGCTGGAACTGACTGTTTGCGTGATCTCCATGAGACAGCTCCTGATCCAAGACTCATGGTGTAACTTGTAGTAGACACCCCTGTTTCTTTGTCGCCATCAAAGTCTGAATCAGAGTATCCGATCAAGCTGAAGTCGCCTACCTGTGTATATTTGAGTCCAAAGTCTTGAGTCCCCTTCAAGTACCTTAACACTCTTTTCGCAGCAGACCAATGTCCTTCACAAGGTTTTTGCATGAACCTTGAGAGGATTCCAACAGTAAATGAAATGTCAGGTTTGGTGGTGGTCGGGTAGATAAGACTTCCTACAAGCTGTCTATACTTAGTTGCATCCTCAAATTCCTTCCCTTCAATAGATGTGAGCTTCAAGTTTTGTTCCATTGGAGTGGTTAAGGGATTGCAGTCATCCATGCCAAACTTGTTCAAGAGATCTCCAATGTACTTCTTTTGAAAAAGAAATATGAATTTAGGATGTTGAATTACTTCAATACCCAAATAGTAATGAACATGACCCAAATCAGTCATTTCAAAACCTTTCTTCAACTCTTTCTTCATGGATGCAATATAGCTCTCATTGTTTCCTGTTATCAAAAGATCATCTACATATACCACAAGATATACAACTGTTTTTCCAACTTTCTTAACAAACAAAGTTGCATCATCAAGATCAAAATGTTTGAAGTCAAGTTTCAGAAGATGCTCAGTCAATTTCTCGTACCAGGCTCGTGGTGCTTGCTTGAGGCCATACAAGGATTTTACAAGTTTGCAAACTTTGTTTTCTTGACCCTTTACAAAAAATCCTTCTGGCTGGGACATATAAACTTTCTCCTTTACATCTCCATTCAAGAAGGTTGTTTTTACATCCATCTGATGGACTTTCCATCCATTCTGAGCTGCTAGGGCAAAGAGAGTCCGGATGGTGGTCCATTTTGCTGTGGGAGCAAAAGTTTCTTCATAATCGATTCCTTCTTTTTGTGCAAAACCTTTTTCCACAAGCCTAGCCTTGTGCTTGTCAAGTGAGCCATCTGCTTTATACTTGTTCTTGTAGACCCACTTACAGCCAATTGGTTTCGTTCCCAAAGGCGGATCAACCAGCTTCCAAGTGCCATTCTTTATCGAGGCATCATACTCCTTCTGCATCGCTTCTTTCCATTCATCATGAGAAGCGGCTTCTTTGAAGGAAGTTGGTTCATGATCTGTAGACAAACTCAATTCACAGTTATAAGCAATATCCATATCAACAGGAGAATCAAAATTATCTACATCACCTTTGATTTGTTGAGTGGAACTTCTTGTTCCTGTTTTTCCAACCTCATCAGGATGAACATTCTCTAGTGTCTTTGTCAGCCATTTGGGAGGACCTTTCTGAGATGGCCCAGGCTGGTCATTTGAATGAGTTGGGATTGATTCAAGATTCAATCTCCCAATTCTGTCGATCACATCATCCAATGTGTCATCCGTGGTTGTTTCTTGATGTGGGGGAGAGAGTGCTTCAAGACATGATTCCACAATTTGATTCAATATCGGAATCCCCCCTTCAAGATGTGGAATCACATTATCAAATTCTTGGAAAGACTTTGCATGTGTGAATCTATCCAGCGATCAAGTTGCCGCTCAACAACCTTGTCACTCTTGGAAGATTCAAGAAATATGACATCTATTGCTATTACAAATTTCTTATTTGCTTCATCATAGAGACGATATCCTTTGGAGGTATTGGAGTACCCCAAGAAGATACATTTTCTGCTTCTAGCACCAAGTTTGTTCCTTTGACCCTTGGGTATCAAGGCATAACAAGTGGACCCAAAGACCCTGAAATGCTTTACCAAAGGAATGTGGCCATGCCACATTTCAAAATGAGTTTTGTTTCTAATTAAACTTGAAGGACACATATTCTTTATGTAAATAGCACATAGAACTGCATCAGCCCAAAACATCAATTTTACACTCTTGAAAAATAACATGGAGCAGACCATATTTAAAATAGTTCTGTTCATTCTTTCAGCTACACTGTTCTGTTGTGGATTATATGGCACGGTTGTTTGATGTTTGATTCCATGTTGACGAAGATAATTTTCAAATTCGTTTGAAGTGTATTCTTTTCCATTATCAGTACGTAGAGAGCCAATATGTGTTTGTGCATCATTTTCAATCCATGCATGAAAATTCTTGAAAGTTTGAAAAGCATCAGACTTATTCTTCAGTAAGTAAATCCAACACATTTTGGTGTAGTCATCAATAAATGTCATCATGTATTTATTTCCATATGCAGAAGCAATAGGCATAGGGCCACATAAATCTGAATGAACAAGCTCAAGTTTTCTATGTGCTCTGGAGTGTGAATCATGAAATGGCTGTTTGCTATGCTTTCCTAGAATACAAACATCACATTCCTTAGGTTTTCTAGGAATTGTAGGCAGTCCATTAACACCATTTTTATTCAAAAATTGAAGGCTTTCATAGTTTAAGTGTCCAAATCTAGCATGCCATAAAAGACTTGATGGGAATGTACCTTCATCATGATGTGAACTGAATGCAAAGTTTTGAGCATGAGCAGATGAACCTTTCAGCTTCAAGAGTCTCCCTTCTTCTATTCCCTACATGACAAGTGAGTGATCTGATGCTTTTCTGACCTCTGCCCTGCCATCAAAAAAGTGAATTGAGTGTCCTTGCAGCCGGATTTCGACCAGGGACAACAAGTTTCTCTTTAACTCAGGGAGGTATAGAACCTCATGTAGGATATGATCAGGAAGACCAGGCAGTTTAAGCCTGACTGTGTCAAGCCCTGATGGCTTGAGTTTGGATTTATCTGCGAAATATACTGCTCCATAAACTTTGTCGGTGAATTCTTCAAAAAAATATTTTCTAAATGTCATGTGACATGTTGCTCCTGAATCTAGCAACCAATCATCTCTCCATGAAGTAAATGAAACATCAAATAGGTTTTCAGTTACTCCATTGTTACAATGTGCTAGAATAGAATGAGCTGATTCAGGTGCTTTACCTTTGTCTTTGTCATTAGTTTTACCTTTGTCTTGATTTCTTTGTTGCTGAGCTTTAGATTGTCTGCCCTCCTTTTCTCTGAAGTTTCTTCTTCGTCTTCTGCCATCTCTTCCTTTGGATGAATCTGAAGCATGTCTCTTTTCTCTCTGTGCCAAGTATGTAGCCTCTTTAGAAGATGAAGGGACTGTCATCTTCTTTTGAAGGAGGGGAGAAAAAAACTTTACTGGAGAATCTCTTTTGAAGGAGAGAAAACAAAAACACTCTTTGCTGGAAAATAGACTGAAAAAACTCTTTGCTAAAAACTGAATTCTGCACCAAAAAATATATGTATTTTTTGTTTTGTTTGGAGAGAAAAAATTTATATGGGAATCTATATTGAAAATGTGGATGAAAGGTGGTTTTAAGAATATGAATGGTATTAAAAGGGGCGGTATAGTTAAATGGGACAGAGGGGCGGTATTATGATGAAGGGCGGTATTGAATATTTAAAGAATGGAAGGGGCGGTGTTATAACAGAGGAGGGGAGCGGTATTACAAGGTGGAATATGTGATAGCGCTGGAGGAGGGTGGTATTATAATACCACAGTCAACTGTAGCATTGGATAGGCAGCGTTGACATATATGGACAACGTTATATATATATATCGACAGACAGCGTTGTATATATGGACAGCGTTGGATATATGGACAACGTTATATATATATGGACAGACAGCGTTGGATATATGGACAAAGGGCGTGATTGTTATATGCAGCATATTATATATGAGACGTTGCAGGTATGATTGTAATGCAGTGGAGGGAGCGCAGTGGAGCGATGTTAAACGCAGGTGGAGCGCTGTATTATAACACTGTATTGTATGACTGTGCAGCGTTGTATATAAAATGGAGTCGATTATAATACAACTGCGAGTATATATATAAAATGCAGTCGACTGGTATAGCTCTTCAGGCGGGAATGGCGTTAATAATTTGGACAGAGGACGTTTGAATATGACACAGCGTGAGCAATCAACGGAGGGCGCAATCCAAAAATTGACACAGCGTGAGATGTAAGAGTGGTATTATATTAAACGCAGATGGAATATGGTATATGTAGTGTGTAGGCGGTGGTAGCAAGGCATTAAGTCGGAGGGATAAGGAGTGTTGTAGCAGATTGAGCGATGAAGAGGTGTTTGGATGGGATGGTATTGATGCGTAGGTGTTGGAGAAGAGGGGGGGGCACGAGTATATGAGCGATGGAGAGGCCGAGAGGCCCAAACGAAAATTTAGGAATGGAATCTTTGCAGGACTGCAGAGGGGCCTGCAATTTGCAGTGTTCCAGGAACTACATGATTGCAGAATCTTCAGGAGCTGCAGGAGCTGCAAATGTCAGAGCTATGCAGAGAAAAAAAATGTAGAATAACAGTCTAGCAATAAGTAGGAGCAGCAAAAACTATTAATAAAAACTGACTGAGCAAAGGAGAGGGAGTTACACCACAGGCAGAAATGCCAATAGTGGGACTGGCTCTGATACCATGTCAAACCAGGAGGTAACTCCTCAAATCAGAATGTGTTATTAGCTGAAGAATGCATATGTATTTATACATGGAGATGAGGCTATTGGGATTCATCTCCCAATGACTTTTGGTCTTCTTTATTCCTTAATATTAAATAATATACAATATTACATGTGCACACCCATCCCATAGGATTAGGTGTCGACAAAAAATAACTTAAGATTTTGGATATTTAATCAACGCTATTTAATTTATTTTTTAATTTGAAAAATAGATGTATTAGAAAACCTAGATTGTTATTATTATTTATTAGTTATGCATGCACCTAATTATTATATGTTGCAACATAGAAACATCAACTTAAAACAATATTGTTTGTTCTTTATTCGTTATCCGCTGCCAAGGGAATATCGGCTACGGGTTTATTCCGAAGGTTTATTAATATTATATCCAACTTATAAAATAGATTAGTGAAAATAAAAAATATATACTATTTTAATTTATAATTTATTTTACAAATATAAAATTCGTTGTCATCCTCTTTGAAAATTATTATATATTAGTTATTCATGCACCTAATCATTATATGTTGCAACAAAGAAACACCAACTTATGCTTTTGTATTTTATTTGGTATCCACTCTCAAGTGAATATCTACTGGGATTTATTTTTCAAGTCATTTAAATAATATATGTATATATGTTTGTTCTAATTTATTATACTTGATTTATAATAATGATAAAGATAAGTATATGCAGTTAGTATTTAAGAATATAAGTTAATTAATTATTACTATTTAAAAAATATTTTATTTAAAATAACTTGTTGATGGTTTTTAAGTTTATAGATTTTTATTTTGATTAAATATCTTTAAATTTTAGATTAGATTATTAAGTTTTGATATAGTTTAATTATTAGATATTTTGGTTTTTTGGGTTAAAATTTCACAATATATTTTTTGGCAAGATCATGATTTTTCGTTATTTAAAATGTGTTTTCTATTATATAAATGGATTCAACTCTCTAAAATACGTTTGTGACACTTGGATCATGCAAATTACAAGCTCAAACTTAAGATTCCAACAAATCCATGTGAAATTTTGAGATTTTTTTTTTTTTAATCAAGCAAGACAACTATTACTATGAATTACTTTACATGCAAAAATAATTGTTGCTATTTGGTTTGCCACAAGGGAAACCAAGCCAGTAGTATAAAAAGAAAGGTTTTGGTATAGTATATTATCTAAACTTCAAAATAAAAATAACTTGATATTATAACATATATCTATCTACTATCCTAATGACATTAACAATGACATGCATATCTGCGTGGGCAACCTTGCTACTGATAAGAAACATCACAAAAATATAGTGTAAGCTCATTTACTTAGATGGAGAATCCACCTTAATTACATTTGGATGGTCCTTCTCTTCTTTTGAAGTGATGAAATTTAGGTCAACAATCTTCTTTTCCAAGGAGGAGAGTCTACCATTAAGCTTGTTTATAAGTTTCTGCAACTCATCAATGCATAACATAATTTCTTGATGAGTCTTTGAGCACTCCACAAAGTATTTTCTTATTATCATTTTTAAGTGCCAATAAATGTTAATAGTTTGCATGTATCTAGTGTTCTAAGTTGTGGTGTTTCGGATGTCTAGAATCCGACCACCCACCTCAACCTCCACATTAGCATTAGTATAAATCTAAGTTATAACCTAGCCTCTCATTCAACCTCTTGAATCTCGACTCTGATTTTCGGAGGAACAAAGTGAACATAAATGGTTTTTTATTGTTCCACTACATGTTGATACCTAGAGCTAGAGGGGACAATGTTTTATCTCCCTCCCCTGTGAGTAGCAAGACATCCTACCTTAGGCATAGTAAGGGGTAATAAAGAGATTGTGGGAGTACCAATGAAAAATAAATTTGTGGCGAGAAAAATGATGGGGTTGGCTTGTTGAGGGGAGTGACAGGAGACCAAAACCAAGGATGAGTGGAGTTGTAACAATTATACCAAGGAGCGTTAAGAACAAAGGAGTTGACCAACTCAAGAGAGGAGAGGCCTATCACAAATAGATTGAAATTCTTCGTTGAACTGGAGCAAACAAAACTCGACTAGATAGACCGAGGAAACAAAAAAAGGATAAGCAAAGAAATTCCTAATACATAAGGGTAATTTACAGAGCATAGACTAAGAAAGTAGAAAGAGTTGTAGGGAATAAGCTCTTTGATCCAATAAACTAGGCTGAGAATTATAGGATTAAATGAAAAGGAAAAGAAGAAAACCACATGAAAATGAGAAAAGGATGGAGATTAAACCTACTTGCCTATGCATTTAACAAATTTATTCCTCTGTATTTCCCCAAGTTGACATTACAATATATGGCTTTGTAGAATTGTGAAAATACATAGATATAAACTAACAAGTGGAATTACACCCAAAGTTCCCAATCCCAAATCACTTCTCTAGAGGAAACTCAAGCATAGAGAGAAAAAATGAAATGTGGAACCAAAGGGAGAATATTATGTCACTTGAGCCAACACATTCACTAAAATAAATTCTCACAAAACCAATTATCCAAAATCCAACATGATACCAACATATCTTTGGGCTCAAGCACACCCACCACTTATATTATTCCCACGAAGCGCCACATGAAGGAGGCACAATACCAAAGTAATCTGCCTTGCATTCTCGATGTTTTGTGGCACCTCACCCATCCATTATATTAAAAAAATTGTTAGGTGGCTACCTCATGAGGTAGTCCATTCCATGCCTCTTTTCACACTTGATGACATTCAATGACCCTCGTGAACACCCACCATTGAGAAAAAATTTACACAAAATTGACTGCAAAAAAAAAGCCAAAATATCTAATAATTAAACTACACTTCAATCTTAAAAAAAAACAACCATTAATTTTTTTTTTTTTTGGGTCAAGTTGTTTGTGATCCTCCAGGCATGACCTGAGACTTGAAGAGTCGCAACCTAGGGGCATCTTATCTATCAAATTCACCCGGGGATCACACCTAGCCTAGGCCACACCAGCCCTTAGTTGACTGGATTTTTTAGCATGTTTCATCCCCCTAGCACAAGGCACAACCACCCCTGTGAGGTTTTATCATGGGTCGTCTTGCTAACGAGGCCCATCCTCAACTGGTTGTGCTAGGAAGACTTAACATATCTAAGTATTGAAGGGTTTTCGTAGTGCATTATATTAGTTATAATTTTTTTGGGGGATTCAACTACGTTAAGTAAGTCATTCATCTATGACCATTTCCATGAGAGGTAGTCGTAACTGACTAATTTCTCATGATTTTTGAATAGTCCACTTAGCACTCATTGCATCGGGTGATGCTCACAGAGGTGATTGACGCTATGTGATTCATTTCATTAGTTTCAATCCCACTTCTTCACCCCTGTGAACATCACCCGATACAATGAGTACTAAGTGGACTATTCAAAAATCATGAGAAATTATTCAGTTACGACTACCTCTCGTAAAAATGGTCATAAATGAATGACTTACTTAACACAGTTGAATCCCAAAAAAATTAATATCTAACTTAACATATCATATTGTTAAAACAATTTTAAATTAAACAAAAAAAACATTTTAAATTCTTTTAATATTTTATATTACAAATAAAAACTCTTATATCTTTAATTTTAATTATTATATCAGATATCTTTAATTACGTTTGTGTTGATGGTTTCAGCCTTTGTCAACGTCACAAGTACAAATAAAAAAGGAGAACTTAAAAGCCCATGAAGCATGGTTTTTAACTTCTTTCCATACAGTTAATTAGGGATTGATTATTTTTAGTTCAATATCGGTCAGTTGTCATAATAAATTGTTCAAAGTCATGTAATATTTATAAACTAGTTATATTTATCATAATGGTATATTATGATATATGAAAAAAAATTAAATATAAAAAATTAAGGAAAACATTTATATTTTTAATAATTTATTTTTTAAATATTTAATAAATTAGATGTTATGATGATTTTAAATTTATGATATTTTATTTTTCAATATTTATTATATATATATATATAAACAAAGTAATATATATATATATTACCTACTAAAAATACAATAAAAAAATTAGTATATTTCTATTACATATTAAAAGTACAACAATAAGCTCCCCCTTCCTTATTAGACTTCAAAATAAATGGATTATTTTTAATAAAGAAAGTATTTCCCATCAATAAACCTTTTTAAAGGATATGTCTTCCTTTGAAATTTTATTAATTTTTTTTTTTAACTCCATTATACATATATTGAAAAGTAAGCCACCCTCATGAAGTGATATGTCTATGTGTGAAATCTTATTAGTGTTCTAGTTTATCTCATTCTACAGTGTTGAAAAGTAACCATAGTAAACATATTTCTTATTTCTCTCATTTTATGAATAATCTTATTGTACATATATTAAAAAATAATAGTGATAAATATATTTCTTATTCTTCTAAAAAAGTAATATTGATAAACATATTTCTTACTTTTCTAATTTTATTTATATTAGTTAAAGAAATGAATCTTCCAATCTAGTTTTATCATTCACCAAGTCAATTACAATCTTGAAATCTGTATGACTTAGCTTGTTATACTTCATTGTAATTTTTAACAACAAATGTAGAGCACGCAAATCAATTTTATTGTTTGAAGCTTTTCAATGCACAATTTCAATGAGATATAATGATTTTCTTCTAAATATAGAATGTCTCCAACACCACTTTTTTCTATGGAACTTAGACCCACTTCATAAAAGCAACCCCAATCCTTAGATTGGCCTAATTCTAATAATTTTAAACCCATAAGCTTTATATAAGTAGTTGACTTCCTAATTCCCCCCATATACATAACTTACCTAATCACTAGCCTAAACTAGTAAATCTCTTTATCCTAAAATATCATCTAATGCCTTGTAAGCCCTTAGTCTCCATGAAATTATATAAAGTAATGCCTTATGCTCTAAGACTAATCTATCTCTCTATCATTCTTTGAAACAAACAAAATTATTTTTTTCTACCCATCTCCCATTTCTATTTGTCAATTTCAAAGACTCCCACTTCTTTTGAGAGAGAACAATGCACAAACATATAGTATATAAATTCTTCATCTCAGTTACACAATATAAATTTGCAAAGGCCTTGCCAAAACCAATTATTGAAACTATCCTAGATGATTGGTCAAAGATAAATTTGGAAACTTGCCTTTAGAGGACATTTTTCAGTTTTCAAATTTCCTTCCACCACCACTTTTTGTCTCCTACATCTTCTTCCTCCATCCTTACTCGATAATTTAGTTTTTTTCTTTTTTGGACCTCCTAAACTTTCTAATTTTGGATCAAATGATTTCATCATCCACTTTAGTAGTACGATGGAATTATATTTTAATTTAAATATATATCATTACCATTCATTTGCTACTACATTTTTCAATCTAATTGAGTAGAATATTTCTATCCTTTCCTCTGTACATGATTGTTTTCCTTATCTATTATATCTCCAATATTATAGAACTCTTGGTTATCGTGTACTTCCTTTATGGGCTTAGAGAGTATATGATTTTGTACAATCCATCCATAATTGCTCACCCATCTTAACTATTTTTCCTTCTGATCAACCACACTATCCATTTCCATAGCAAATGCAAAGCTTTCATCAAATTATTTTAGACAATTGAGCCTCATCCCAATAGCTTCATTGCTTTGCTTACTATCTAATCCTACAATTTCCCCATGGAAATATATTTAACATTCGTAATTTTTCATTCAAAAAACTTCCTTTTGCATATTTTCTGTTGCCAAGGGTTGGTCAACTAGGTGAATATTCTTTAAGTCCACAAGCTCTAACCTCCTTGGCCTTTTGGTCCTCTATATACTAGTTCTAAGGGTTAGCTTAAATGATCATGAGTTAGAGCTTAGTTCTATTCCTCAAAGTTGAGAAGAGGTTCGACTCTCTTGACTCCATAATCAGGGTTGACTAATTACCCCATTCACCATCCATGGATCATGGGAAAGAACTTTGATATACAAGGAAAATTTTAGGGGCTAATTTTTGTAGGTTGCCTAATTTTTTGTGCTTTTTCCAAAAAAAGAGATTCAACAATTTCCAATTTTTTTAATGATTTGCCCAAATTTTATAATATAGAAATATTTTACCTTAAATCACCAAAAAATTATAGATATTTCATAAAATAATTAAAATTTTGAATAGTTTTACAAAAATATCACCAAACATTTCATAGTTTGCATATTAAAGACTAGTACTATTTGCCAAGGTTTCTAAAATTTTAGATAAATTTCCATCCTTAAAATTTCTCTTGTTGATATATGCATGTGCATATGTGTGCTTCTTAATTTTATCATCCCATTTGGCTTTCTTTATTACATTAGTAAGGGATTTTCCTGTTCCCAAGGGAATCTAGTAAAGTCTTTTATTTTGTTGTACATCCTCCATATAAGATTTCCATGAGAAGTAATTGGTATTGGTAAGTAAAATATCACTTGGACTAGCCACATTAAAATATGTAGGTAAGATAGCTTTGAAATTAGAAACTCATTGTTTGGATGAAAAGCTCTAAAAAAAAAGGTAGTTAATAATAATAATAATAACAACATTGAACATAGAGTTCAAATGTCAAAGTTATGCCATTTTTAAGAAAGATATAAAAGATAACCAAGGTACTACATGGTAGGTAGAGGCTGGCCCACGTGGTGATTGGTACACAATAAGGTTACCAAGTATAAAAAATTCCCATGTCTTGCCTAACTTTCCTTATAAGTTCAACTTTACAAATAAGTTAATTATAAAGTGATATACTTTTATTAAATAAATGAGAGCCATTTTCACAATGAAATTACTTTATAAATTAAAGTTGTATGCAAAAAGTAATTTATAAAAGAATAATAGTATTACTTTATCGCATTTCTATTTTATATTCTAATAGTTCATAGGTCGTGTGGTTGGGAAGACAAATTATTCTCCTCTCTACCTAGGTTCCATTCTCACAAATCACATGTTGACTTCACAGAAGAGTATACACCCCTTTGCTAGTGGAACCCTTCTTACGGGTGTGTCCCCATCATGTCTCACCCCTTGTTGAATCGTAGATTAAGAAAATGATTCACTTTTATAACTTAAATGAAATACACTTTACAATAAAATTGTGTGGTAATTAAACATGTACATTTTTAAAAAGTAACTTAATTGAAAGACATATTTTAAATCTAGAACTTCTCAAGCCATAATGTCATTATTCCATCACTCAATTCAAACTTATTGGTTGTTGAAATGCCTTCTAGTTAAGGCAATAGTTTATGTTCAGGAGATCGGGGGTGACCCTAAAGATGCATCAAATTTAGTTGATATCACTAGGTCCATTCAGGAAATTAACTTGCACCAGCACCATCAATGTGTTCGCTTGGGAAGAATCGAGAATAAGTTGCAAATCATGCACCAAGTTGATATGCCTAGCTCCAGCGTGAAAGATCCAACTCCTGTGGAGTCAGATGATGACTGATTGAACCTCCTCTGTGTGTTGAAATGAGAATTGATCTTCCTTGTTTTAATTTTTAAAAATGCTAGCGGATAGCTTTTACTTTAATAGTATGTGTATGACTGCAAATACTAATATTAGCTACTTGAAGACAGTTAGAAACATATTTAAGATGTTTATGTTTTGGATGGCCTATAACTCGTTAAGATGGCCAACAGACCTGGTTTCCTACGAGCAGGTTGAGGCTTAAAGTTGTATCTTGTGACTTGTTTTTTGTTTATAAATAGAAAATAGAAAGAATCTACTAAGTTTACAAAAAAAAAAAAGAGTAATAAAAACATTTTAAATAAATAGAATTAAACTATTAATATTTTATACTTAATTATATTAAAATTTTAGAAATTACAACATTCAATTTTATTTTTATAATAAAAGATCAGATTTAATAATAATAATAATAATAAAACACTAAAATCTTTACTTTCTTTTCCATCAATGTGCAAGTCACCCCTATGATAAAATTAGTGGAATCTCTTTTTTGAAATACCGTTGGGATGAACACACATGACACCGCAATATTAATCAATCTACTCATTCTTTTCTTTTCAAGTGAAATTGGGAGAATGAAGTTTGAGTATAATTATATGTTTTGGAGTTTTTGATTATAATTTCGTAAATTTTTTTAGTGAAATCTTAATCTTTGTTGCTTAAAATTAGTTTTTGATTATATATGGATTCAACATGCTGAGAAATCTGGGACTCACTTGATTGTGAATAGTTCACAACTTAACAGGGTAATTCCAATTAACCCGTGAATTATGAGCAATTAGAATGGAAAATGAGTAAAAAACCTTCCAAAATGTATAAAAGATAAACTACTATTAGATCTAAGTCTTTTGTGATAAACTACTACTTAAAAATACATCTTGCATTGTCCCTAAAAAAAACTAAAAACTAAATCTATTTTAACTTATTATTAATATTATTAATTATAAAAAAATTGAAATATGAGTTATATATTATGATTGAAAAATCATAACTCATATTCATATGAATTTTTTTTTTTTTTAATTATTTATTGCGCCAAGAGGCACTCCCCATTCAAGTATAGTAGAAATTTTGTAATGTTTAACATTTTGGCTTAGTTAAAATAAAATAAAATAAAATAAAACATAAAATTTAGGAGTCCATGGTTTTTTCACTTGAACCTTATTCCAAAACAAACATGTCTATCAACATATTTAACAAGGTCACATAGATGGCAGTCCATGTCGCTTAGTTTGATTATTGAACTTTGAAAGGTATGAACCAACTTTGACATCTGAACAAAAAACCAAGTCGGTCAACCATAGGTGATAAAAAATGTCGAGAGGCAAGAAGCATCTGACAATATGATTTAAGATGGATTTATAAGGGTGCGAGGAGCTAATAAAGCAGAGATATGAGATATTTTCATTCACGTCTAACATTGTGCTTTTAGGCCAAGCATTGCTTCCATAATGACGATATTAATAAATGAAGGCAAGTTGTGATTTGCATTGGAGATTTGTAGTTGTACAATTGTGATAGGTGTCATATCTCTTGCACTTGTAAAAATATCATGACGGACTCCGGGTTGTCTAACAAACAGGGGGAGGTTTTTCCCGAGACGATCTCTTTCGTGGGAGAATTATGAGTGCTTCGACGACAACAATGAGGAAGATGAAATGAAAAACAATGACGACAATTGACTGTATATCACCATCATTACAAAATAAGAGTGAAACTAAGTAAACCAACCAAAATTCAAATATATAAAATTAAAATATTAAAAGAAATACAATTTAGTTTTATAATGTGAACTTTATGCATTGCATTTAATTTTTAGTCAAATAATGGATTAATTGATGGTCAAGGGGGGAAATAATAGAATACCTGTGGCAAGGATAATAACATTAGTCATATTTAATGAAAGAGTAGTCTACCTAGGTCACAAATTCATCCTGACAATATAGTGGAAATTCCCGCTTGATTTTTGCTAAAATATCGCAGAAATTTTGGGAAATATAGGTTACAACTGTCAAACTTTAGGATTTTGAGTGTCAATAGGGATTTTAATGATGTTGAATCCACTTTCATCATCATAAAAACAATTCAAACACATTAGATATTTTGAAAAATAATTTCCTGAACAAATTTGTAACCTTGATGGACAATACCTTTAATGAAATAAATTTTATTTTTATATTATTTTTTCAAAATACAAAAATTTAATTAAAATTTCAATATTGTTGAATTTAAAATTTTATCATTTATAGTTATTTAAATTTGAACAATTTGTTTGAGATATACATCTATATGATAGGAATTTCAAAATTCAAATATGGATTAAATATGATTATTTTATAATTTCAACTATTGTAAGTAAGGAAATTTTTGGGATGAATAATTTGTGTTATTATTAATCGTGATGATTTAGTTTGTATTGGCACATAAGAGTCAATGATGGTTATGATGATTTAGTTTGCATTGACAGATAAGATTCCAAAGTCAATAATGATTATCATACTGTTAATTTAATAACTAAATTATAATAAATTTTTTTACCATAAAAATAAAAATTACATTATCGCTATAAATTTACCATTAAATTCCATCTCTACGTACACTTTTTTTCTATCTTAGTATCATACTTACATAAAATGTACGCAGAGATGGACGTGAAAACCGTCAGTCACTTCCTGTCACAGTGAATGCTTTCGGGCAGGCACATAAGCCCTGTCGGTGACCGCATAACACGGAACATTTGCTGTCATGTGACAGACGAAGTTGGAAGATCGTTGAAATTTTGGCGACTCTATTCATGGATCTCGTGGAATATGGGATTGATTTTTAGCTTTCATGTTGGGTATACAGCTATGAAGGAGGAATGGAGCAATCAATTTGATTTAGTGTGAGATATCTTCCGTATAGTTCTATAAGGAATATCTACTAAGATTTCCTTTACTATACTGGTCTTGCAATGACGTCATATTTAGCATTCTCTGTCCTTTGTCTGCAAATTGCTGACATCACCAATAGTTCTACATCATCAATAGTTCTACATGTCGAGTCCATCCCTTCTTCCCTCGGTTCATTTAGGTTCTTTTCATCTTGTCTTTTGAATATCAATAAACTAGCAATTGCACCAAGAGGCGCAAAGGAACCTCGGAGCGGTAGATATGTAAGGGAAGTAATTTAATGAAAATAAAAAGTTTGTGACGATATGGAATATTGGATTTTAAGTTGTCAAACATATTTTTTTTTTTTTTTGTGTTATCAAGGTATGCACACAGTTAGTAAGTTGCTTAAAACC
Source organism: Pinus albicaulis (assembly GCA_034641835.2). NCBI lineage: Eukaryota > Viridiplantae > Streptophyta > Pinopsida > Pinales > Pinaceae > Pinus > Pinus albicaulis. The sequence continues at coordinate 1,625,901,132 of CM076584.1, forward strand.
TTGAAAAAGGATAACTCTGAAACTCACGAGTCATCGCCCGAAACCAAGAAATTATCAAAAACCTGAAACACATATCGTGTTAGCCAAGAAGAAACATAACCCTTTGCCCCTAAGGGTGCAAATGTACACCGAAGGAGTAGACTTTGTATTAATTCTTGTGCCTATGAAAGAGTTTGCCCTGGTCGTGCGTGTTTTGATTGAGATTAACAATTGACATTTCCGAATAAATTAAATGTTAAGAATAATGAAATACTATTTATAGTTTAAATATATAAAGAATTATTTTATTTGTAATAATTATATGTTAGTTGATTCAAAACTCATAACATCATTACCTTATTTTATAAGTAATTTTATTTAAGCTTAAAAAATAATTAAAAAAAGGATTTTTATTTTTATTTTTATTTTTTAAATACAAATAATTCTTTATATATAAAATAATATAAAATGAAAAATACAAAAGTAAGATTATATTTATACTTTTAATTTTTCTACACCATTTTGAACCCAAATAATAAATTAATGGAAATTTGAAAAAAATAATAATGTAAAATGAAAAGTTGGTTGAAAAATTTATATAATTAATTAATTAATTAATTTGATATGCAACATGTATAATAATATAAAATAAAAAAATACAAAAGTAAGATTACATTTATACTTTTAATTTTTCTACACCATTTTGAACACAAATAATAAATTAATAGGAAAATGGCATAAAATTATAAGGAGAACCATAAGCAACTTAGTTGTGGTGGATGAGGTGTAACTTATGACGTGTCCATGACTTTCAAATCTCACGTGGTTTCAAGAGATTTCATGCATTCTTTCAGATATGATCATACGATATTTTTTTCATTTAAAGGACACACTTCAGATTTGTCACGGACGACGAATCTGAACAGTGTCATGAATATAAACTTCATAATAAAAAGCCTTTGGCTAAAAAATCATCCTTTAACCATATAGTAAATATGTTTTTGATGGGCTAAAAATTTGTTTTATTTTAATATAAAGAAGCATATCATAGATTGAAAAAATATCTAAAAGCTTATTTTAGATAAATGTAAAAGAACCCTGTCATGGATTTAAATAAATAAAAAATCCAAAACATTCCTAAAAAATTATAGCCTGTAGCTATCTAAGGCTTTATTTAAATGATCAAATTTCTAGAAACAATAAATAAGAATATTGAAATAATATATATTTAATGATAATAAACAACTTACTCACAAGAGATTTTGTCACCTTCTTAAAAACAATATCAAGTTTACCAAATGAAATGCTTCAATTTCAAAGTAGCTTCCTTCAAGGATCAAACATATTTGCATGCTGTATTTTTAATTTTAGCAAATGTAATTTTTATGTTGACTTAGGTATGTAATTTTTTTTCTCCGGATATTGGATTGGGCAGCTTAGTGCTTATTTCTTCCTGGAAGAATTTTACACAAATCTGGAGTAAAAAGCAAGAAATAATGAGAAAGAAAAAGAGTTAATTTTATTAAAAATTAGATATTAATTTGAATTTTAAACCAAATAAAAGATTAATTTAAATTAAATTAAATTCTCATTCTTTATTTAAAGTGGTGTAATACTTTTTATATCATCAGTAAACACTTCTTATATCATTATTATGTTTCAGGCCCCTAACAATGAGTGAAAAGTTCAGAAACCTATAATTTTGACACAGTTTTCCAAAAATCTCATCAGTAAAAATATCTATGCTAAAATTTTACATTCTTAAATATTTCTAAATATTTAAATAAAAATTTCTAAACACTCAAGTAAAAAATTCTAAACACTTAAATAACTTTATAAATTATAAAATTTAAATCTACATCGTTCAAATTTATAATTAAAAAAAAAAACTCAACCTGAAAAATGCCATCAGCAAAATGTTCCGGAGAACTCCATACAGGAAATGCTAAATTTAAATTCGTTTCAAAATTTAAAACCCTGCATAATCCTCTGAAATTTTGTACGGTACTACACAGTTTATTACGACATTATTGAAACTTTACAGATACAAGAATAACAGTAAGCTTCTGCTTATCTTCATGTTGGGAAGCCTAGTTCTCAATATATGGTTTGCTATGATCACATATCAGAACAATTGCAGAGGAGATTTGGATTTTCATTACCCTCTTCCATTAAAAAAAACTGTTCACAGGTGATGCGACAGGAGACATGTGCAATGGCAGCTCCCAGATAACACAAAAACCAAAATAATCCAGCAAACTGTCATGGGTTCGAATCTCAAGCTTTGAAAGAACATGGAGGAAGAGGATCTCCGCAGAGTCCGCTGTTATCGGTGTAGGAGGATATCGGAAACTTTCGAAGCGGGATCCCATGCGGAATTCTTCCCGACAGGGAATTATGAGACAAGTTCAGTTGCAACAGAGACGTGAGATTCAGAAACTCATTGGGGATTTCTCCAGTCAAGCGATTTTCATTCAGCTTCAGAGTCTTTAACTGTGCCAAACCCCCCAGCGTACTGGGTATGGGACCGGACAGTGTATTGTAGCTGAGATCCAGGGCCTTCAAGTGTTTCATCTACCGATTGAAGAGGGAATGTTTCCGCTGAGAGAATTGTGCGACAGATGCAGCAGTTCCATGCTATTTTGATCGCCTGCATTAGGAGGTATTGAACCCGTGAATCTGTTGCGGGACAAGTCCAAGATTCTTAAATTTCCGTCTGGAAAGGGGTTGTTGGTGGCGAAAAGAAACGCTATAGGCCCGGTGAGGTGGTTTGCATGGAGGTCAAGAGTGGTGAGGTCTTGCAGGTTGCCAAACTCCTCTGGAATTGTGGATGTTAATGAGTTTCTTGACAAGTTGAGAGTGTCTAATTGCGTCATGTTGCCCAGCCATGGCGGTATGGTGCCGCTGAGGCTGTTGCTGGAAAGGTCAAGCAGAGAAAGAGGCCCCGGCATTCTGGACAATGACTCGAGAATTCTACCCTCTATGCCGCAACCAGCGAGGGAGAGCTGATACAATCCAGGGAGCTGAGATAGTACTCTGGGCATACTCACAAACTCGAAATTATTAAATGAAATATCCAAGATTTGCAGATCAGAAATCTCTGATAATTCCCACGGAAGGCTCCCTGAAAGATTGTTATGAGAAAGATGAAGAAACAGAAGACTAGACATCTTTCCTATAGACTTGGGAATCGAACCTGATAATCTATTATGGTTGAGGTAGAGCTCCTTAAGGTTCGATAGCTTACCCCACGAAGCAGGAATGGGGCCGCCTATCACATTACTGGCCACTGAAAGTCTCTGCAAATTAACCAGACCTCCGAAAGAAGCTGGGAGAATCCCGCTCAATTTATTTTCCTGAAGACGAAGAAATCCCAGAGTCGTGATCATCCCTATGGAATGGGGGATGTTGCCACTGAGATTGTTGTTATTGAGATACAGGATTGACAGATTCGATAACATACCGATAGAATAGGGTATGGTTCCAGTAAGCCGATTTTCAGACATATCCAACGATTGCAGAGAACGCAATTCTCCCACAGACCGAGGAATGGGGCCTCCGAGAAGGTTGCCGTGGAGATCAAGAATGGTGAGCTTGGAAAGGCTGGCTATTGATTCAGGAACAGGGCCTGCAAATCTATTAGTATAGAGATTCAAAACGCGCAGATTCCTTAGGCCTCCGAAACTCACCGGTAAAGTTCCTCTCAGACCATTCTCAGACAGATCCAATTCTTGAAGATTGTGAAAATATGCCAAAAATGAAGGGACCGAACCGCCGAGCTTATTGGTGTTGAGCGCAGCTTCTTCAGCCTCCTGAGCTTCCCAAATGACAGGGGAATGGAACCAGTGATTTGCTTCAAGGCCCCCATTTTCAAAATTTCAAGAAACTGGAGATCTCCCAAGGACCCCGACAGCGTGCCCTTCATCTGGGTATCCGATATGAAGTCGCTCCCGGACAGCAGCCCCGGCAGCAGAAGCCCCATGACACGCCCTGTTTGTCTACCGCAGGATACCCCAGGAACTGCCACATGTAAAAATGTCACTGGCTCCATGCGCTTGGAAAAGTGTCTCTCATTGGCTGGCGTGAACAGTGTTTGCTCACCCCAAGCCCGCAATGGAAAAGGCCTCCGGCTTAAAGATGAAAAAGTAACAAACTAATTATTAGCTTACTGTGTTTTTTGAAATAAAATGTTTCAGTTTAACTAAATGGTTCAATTTTTCAAGTGAATGTGGTTATAGGTGGAAAATATTAATCACTTTACAATAATTTAATAAAAGTAATAAATAATAAGCAAATCATTAGCTTACTATATGGTGTTTTTTGAAATTGTTTTGGTCTAATTGGATAATTATATTTAGAAAATTAACGGTGAATTTAGACATTGAAAAGTGGCCAATATTAATCACCATACAATAAGTCAATACATAGCTTATTGTCTCTTCATCCTCCTTTGAATATTACATTATTGATATCCAACGTACAAAAGCAACAAGGCAATCATTATCTCAGTGCATGGTGATTAATATTAGTGAAGAAAAGTTTACTTTTGTCAATAAATCTAAGTTATCTTTCACTCAATGAAAAACAAATTTATTAATATTTAGAATTGAAGTTTTGAACCATTTATTTAAGGTAGGAATTTCAAAATGATAGAGCCCACCAAAGTAGTTATGATGATTTCATAACACATTTATACTTTTAAGAAAATAAAGTTGATGATAACAAGGAATTTTTAAATCACCATGTGACAAGCAATTATTTGTTAAATACCATTATGGGTAGTATTATATGTTAAGATATTTAGACACTTGAAAACTACTTTAATGTGTTTTTACGTAAAAGATTTTATTTTTAGTATGCATTTGTAGTTATGTATTTTAATGGTCATAATGTGTTTTAGACTATTCATATTCTCTTTCAATATTTTTTTTGTAAGGTAAAATGTTTTATTTAGCATTTAAATGAGTACAAAATATAAACCAAGCTAGTGGTAAGCAAAAAACTCTTAATCATGCAAAGAGGAAGTTGAAAATATAAAAAAAAAAATACTAAGGTTATCTATCAAAGATCAATACTATTCGTCCAAATAAATAATACATCTCGATAAAAAAAAAAAATCAAGTGAGTAAACCAAAGAAACTGAAATAGCTCATGAAGACTAGGATGACTTGAATATCTCTAACTTCATTGGCTCTTTAGAGAGCTTCCAGGGTCTAGTGGGAAGCCCATACATTCTTTAATCCTCTACATGTGTTAGCACAGTTCTTTGCTAAGTCATGAGTCTATTTTACATTTTTGGTTTTTAGGATTAGACTTTGAAATTTTCAAAAAAAAAATTGGTCGCTACTGAAATCTCTGGTAGCGGTTGTTTTAGCCTTTTCAGACAGTCTGTTATAGTCCTATTTCTGTCTTTTTTTATTTTATTCTAATGCTATCAAAAATTTTGGTTTCCCATGTTTTTTAAAATAAAAGGAAAAAGTGCATCCGCTTTGTGTCAAGCCACGTGTTATGGTGTAAATACGTTTCAGATATTTTTTAAATGATTTATATCATGTGATAGGAGTGGTATGCGGTCAGTTATGTTTAAGTTAAGTCACGATATACATGTAGTGTATAGGTGTCAACCCGCAGTAAGAAACCCATCTGTTAATCTTGTCCTGTCTGTCAGCCGAGTCAGTTTGATCTCATGTCAAGGTACGAATTTTTTGAACTGAGAAGATCGTGGATCATCAGACAATGCCATGACTGTTTGATTGGTCGCACAACGACGCTGCCAGAAATTTAGGCCAATAAACTAGTATGCAGGGGAGGTGATTTCCAGTCACAGATCCGCTTGCTTCAAGCCATCTGTAGCAGTCTATCCGAAGTTACGCAGCCAACTGAAGATTATGATGGTCATCACATGGTACACATTACAGTCAAGGATATTTTCCATCATGGAAATCTATTGCATGGTGATGAACTATTGTTGTTGTTTTAAAACCACCGAAAAAGAAGGAACATTCTCAGTTGTGAGCCTAGATGTTGGAGAACGAAGTTTTCTAGAGTTGCAGTTTGAGGACGAGTCTAGATTTCAGACAGGATTTCAAAGGAACACACAAGAAACACTTGTAGGTGAGTTCTTCTAGCTCTGCCACCTATCAGTTTTCAGAGACAGAGTTATTAATTCATGAAGATGACTAAAAGAGGAGGGAATATTAAACGAATTGAACCACAGGGTGTTGACCTAGTGGATGCAAATTGGAAGGTGAGAAGATTATTTGTCCAAGCAGGGTGGTATTCTTTGTGCACCAGACGAGGAATCTCTCACTTAGGAGTAGCTCAAGAGTTTGCTAACTCTTTCAATGGACATGAAGCCACAACCCATGGTATTACATTGCAGGTTTCAACAAACTCCATTGCTGAAGCATTCAATCTTCCACAGGAAGGAGAAAAGTGGTTTAAAGGTTAGGTTATCACCAGAGGAGACCTCAACAGTTTCCTCAAGGATGCACACAGAGATCCCAACTGGGCCAAAGGAATACCAAGCAACTACCTCAAAAATTACTGGGCAGAAACTATTAAACTCATCAAGATTTATCTCACTTGTGAAAGGAGGTATACAGTAGTGTTTCTTTATCATATGAGATTTCTTTTTCATGTTGCAGGTATGAAGACCCTCAATTTGCCATACTTTTTGCTGAAGAGTCTGACAAAGATGTCAGCAAGGATCCAAACTCATATTGCTGCTTTAGAATACAACTTGTATCATCAAGCTCTCATAAAGGTGTTAGTTGAAGAAGAGTTAAGGAAAAGAAATCAAACCTGGGACCATTTCTTGTTTTACAGGGTAGGCCAACCTGCACCTACACCTCCATCCTCACAACTACACCCTCAGCCTGCAAAAAGAACCAAGAGGAAGGCTCAAAAGGAAAATATTCATAAGAAGGCCAAGAGCAGAAAGAAAAGGTTTCTTCAGTCAAGGCTAAGAGGAATTTGGAGAAAGGAGAGAGTGTAATATTTTGAATAGGAAACAGACAGTAATATAAAGCAACATAAACAAGTAACTACAACAAATAGAGAGACATCATAAAAATGCTGTAAATATGGAGAAACATTGAGCCATTTTATTATATAAACTAAAATATAACAATGGGTACAAAGGTGATCAGAATGATGGCCCCTTGGCTTGCTCAAGGCAAGCTATAAATACTCTCATAAATGCTCAATGAATGGCTGCTCTGTCAAGGACTGCGTAATCTCCAGATGTTGTTGTTGTTGTTGCCAGACTACTGCTACTGCTGGAATGGAGCTTCTCTTTGGATTTGTTCCCTTGCTTAGAAAATTGTGAAACTTTGGAAATGAACTCTCCTCCAATAACCCGGAAAAACCCAGGAAGGAATCCCAGAATGGCTAACCCTGTAATTTGGCCTCCCTTGGAAAATAACGCACTCCTAGTGAGTACATTGGCCTTGAATGATAAACCTGCAAGTGATAGCATCCCCCTGCTACAAAATGATGATTTGTGAAGGGTTGGTCCCTTCACACTACCCTCGAGCTGAAATCTCTGAAATCCCCTCACTCCCGGAACTTCCTCCACTTCTATTTGTGTAATCCCCCGAGCCCCCGCCTTGTCAAAAACAATGTGATCTGGGCCGAAGGAAGGTGCGTGTGCTCTCCACACACGAAAACGATGGATGGATCTCTCACAGTGGTGGGCATAAAGTCCCAGACCCCTCACTGCTAGGGATCTCCGCTCGGAACACTCATGTGTGGAACAACATGAGACTTTCTCAATGAATAGAAAAAGTGTGCTCGACGTCAAAAGACAGAAAAATCAGATGCATAATAGAATGAGTGAATGGGAGCCTCCTCTCCCTTTTATGCTTGAGCCTTCCCACTCTGCGCCGAGGCCCCACTAATACGCGTTGTCCCTCCTTAGCCATATTTGTCACTAAGGCTAGTTGTCATGGGCCCACGTTGTCCACGCTGCCTCTTCCCTAACGATGTCACTAGGCTCTCTTGGGCCCCACACTGTCATCTAATATTTTCCTAAGCGACTTTAGGGAGACTTTATTTCGTAAGTGTGGGTTATGGGTCCCATCACTTATTTTTATTAACTGATTAACATTAGAAAAGAAAAACTCGACAAAATTAATTGATCCAGGTGGATATTGGTGGCCACCTGCCTATTCCACTTAGGGCCCCACCATTGTCTCTTTCAGTTTTTCAGCTTCGTTGCAACTTACTATTTTTAGCATTTTGTCAGGTCCTGAACTTCCGTAGCCGTTTTGAGGCCCTAAACGATGTTTTTTGGGCATCGTTTTTTGGCTAATATGATTATGTTCTGAAATTGATATTTGCGACAATCATTGTAGTCCTGGGATAGATATTTCTATTGTTGTATCATATGCATCAAACGGAGATCGTATGCTGAAGTTACGTCCCTGGGAAGTTGAAACACCAATTTACCCAAACGGGGCCCATAGTTTTGGCACCTCATCTCCTAGGGTTAGGTTTTTTAGACGTTTAGAGTTCTCCATTGTTTCTCAATAATAAATAGGCCCTCGAGCCTCATTGTAACACAGTTCAAAGGTCTGTAGCCGCCACATCTCTTCTCAGAGATTCGCTACCAACACCCTAGCTAGTTTATTTCCATTATGTCTGTAAGCAAATTTCAGTTCTTTGATATTAATGAAATGAAGTGTTATTTCCGCTGCATCTTTGTATTTTGTGGTTATATGTGTATTCTATTGCATTCCTACATAAATTTGGATCAGTGGTATCAGAGCGGTCTGCTTTTTCTCGATCCTTCTTTGCATGTCCCCAACAAGGTCGGGGTATAAGGAGTTAGCGCTTGATCTGGTGGAACCTTTGCAAGATCAGCCTCGCAAACCCCAACGGATGCCCATGGGGGACGAAAATAAAGATGAGGAAGCAGGAGATCCTATCAAAATATTTCTCGAGGAGGCCCTCGAAAAACAAAGGAACGCGATGATGGATAACTTTGCCTAGATCCTTCAACGACTGCCCACCGGCGGCGCATCCGCATCTAGTAGCCACTTTGGAGGCACGACTCCCTTTAAGGTACAAGTAAACTTTGACATTCCCATATTTGAGGGTCAAATAGATGCAGATGCCGTAGATAGATGGTTGAATCTATTAGAAGGATATTTCTCAGTTCATGACTTTTCCGATCAGGAGAAGATTATTTTTGCACTCGTCAAAGCTACTCCCCATTTCAAGGACTGGTGGGAAACCTACTCTGAGAAAAAGGATGAGACAGAACCCTCTCTGTTCTCAGCTGTACCCACTTGGAATTCTTTCTGAGATGCCATCAAGGAACAATACTATCTCGTGGGGAGCTATGAGGACAAGTACATACAATGGACCATGTTGCGGCAACAAAGGGATCAAGATGTGCATGAGTTGATGATTTTCTTCCATACCCTACGCACAAAGTTGGGTATCAAAGATTCAGAGAAACATTTGGTGCTAAAGTATCACGGATGTGTGCACAGATACATTCAAGAGGAAATGGAGTTCCTCGACATCTCCTCACTTGGTACGACATATCGGTATGTTGCCAAGATTGAGCAGAAATTCAAACAAAAGAAGTGAGACTTTGGATCTGCAAATCAAAATCAAGGGAAAGGTGCCCCCAAACCGCAAACCAAAGGATAAAGCCAAGGCATGGCAACCTAAGACAACCTGCCAAAGCCACAAGCAAAGAAAAACATCGCGAAGCCAAAGAAGGACATGGGAAAGTGGTGTGAGTTCCATAAGAGCTCCACTCACAACACAAGTGAGTGTTGGGCCAAGCAGTCGCTGGTGGCCAATATGAGGGCTTCTGAATCAGATGCATGCTCCAACTCTGAATCAGAACCTGACAAGGTGAATGACAAAGGGAAGCAAATTATTGATGCAGAGCCCAACGCCACTTTTGCCACTACAAAGATCCAGAAGGAGGAATCAAAAGATCTAGAGGAGGCAGAGCGTCTCTTCCACTCCCAGATGTGGGTAAAGGGTTCCCCGCTACGGTTCATTGTCGACAATGGGAGCCAAAAGAACCTCATTTCAGTAGATGTCATGAAGCGGTTGGGCTTGCCGACAACAACGCACCCACAACCATACACCATCGGGTGGCTTCACTAAGGATGGGATCTCTGCGTCAGCCAGCAGTGCCGACTTCCCTATAGCATCAAGCCCTTCACGGATGAGGTATTGTGTGACATTGCTCCTATTGATGTTTCTAATGTATTATTAAACCAACCATACTTGTGGAAGCAACACACTGTGTATTAGCCCCGACCTCGTTCTGTTATTGTTACTTTGGGAAATAAGTTGTATAGGATACCAGAGGTACCACCGCCTCCCACTATCTCTTTGGTTACTGCAAAATAATGCAGTAAGCTCATTTCCCAAACCAGGAATTTTTTTTCATGATGATTCGCCCCCAGGGCAAGAAGAAGATTTTGGCCATGACGTCCAGACATGGCTCCTCTGCACGACAAAAACAAATGGAAAAGGTTGTGGAGGAGTACGGGGACATCTTCACCTCACCCACAGGGGTGCCTCTACAATGTCAGGTCAAGCACCCCATTGACCTGACCCTAGGTGTGCCACTACCTAATGGACCGATCTATAGGTGCTCTGTTATGGAGAATGATGAAATCAAGAGGCAGATTCAGGACCTGCTACAGAAAGGTCACATCTGGCCAAGTTCATCACCCTGTGGGAGCCTGATTGTGTTGGTACAAAAGAAGGATGGGACTTGGAGACTCTGTATTGACTATCGGGTGCTGAACAAGATCACTGTTCGGAATAGGTACCCGATCCCACAAATTGATGACCTTATGGACCAACTCAAAGGGACAAAATATTTTAGCAAGATCGACTTAAATTCTGGGTATCACCAGGTACCAATCGAACCCTCTGATGTGTGGAAGACTGCCTTCAAAGCCAAGGAGGGCCTTTTCGAATGGCTCGTCATGCCTTTCGGGTTGACGAATGCTCCCACAACCTTCATGAGGTTGATGGATGACATCTTGCGTCCATTCACCAACTCATTTGTAGTGGTGTACTTGGATGACATTCTGATCTTCAGCCAAATTTGGGAAGAGCACCTCCACCACATCCGAGAAGTCCTCCAAACACTACGGCAACACAATTTGTGTGCCAATTTGGAGAAGTGCACTTTTGGCATGACCCAGGTTCAATATTTGGGATACATTATTGATGAAAGGGGGGTGCATGTGGATCCAGCCAAGATCCAAGTCATTTAGGATTGACCAGCCCCAACCACTCTAGTAGAGCTTAGCAACTTTCTGGGTCTTGCTAATTTCTACCGCAAGTTTGTGTTGGGATTCTCTTATATCACTTGGCCCTTGAGTCAAGTCACCAATGGAGGAGCGAAAGAAAAATTATTTTGGTTGGAATCTCAATAGAAGGCGTTCATAGAATTGAAACTTCGCCTCTGTTCTGCCCCAGTGCTCACATTACCAGACTTGCAACAACCATTTGAGATAGTGAGTAAACCAAAGAAACTGAAATAGCTCATGAAGATTAGGATGACTTGAATATCTCTAATTTCATTGGCTCTTTAGAGAGCTTCCAGGGTCTAGTGGGAAGCCCATACATTCTTTAATCCTCTACATGTGTTAGCACAGTTCTTTGCTAAGTCATGAGTCTATTTTACATTTTTGGTTTTTAGGATTAGACTTTGAAAATTTCAAAAAAAAAATTGGTCGCTCCTGAAATTTCTAATAGCGGCTGTTTTAGCCTTTTCAGATAGTCTGTTATAGTCCTATTTCTGTCTTTTTTTATTTTATTCTGATGCTATCGGAAATTTTGGTTTCCCATGTTTTTTAAAATAAAAGGAAAAAGTGCATCCGCTTTGTGTCAAGCCACGTGTTATGGTGTAAATACGTTTCAAATATTTTTTAAATGATTTATATCATGTGATAGGAGTGGTATGCGGTCAGTTATGTTTAAGTTAAGTCACGATATACATGTAGTGTATAGGTGTCAACCCGCAGTAAAAAACCCATCTGTTAATCTTGTCCTGTCTGTCAGCCGAGTTAGTTTGATATCATGTCAAGCTACGCATTTTTTGAACTGAGAAGATCGTGGATCATCAGAAAATGCCATGACTGTTTGGCTGGTCGCATAACAACGCTGCTGGAAATTTAGGCCAATAAACTAGCATGCAGGGGAGGTGACTGCCAGTCACATATCCGCTTGCATCAAGCCATCTGTAGCAGTCTATCCGAAGTTACGCAGCCAACTGAAGATTATGATGGTCATCACATGGTACACATTACAGTCAAGGATATTTTCCATCATGGAAATCTATTGCATGGTGATGAACTATTGTTGTTGTTTTAAAACCACCGAAAAAGAAGGAACATTCTCAGTTGTGAGCCTAGATGTTGGAGAACGAAGTTTTCTAGAGTTGCAGTTTGAGGACGAGTCTAGATTTCAGACAGGATTTCAAAGGAACACACAAGCAACACTTGTAGGTGAGCTCTTCTAGCTCTGCCACCTATCAGTTTTCAAAGACAGAGTTATTAATTCATGAAGATGACTAAAAGAGGAGGGAAGATTAAACGAATTGAACCACAGGGTGTTGACCTAGTGGATGCAAATTCGAAGGTGAGAAGATTATTTGTCCAAGAAGGGTGGTATTCTTTGTGCACCAGACGAGGAATCTCTCACTTAGGAGTAGCTCAAGAGTTTGCTAACTCTTTCAATGGACATGAAGCCACAACCCATGGTATTACATTGCAGGTTTCAACAAACTCCATTGCTGAAGCATTCAATCTTCCACAGGAAGGAGAAAAGTGGTTTAAAGGTCAGGTTATCACTGGAGGAGACCTCAACAATTTCCTCAAGGATGCACACAGAGATCCCAACTGGGCCAAATGAATACCAAGCAGCTACCTCAAAAATTACTGGGCAGAAACTGTTAAACTCATCAAGATTTACCTCACTTGTGAAAGGAGGTATACAGTAGTGTTTCTTTATCATATGAGATTTCTTTTTCATGTTGCAGGTATGAAGACCCTCAATTTGCCATACTTTTTGCTGAAGAGTCTGACAAAGATGTCAGCAAGGATCCAAACTCATATTGCTGCTTCAGAATACAACTTGTATCATCAAGCTCTCATAAAGGTGTTAGTTAAAGAAGAGTTAAGGAAAAGAAATCAAACCTAGGACCATTTCTTGTTTTACAGGGCAGGCCAACCTGCACCTACACCTCCATCCTCACAACTACACCCTCAGCCTGCAAAAAGAACCAAGAGGAAGGCTCAAAAGGAAAATATTCATAAGAAGGCCAAGAGCGGAAAGAAAAGGTTTCTTCAGTCAAGGCTAAGAGGAATTTGGAGAAAGGAGAGAGTGTAATATTTCGAATAGGAAATAGACAGTAATATAAAGCAACATAAACAAGTAACTACAACAAATAGAGAGACATCATAAAAATGCTGCAAATATGGAGAAACATTGAGCCATTTTATTATATAAACTAAAAGATAACAATGGGTAGAAAGGTGATCAGAATGATGGCCCCTTGGCTTGCTCAAGGCAAGCTAGAAATACTCTCATAAATGCTCAATGAATGGCTACTCTGTCAAGGACTGCGTAATCTCCAATTGTTGTTGTTGTTGTTGCCAGACTACTGCTACTGTTTGAATAGAGCTTCTCTTTGGAGTTGTTCCCTTGCTCAGAAAATTGTGAAACTTTAGAAATGAACTCTCCTCCAATAACCCGGAAAAACCCAGGAAGGAATCCCAGAATGGCTAACCCCGTAATTTGGCCTCCCTTGGAAAATAATGCACTCCTAGTGAGTACACTGGCCCTGAATGATAAACCTGCAAGTGATAGCATCCTCCTGCTACAAAATGATGATTTGTGAAGGGTTTGTCCCTTCACACTACCCTCGAGTTGAAATCTCTGAAATCCCCTCACTCCCATAACTTCCTCCACTACAAACTGCGTAATCCCCCAGAGAGACTTCCTTGTCCAAGCAACTGTGTGATCCTGGCTGAAGGTGCTATGCGCTCTCCCCTGAAAAACGATGGATGGATCTCCTCACCTGAGTGGGCACTCGAAGTCTCCTGAGGCTGAGGTTGGGATCTCCGCTCGGAGACACTCATGTGTGGAACAACACTTGCAGACTTTTCTCAATAGGAAAATTGTGCTCAATGTCAAAAGACAGAAATCAAAGATGCATAATAGAATGAGTGAATGAGGAGCCTCCTCTCCCTTTTATGCTTGAGAGCCTTCCTCTCACCCAGGCCCCACTAATCTGCGTTGTCCCTCCTTGGCCACGCTGTCCCCACTAAACTGCGTTGTCATGGGCCCACGTTGTCCACGCTGCCTCTTCCCTAACGATGTCACTAGGCTCTCTTGGGCCCCACGCTGTCATCTAATATTTTCCTAAGTGACTTTAGGGAGACTTTATTTCCTAGTGTGGGTTATGGGTCCCATCACTTATTTTTATTAACTGATTAACATTAGAAAAGAAAAACTCGACAAAATTAATTGATCCAGGTGGATATTGGTGGCCACCTGCCTATTCCACTTAGGGCCCCACCATTGTCTCTTTCAATTTTTCAGTTTCGTTGCAACTTACTATTTTTAGCATTTTGTCCGGTCCTGAACTTCCGGAGTCGTTTTGAGGCCCTAAATGATGTTTTTTGGGCATCGTTTTTTGGCTAATATGATTCTGTTCCAGAATTGATATTCGTGACAATATTTGTATTCCTCGGATAGATATTTCTATCATTGTATCATACGCATCAAACGGAGATCGTATGCCGAAGTTACGTCCTCGAGAAGTTGAAACACCAATTTACCCAAACGGGGCCCATAGTTTTGGCGCTTCATCTCCTAGGGTTAGGTTTTTTGGACGTTTAGAGTTCTCCATTGTTTCTCAATAATAAATAGGCCCTCAAGCCTCATTGTAACATAGTTCAAAGGTCTATAGCCGCCACATCTCTTCTCAGAGATTCGCTACCAGCACCCTAGCTAGTTTATTTCCATTATGTCTGTAAGCAAATTTCAGTTCTTTGATATTAATGAAATGAAGTGTTATTTCCGCTGCATCTTTGTATTTGTGGTTATATGTGTATTCTGTTGCATTCGTGCATAAATCCGGATCAGTGGTATCAGAGCGGTCTGCTTTTTCTCGATCCTTCTTTGCATGTCCCCAACAAGGTCGGGGTATAAGGAGTTAGGGCTTGATCTGGTGGAACCTTTGCAAGATCAGCCTCGCAAACCCCAACGGACGCCCATGGGGGACAAAAATAAAGATGAGGGAGCAGGAGATCCTATCAAAATATTTCTCGAGGAGGCCCTCGAAAAATAAAGGAACACGATGATGGATAACTTTGCCTAGATCCTTCAACGACTGGCCACCGGCGGCGCATCCGCATCCAGTAGCCACTATGGAGGCGTGACTCCCTTTAAGGTACAAGTAAATTTGAAATTCCCATATTTGAGGGTCAAATAGATGCAGATGTCGTAGATAGATGGTTGAATTTATTAGAAGGATATTTCTCGGTTCATGACTTTTCCGATCGGGAGAAGATTATTTTTGCACTCGTCAAAGCTACTCCCCATTTCAAGGACTGGTGGGAAATCTACTCTGAGAAAAAGGATGAGACAGAACCCTCTCTGTTCTCAGCTATACCAACTTGGAATTCTTTCCGAGATGCCATCAAGGAACAATACTATCCCGTGGGGAGCTATGAGGACAAGTACATACAATGGACCACGTTGCGGCAACAAAGGGATCAAGATGTGCATGAGTTGATGATTCTGTTCCATACCCTCCGCACAAAGTTGGGTATCAAAGATTCAGAGAAACATTTGGTGCTAAAGTATCACATATGTGTGCACAGATACATTCAAGAGGAAATGGAGTTCCTCGACATCTCCTCACTTGGTACGACATACCGATATGTTGCCAAGATTGAGCAGAAATTCAAATAGAAGAAGCGAGACTTTGGATCTGCAAATCAAAAGCAAGGGAAAGGTGCCCCCAAACCGCAAACCAAAGGATAAAGCCAAGGCATGGCAGCCCAAGACAACCTGCCAAAGCCATAAGCAAAGAAAAACATCGCGAAGCCAAAGAAGGACATGGGAAAGTGGTGTGAGTTCCATAAGAGCTCCTCTCACAACACAAGTGAGTGTCAGGCCAAGCAGTCGTTGGTGGCCAAGATGAGGGCTTCTGAATCAGAAGCATGCTTCGACTCTGAATCAGAACCTGACAAGGTGAATAACAAAGGGAAGAAGATTATTGATGCAGAGCCCAACACCACTTTTGCCACTACAAAGATCCAGAAGGAGGAACTAGAAGATCTAGAGGAGGCAGAGCGTCTCTTCCACTCCCAGATGTGGGTAAAGGGTTCCCTGCTACGTTTCATTGTCGACAATGGGAGCCAAAAGAACCTCATTTCAGTAGATGTCATGAAGCGGTTGGGCTTGTCGACAACAGCGCACCCACAACCATACACCATCGGGTGGCTTCACCAAGGACGGGATCTCTGCGTCAGCCAGCAGTGCCGCCTTCCCTATAGCATCAAGCCCTTCACGGATGAGGTATTGTGTGACATTGCTCCTATTGATGTTTCTAATGTATTATTAGACCAACCATACTGGTGGAAGCGACACACTGTGTATTAGTCCTGACCTCGTTCTGTTATTGTTACTTTGGGAAATAAGTTGTACAGGATACCAGAGGTACCACCGCCTCCCACTATCTCTTTGGTTACTGCAAAACAATGCAATAAGCTCATTTCCCAAACCAGGAAATTTTTTTTCCTGATGATTCGCCCCCAGGGAAAGAAGAAGATTGTGGCCACGACTTCCGGACATGGCTCATCTGCATGACAAAAACAAATGGAAAAGGTTGTGGAGGAGTACAGGGACATCTTCACCTCACCCACAGGGGTGCCTCTACAATGTCAGGTTAAGCACCCCATTGACCTGACCCTAGGTGTGCCGCTACCTAATGGACTGATCTATAGGTGCTCTGTTATGGAGAATGATGAAATCAAGAGGCAGATTCAGGAGCTGCTACAGAAAGGTCACATCTGGCCAAGTTCATCACCCTGTGGGAGCCTGATTGTGTTGGTACAAAAGAAGGATGGGACTTGGAGACTCTGTATTGACTATCAGGCGCTGAACAAGATCACTGTTCGGAATAGGTACCCGATCCCACGAATTGATGACCTTCTGGACTGACTCAAAGGGACAAAATATTTTAGCAAGATCAACTTGAAGTCTGGGTATCACCAAGTACCAATCAAACCCTCTGATGTGTGGAAGACTACCTTCAAAGCCAAGGAGGGCCTTTTCGAATGGCTCGTCATGCCTTTCGGGTTGACGAATGCTCCCACAACCTTCATGAGGTTGATGGATGACATCTTGTGTCCATTCACCAACTCATTTGTAGTGGTGTTCTTGGATGACATTCTGATCTTTAGCCAAACTTGGGAAGAGCACCTCCACCACATCCGAGAAGTCCTCTAAACACTACGACAACACAAGTTGTGTGCCAATTTGGAGAATTGCACTTTTGGCATGACCCAGGTTTAATATCTGGGATACATTATTGATGAAAGGGGGGTGCATGTGGATCCAGCCAAGATCCAAGTCATTCAGGATTGGTCAACCCCAACCACTCTAATAGAGCTTTGCAACTTTCTGGGTCTTGCTAATTTCTACTGCAAGTTTGTGTTGGGATTCTCTTATATCACTTGGCCCTTGAGTCAAGTCACCAATGGAGGAGCGAAAGCAAAATTCTTTTGGTCGGAATCTCAACAGAAGGCCTTCATAGAATTGAAACATCTCCTGTGTTCTGCCCCAGTGCTCACATTACCAGACTTGCAACAACCATTTGAGATCGAGACAGATGCCTCTGACTATGCTATTGGGGCAGTTCTTACTCAACAGCGGCATCCAGTGGCATATCACAGTGAGACATTGTCTGACACAGTTCGTAAGTATCCCACTTATGAAAAAGAAATGTATTCCATTGTGCAGGCTTGTCGACAATGTAAGCATTACATTTTGGGGAAGGAAATAATCATCCACACAGACCACCGACCCCTGCAGTTCATACAAACACAAGGGAAGTTGTAGAATGATCGCCATTAGAAGTGGTCCACATATCTGCAACAATTTCATTTGAACATCAAGTACAAGAAGGGTAGCACCAATAATGTTGCTGACTACCTCAGTCGACCTCTGATCGTGGCCATAACCACAGTTCTTAACTCTTGTGGGCACGATACTTCTGATTGGATGCTTCTCTACAAGAGCGATCCATAATTCAACCACACATACAAGGCACTCTTGTGGGGTACGAAAGTTCCAAATTTTCACCTCCAAGATGCATTGTTATGTCACTTGGGATATATTTGTGTTCCTTCAAGCGAGCGTGCCAAGATGATATGGGAAGTGCACTACAGTCGAGTCGCTGGGAATTTTGGGGTTGAGAAAATAGTGGCAGTACTGCAGAAGTTTTTCTATAGGCCGAACCTTCGACAGGATGTCGGGAAGTGCATCAAATCCTGCACTGCTTGCGCCATTGCCAAACCAACCATCAAGAAGCAAGGGCTCTATACTCCGCTACCTACCCCTAGTCGACCTTGGGAATCCATCTCCATGGATTACATGTTAGGCATTCCTTCTACTAAGCATGGAAACGATTGTGTTTTCGTGGTCTTCGAAAAATTCTCGAAGATGGCCATTATGGCGGTCTTTAAGAAGAATATCACAGCAGAAGCCACTACTAAACTCTTCTTTGAACGAGTGTGGGTTCACTTTGGGATCCCATAATATATCATATCAGATCGTGACAGCAGGTTCCTTAGCACATTTTGGTCTAGCCTTTGGTCAATGTTGGACACCAAGCTCACCAAGTCCACAGCTTTCCATCCCCAAACTGATGGCCAAACTGAGGTCGTCAACAGGATGATTATACATTCTGTGCATGTACAATTCAAAGCATCCATGCACATGGGATGAGAGCCTCCCCTATGTACAACACAGTTATAATTGGGCTCTCCACAACTCAACTGGCCATAGCCCCTTTCAGGTAGGCTTGGGATTCCAGCCACTATGTCCCATTGATGTAGCCATGCCATTTGCGGCTACTTTGGCCCATTCGGCTCATGTCCTATCTGAAGCTCACAAAGTGAAAAAATTCATCAAACGCATTCAACACATCCACCAACAGGTTCATGACATATTGGAGAGAGCTAATGCTAAGTACAAGCAACGACATGATCAACATTGGGTGCCACACAACTTCCAAGTGGGCGACAAAGTGTGGCTACATTTGCAGAAGGAGCGCCTCATTGGACCCCACCGCAAGCTTCGCCCGCTCCGATATGGGCCATACACCATCACTAAGGCTGTAGGGAACAATCCCTTCGAGCTCAGTATTCCACCATTCCTTGGTCTGCACCCAGTATTCAATGTAGACTGCCTTTGTCCCTACTTCCCACCTCTACTGGACACCTTTGACATTGAAGAACTCACACCAAAAGAGTTAAACCCAGACTGCATGGAACAGGCCACCATAGATTGTATCATGGACATGCAAATAAAAAACACTTGCTAATGGAAGATTCAATTGTATTGGGTTCTCAAAGCTGGCCAACTCCTGCACTAAGGAAAGTGGTTCACCAGGGACCAAGTTCAACAGAAGTTTCCTCATCTCAAGGAGGAACTCAACGCAATGGGGACCATTGCTTCCTAAGGGGGGAGGAATGATCCAAGTGGATATTGGTGGCCACCCACCTATTCCACTTAGGGCCCCACCATTGTCTCTTTCAGTTTTTTAGTTTCGGCACAACTTACTATTTTTAGCAGTTTTTCGGGTCCTAAACTTTCGGAGCCGTTTTGAGGCCCTAAACAACGTTTTCTGGGCATCGTTTGTTCGAAAAATATGATTCCATTTCAAAATTTATATTTTTAATAATCATTGTAGTCCTAAGATATATCTTTCTAACGATGTATCATACGCGTCAAACGAAGATCGTATGCCGAAGTTACGTCCATAGGAAGTTGAAACACCAATTTACCCAAATGGGGCCCATAGTTTTGGCGCTTCATCTCCTAGGGTTAGATTTTTTGGACGTTTAGAGTTATCCATTATTTCTCAATAATAAATAGGCCCTTGAGCCTCATTGTAACACAGTTCATAGGTCTGTAGCCGTCACATCTCTTCTCAGAGATTCGCTGCCAACACCCTAGCTAGTTTATTTCCATTCTATCTGTAAGCAAATTTCAGTTCTTTGATATTAATGAAATGAAGTGTTATTTCTGCTGCATATTTGTATTTGTGGTTATATGTGTATTCTGTTGCATTCCTGCATAAATTTGGATAATTAATATTACCAATTAGCTACTGCTAATTGGGAATGTTATAGTCCTCCCTGCCAAAACGTTGCTTGTCCTCAAGCAACTGCAAGGATGGATGCTGAAAAATTTTCTCACTCTCCCAAGTGGCATCCTCATCCGGCAAGTTCCTCCACATCACCAAGTACTCTCTAACTGTCCTGCTCCGTAGTTGTCTCTCCCTGGTGTCAATGATAGCTTCTAGCTGCAACACCAAATGCCCCTCATCATCTGTAGGTGGAAGCTCCTCTGTTGCAGTCACCTTCTGCCCCAATGCCTTTTTTAGGAATGATATGTGGAAGATGTTGTGGATCCGAGTACCTGTGGGCAACTCCAACTCATATGCAGCCTTCCCAATCCTCTGAATCACCCTGTAAGGTCCATAGAAGTGAGGCTTGAGCTTCTCGGACCCCTTCTGCTTCAGCGTGGAATGTCGGTATGGCTGAAGTCATAGGTAGACCAAGTCCCCTACCTCAAACTGCCTCTCAACCCGTCCCCTGTCGACATACAACTTCTGCTATTTCTGTGTTGTAGCTAAGTTATCCTTAAGAGCCCGGAGTATATCTTGACTTTCTTGGATCTAGTCCTTGGCCTTGGGGGCCTTACTAGCACCAAACGTCACGTCAGCAAAATTCAAAGCATGGTATCCATACAAAGCATAAAATAGAGGCATACCGATAGACATGTGAAAAGTGGTGTTGTAGCAGTACTCTCCTAAGTCCAACCAACGCAGCCATGCCTTCTACTACCCTGTGACAGTTTTGCAAGTAGCCTTCCAGCCACTTGTTCACTATATCTGTCTGCCCGTCCGTCTGAGGGTGATAACTGGTGCTTAGAGTCAACTCTATACCACCAAACAAAAGAGCTCCTGCCAAAAGGCGCCCATGAAACGGTTGTCCCGGTCATTGACAATGGTCTTCGGAAGACCATGCAATCTGAAAATATCCGTGAAGAACAAGTCTGCTACTTGTGCTACTGTGTACCATGCCGATATAGAGAATAAGTGTGCATACTTTTTCAATCGATCAATGACCAAAAATATGCAATCATTGCCCTGCACCGTGGGCAACCCTGTGATGAAGTCCATCGAGATGCTTTCCCATTTTACCTCCAGAATGGGAAGCGGCTGTAGTAGTCCTGCTGGGTGGCTCATCTCCCCTTTGTTCCTCTGACACACTTCAAACTCCCTGACATGCCAGAGTATTTCCTCCTTGAGGCCTATCCAAGAGAACCTCTCCCTGATGGCCCTGTAGGTGTTGGTGAACCCCTAATGGCCTGATAATGGTGAGTCATGGGAGGCACGCAATATCTTCTCCTTGAGGTGAGAGCTCCCAGTCAAGAAGATCCTGTCCCTGAAGTATATCACCTCATCCATCACCCTGTACCTGTCATCTGTGATCTGACCATCCAGTAACTCACAGGAAAAATAGTCCTTGGAGTACTCCACCAGTAACTGAGCCCTCCAGTCCGTGTTTATGCTGATCAGTGACAACACTGCTGGTCTGCAGGACAAAGCATCAACCACCATGTTGTTCTTTCCTTTGACATACTCAATGTCAAATCCATATGCCTGGATCTTGTTGACCCACTTCTGCTTCCTCTCCTACAACTGCTTCTGCTCTAGAAAAAACCAGAGGCCATTGTGGTCAGTCCTCACTCGAAACCTATTGCCCACCAAGTACTGCCGTAACTTGGACAGTGCATGCATGATAGCCAACATCTCCTTGTTGTATATAGGATACAAAATCTCATGCGTCAATATATTCCTGCTCTCGAAAGCTATGGGATTCCCCCCCTGCATGAAAACAACGTCCACTCCCTATCATGAGGCATCACACTCCACGATAAAGGGATGCGTGAAATCTAGCAAAACCAATACTGGACAGCTGCTCATCACCTCCTTGAGCCTATCAAAGGCCCTCTACGCTGTGTCCATCCAACTAAATGCCCCCTTTTTGGTAAGATCTGTGAGGGGTGTAGCAAGTTGGGAAAACCCCTTGACAAACTTCCGGTAGTAGGTGTAGATGCCTACAAACCCCCATAGCTCTGTCACGTTCTTCAGTTCCGGCCATTCCCGAATGGCCCAGATATTCTCCTCGTGGACTCTCACTCCATCCACACCAATGATATGCCCCAAATAGAGCATCTTTGTCAGCCCAAACTCGCATTTGGAGATCTTAGCATAAAAATGTTGCTCCTCCAAAATACACAATACAACCTCAATGTGTTGTAGGTGCTCCTCCCATGTTTGGTTGTATATAAGAAAATCATCGAAGAACACCAGCACAAACTTCCTCAACTGACCACGGAAGATATGGTTCATACAGGACTGGAAAGTGGCCGGTGCATTAGTTAGCCCGAAGGGCATCATGAAAAACTCAAAATGGCCGTAGTGACATCTGAAGGCCGTCTTTGGGACATCCTGGTCCCTCACTCGGATCTAATGGTAGCCTGACCTCAGATAAATCTTCGAGAAGAATTTCGATCCCTGTAGTTCATCCATCAAATCATCAATCCATGGAATGGGGTATCGATTCTTCACAGTTTTCTTGTTGAGAGTCAGATAATCGATGCACATCCTCAGTGTGCCATCCTTCTTCTTCACCAATATGATAGAAGAAGCAAATGGGCTAGTGCTGGGCTGGATGTGTCCCAACGCTAAGAGCTCATGAATGGCTCTCTTGATCTCATTACTGTAGGCTTTGAGGTGCCTATAGGGTGTAGTGATCATAGCCTGAATACCCTGCTCAATCTTGATGGTGTGCTCAAACCTCCAATCTGGTGGTTGTTTTGGAGGTATATCCCCAAAAACTGTAGCATACCTGTCCAAAATCGACTGCACGTCTAGGTGAACTGCCTGTCATGTAGCTCCTGCCTCTGGAATATGTAGTTCCACTGCCCACTCTATATCTCCCTTCTGGAATTTTTCCTCCATCCGGTGTGCTGATACTGTCTGCGGAGGATAAGTGTGCATGCCTCAGATCATCACATGCTTTCCACTCTTCTTTTCCATCCACTCCATCTCCAAAGTCTCCCAGTCTGTGGTGACCTTCCCCAACGTGATCAAAAAATGCACTCCCAACACCACATTGGTGTCTGGAATTTCCACCATAAAGAAATGATCTATCATAGTGTAAGTCCCCATGGTCACTGCCAATGCTGGCACATATCTAGCACACAACATAGTTGTGGCACCCGGTACCAGTACTGAAAAACCATCAAAGCTCTCTATCAGAATGCCCCTCCACTCTACCAATTGGGCATCAATACATTTATGGGTGGCCCCACTGTTAACTAGCACTGAAACACGTTGTCCTTGAACGGTGCCCTAGACACGCAGTGTCAAATACTTTGGAACCCTCGCAAAGAAGCAAGGACCCCCCTATCGGTGCAAACACTGCTCTTCCTGCTCCTGGGGGAGGAGGTGGTGGATGATCCCCTCTTTTCACTACAGCACTTCCTCCTGCCTCTATCTCCTCGTAGGTGTATTATTCCCCTTCACTATCGAAGAAGACCTCTATGTAGTGTGCCTTCGCTGCGACACATCGATGTCCTGGTTCCCATGTCTCCTGGCATGTGAAGCATAGCTTCCTCCGTCTCAAGTCTCTTCGGGTATTATCATCCAAAGGCCCCCAGCCTTGGTTCCCCCTCGGAGGTGGCACCCTCGTGTCCTTTCCCTTCGGCTGAAATGCCGGTCTTCGAGGGAAAGGAGCTCTGGTCTTAGGCATAGCATCCTGCAAATCCCTGGTCCTCCCGACTGCATCCTAAAGTGTAGCAAGCCTCATGGATCTGACTAGCCCATGCAAAGGGTTTGCCAACCCATCAATAAACATGTATATCCTCCTGGCTGAGGACAAGTTGGGCACGATCACTGAAAGCCTCAAGAACTCAGAAATGTAGGTTTCTGGGTTCCTGGTCTGCTTGAGCTTCGTCAATTGAAGAAAATTCTCTTCTGGATCCTTTCGATCAAACCGCTCCACCAATCTTTGTGTAAACTCTTCATACATTGTCACTACTGAGTGACCCAGAGTGGCCATCCCGTGGAACCACCAATCGTGGGCCTCTCCCTTAAGGTGCAACACTGCCACCTTGATGGCCTCTCCCTCTGCCATCTGATTGAGTTGGAAATAGATGTCCAACTTCTCCACCCAAGCCTTCGCTGAAAATTTTGAGGACCCATCAAATGTTGGCAAGAAAAACCTACCCATTGTACGCTGCATGTCCCCATCCTGTTTGTATCTACCCCCTCTGTTTTGGTTGCAGGGTCCGCTGTCCTTCTTGAGCTGAAAAAAATCATGGAAGGTGAGAGCTTCACCAAACTCTCGCCCATAGGATTGATACTCTGCAAAATAGTTCCCCATATGAACTGGCTCCAGCTCTTGAGGTCCTCCCGTCTCGGTGCCTGTAGTCAGAAATGCGAGCATCGTCGAATGTGGGGGAGTGAGTGACACAACCTGCTGTGCTGTGAGCTGCTCCTGTAAATGGTGGGAAGTACCAGATCCTTCCCCGATGTGAAAACCCCTTGGGGTTTCATGCTATCTCTGGTCTATGGTAAACTTATGCCCCATCTCTTCGATCCTCCTCAAAATCTCCTGCACAGATTTTAGGAGGAGTTGCCCGAACTCCCTCCCTTCATCTTTCTCCTCTGTCATTGGCTCTTCCTCCTATGCATCCACTACTAGAACGTAGTCCCCTTCTCCAAAAGCGATCTCAAGCCTCCGCTCTTGGTCCTTGTACTTCCTCCTTCAGTAAGTGATATATGGTTTTCCTGCTGGTGTCATAGACTAATCTGCTCCACAAGTTGATCCAAGTCTATGAGCTCTAGTACCACTATAATATTCCGAATAGGAAATAGATAGTAATATAAAGAGACATAAACAAGTAAATACAACAGATAGAGATACATCATAAAAATTTTGCAAATAAGGAGAAACGCTGAGCCATTTTATTATATAAACTGAAATATAACAATGGGTACAAAGGTGATCAGAATGATGACACCTTGGTTTGCTCAAGGCAAGCTAGAAATACTCTCAGAAATGCTCAATGAATGGTTGCTCTATCAAGGACTGCGTAATCTCCAAATGTTAATGCTACTGCTGTCGGACTACTGCTACTGCTAGAATGGATCTGCTCTTTGGGGTTGTTCCCCTACTCAGAAAATTGTGAAACTTTGGAAATGAACTCTCCTCCAATAACCCGGAAAGACCCAGGAAGGAATCTCGGAATGGCTGACCCCGGAATTTGACCTCCCTTGGAAAATAATTCACTCCTAGTGATTATGTTGGCCCTAAAAGATAAAATTGCATGTGATGGCCTCCTCCTGTTGCAAAATGATGATTTGTGAAGGGTTGATCCCTTCACACTACCCTCGGGCTGAAAATCTATGATATCCCCTTACTCCCGGAACTGCCTCCACTACAAACTGCGTAATCCCCCAGAGAGACTGCGCTATCCAAGAAACTGCATGATCCTGGCTGAAGGTGTTATGTGATCTCCCCTAAAAAATGATGGATGGATCTCCTCACCTGAGCGGGCACTCGAAGTCCCCCAAGGCTGAGGTTGGGAACTCCGCTCAGAGACACCCGTGTGCTGAACAACACTTACAGACTTTTCTCAATAGAAAAAGCATGGTTAATGTCAAAAGACAGAAATAAAAGATGCATAATATAATGAGTGAATGAGGAGCCTCCTCTCCCTTTTATTCTTGAGAGCCTTGCTCTCACTCGAGCCCCACTAAGCTGCACTGTCCCTCCTTGGCCATGTCATCCCCACTCAACTGCACTGTCATGGGTCCACATTTTCCACACTGCCTCTTTCCTCACCTTGTCACTAGGCTCTCATGGGCCCCACATTTTTAACTAATATTTTCCTAACTGAATTTAGGAAGACTTTATTTCCTAAGTGTGGGTTATGGGTCCCATCACTTATTTTTAATTAACCGATTAACATTAGAAAAAAAAACTAGGAAAAATTAATATTGTCAATTAGCTGTTTCTAATTGGGAATATTACAGAGAGATCCTCAGTAAATAAAACCAAGTCTATGAAAATGGTTCCCCCTATCCCTCCTTTTCCTAATGTCTACACTAGAGCTCAAAGAGGAAGGTTTGCAACTGCAGAGAAATCCAAAACACAAGTGCTATCGGAAATTCCAGAAGTAGACATTCAACAAAAGTTGAAGAAAGAGTATCAACCCACAAAGTCTGATGAATAACTCAAATATGAAAGATACGAGATCAGTAGCTGGAATAAGAAAGAGGAAACCAAACCTGTTGCTGGTACCAGAAAAATACATACCAAAGACAACAACAAGTTTTGGCTCAAGTCCAAGGCTCTGGAAAATCCAATCTTATTGACAGAGGTAATTGATATAGAAGGAAAATATCAAGGGTTGAAGACAAAGGAATCTAAAAAGAAAGATAAAAACAAAACCCCTTCAGAGCAGCACTCGAAACCCTAAAAAAGAAGAAAGATTCAAAAGGGTTCTAAGGAGGAGAAGACCATTGTCATGGAAGCATCCACAAGAACAACCAAATCAAGATCAGCTACTGACAACAAGACAAACTTGGATAAGCTTGCTGAAGTTGTAGCCCACATGGAAGGAAGGTAAAAAGGTTTTTTGATGCAAACACATTTTTTCTTATCAATTGGAATTTTGAACAACAACTCAGATGTCAAAGAATATAAGTTTGCACAGGTTTTTTAGCATTTTTGAGAAAGAAATAGAGTGCTACCGGAAATTCCAGTAGCGTTCCAGTTTTTGTGCAGTTACAGGTTTTTACCGTAATTTCCAGTAGCGCCTGTTTTAATTGAATTTTAACACCTATCAGCAAAGTTTCTGAGCCATTTAAGGAAGGAGAAAGACCCATACCAAATGGATATAACAAGTGATGGTGAAAGGTGGCATGGTTATGAGGTTGTTGGAGGTCATATTAAAAGAATATACATGGTTATTTAAAGACCAAAGACATAAGGAGACAAATCAACAGAAAAAGGGGTAGCATGACAGTACACTGAGAAGTTCAGCCCATATTTCTTCTCTTCTTTCTTTTACATCTGCCCTTTCTGTTATTTTTCGATGGGATATGGTTGTAATATCTTATGACACCTATGTAAGTTTAGTAGTGTTTTCCTTCTTTTTAGAAGAGATGGAGTTGGTGCTTCTCTTTCTATTTATACCATTTGTAAATACCATTTCTAGGTTGGATGTTGGTCTACCTGAAGACTGAATATAATAAAGAAAACCCTTTTTACTTCATGCTGGAGGATTTTGTGACTCAAGAACCATCTAATGTATGGTGTGTCTTCTTTATTTGTTAATTTCTTCTAATTATGAGTTGCAGTAGTTAGTAAGGTATGAGTGAGAAAATGTTAAAGGATTTAATAGTAAATTATCTATTTTCATATTTATGCAAATCATATATGTGTTGTAGAACATGTTAGTGAAGATTTCATAAAGGATTTGTGAAATAATTTATGCATGCAATCTACTTTCTAAATGTTGTTTAATTTGCATAAACAAAGTTTGTGTAAAGAGCCATCATTATAGCCGTGTGACAAATTTAGGATATGAATATTTCCTAGAATAAGTACCAGCTATCCATCTTCTCTCATTTGTTAAACTTTTCTCCCTATACTACCAAATTACCCATACAATTTATACTTGCCACAGCTTGCCAAATGCATGAAAGTCTTAAGGAATATAATAATCATTTCAAAATCTTTGAGAAGCCATCCCATCACTCAAAAAACATTTTAAAATTTGAAATGAACTATGATGTGTAAGGCTTACTCCTTTTGCAGCCAAGGAGTGACTCCTTGCGCTAATGGCATGCATCAATCCAGGGTCCTTTTACATATTTGGAGTTCATCAAGTATAAGAAGAATCTCCTCCTTAGCCTCATGTTTGTCCATCAATACTCTGCATAGTAAGATCTTTGTATTCCAGTATAGATGCATTGTGTAGAAATATTTATTCTGTCTACTCTTGGTGTGAGTTGTTTTTGGTATCCAAACATCCACTTCCCTAGAAATACTAGTATAAATCCATCTTATCGGATGTAGCAAGCGCCAAGAGGGATCAAATTTCTTAAGCTGCAAAACTTGAAAAAACATGTGTACTTTGAGAGATCTAATTCCGGGTAGATAGATGGTTAAGATATATATAAATGGATTCAACCACTTATTGGGAACTTGGATTGTGTATACTACATAGCATAAACTTACAACTCTAACCAATGTATTTAGACAAAATTGACTAAAAATTAAATGTGAAAAGAGGTCAAAATGTAGAATAATAAGACTAGATTTTTTTTAACCATAAAAAATGATTTAGTTTTTCAAAATTTTAAACCATATATAATATATGGATAGTTGATATTGAAACATTATACTTAATATAAGCATTGGAATATTTTATTTATGGACCTTTTCCATATTAATTATTTTTTTGTTATTAATATATTTTTAAGTACGCCTCAATGTTACTTAATTCTAAAATAGTTGTGTCAAGAGGTTCTTTACAACCCAACCCAGTATGGAAGTGATGTTGGAGAATTTTATGTAATGTTGTTTTTGTAAGCTAAATCCACAGGGGATTTGAACAAGTGACTTCTAGCAAGGAGTGCCTTAACTATGCACCCATTCACCATCAATCCTGTAATATCCCTGGTCAAAAATTCATGTAAACAAAACTAATAAAAGCAAAATAATAACCATGTTAATGGGACACGTATTCCAAGCTAAATGTTAGGCAAAAAATCCTAGTGTGGGTGTTAATTTGGTTTATTATGGCTAAGGAAATTGGCAAAGGAATATCAAAGGCAATGGAAAAGGCTTTGGAAAGGAAAAATGGCATTAATTGGCATTTTTTTATGAAATTAATAGAAATTAGGAGAAAATGAAGGTCAAAGGTCACAGGTTGCATGTGAGGAGGAAAATGCAGGAAAATAATGGAAAAAAGAAGAAAACAGAGGCCTCATTAATAAAAAGGATTCTGAGGATCAGTGGGTACCTCTTGTGAGTTTAGTTTTTGAGCTCTCTCTCTCTATTCTCTCTCTCTCTCACTCTTGGACACTGAGAGAATTCTTGGAGCACTCTAGCATTGAGTCATGGAAAGTAAAGGAAGGAAAAAGAAGGCAAAGGGAAGAAAAGAGTAAGCAAGGAAGAGCAGGATCAAGCACCTAAAACAAGATTACTTGCAAGTAATGATTTGCATGTGTGATTTCCTTGCTAGATTTGGCATGCATAGTACATGCATGTGTGTATTTGGTTCTTTTGTTGTCATTGGCATGGGATTTTCCAGGTGTGACAATGTTCTTTAGCCTTGCCTTGCCATTTCCGGATAGCCATGGTGTGGTGGGTTCTCTTGTATTTGGTTGAGCTGGATTGTCGGATGGTTTCGAAACTAAGTGAGGTTGTCTCTAAAAGAAAGAACACAAGGCCTAGGAATCCATGGACTAGAGAAGGTGGGATTGAGGTAAAGTTGGATTTTGTGTGCCTCGGTAGGCATAGGAATCCTCACTGGTTAATGTCAAGATATACAATAAATCCTATAGGTGTGTGCCATCGATCAGGCCTAGGAATATTCGACTAGTGAATGGCAGGATATACGGTAAAGACCAGAGGGTGGTGTAACACCCTCCTTCCACATTTATCCAAGCTAACCGATCCACTAGGGTAAACATGCAACGTGAGGCTACTATGATCTGATTCAACCTCCTAGGTCACCTTAAGGAAGTGAAACTGACACCACACAAATACACATACCTGTTGCACCTACTACAGGACACACAAGAGCCATCCAAACCTTCCAAGTGACTAGCCCCTAAGACAAATTGACATTTTAGTGCATCAATCCCTTAGCCGCTCGCTTGATATGGACAAGAGTGTAACTTGAACCCTCAATTCGCTCGCACAACATGGGCATGTGTGTGATTGGGGAATTTTCTAGGTATTTTTGAGCTTGCGACCCCGATTTCTGTGCCACATTTTCAGGCCCAGGGATCAGGTCACTGCCCAAAAATCCATGACACTTCTAGAAACGAAAGATAATAGCAGAATAATGATATAAATGCAAACACTTGAACAAGGAATTGATTGAACCCTACTAGCCATGACATTCATTTCGTCAAACATGTCTCAAATGTGCATTCTACAGGTTTAAACAATTGATTTGAGCATAGGGGTCTCATACTTATCTGAGAATCGCTAAGAAGCACTGATGCCTTATATCATTAACTAAATTATCATCTATTAGGTCATATATTCATTGCTCATTCAATTACAAATAAAAAAATGATGAGAGCCATACATCATCACTGTCATGATACATGTTTATTACCAGCATAATAGCAACAGAAATATCAAGGGTACATATGATCGAGGTGGATATTGGTGGCCAACCACCTATTCCACCTAGACCTACAATCAGTTTCATCAACTTCCTTTTTTATAGCATCATTTACTATTTTTAGCAGTTTTTCAGGTCCTAAACTTCCAAAGCAGTTTTGAACCCATAAAATTCAATTTTTTTATGTCTGCAGTAGGCTCTTAGCCATAGGAAGGGGCCCGCGGCAAAACTTGTAGCACTCAGAGCGATATTTCCGATGATATATCATACACCGCAAACGAAGATAATATGACCAAGTTACGACTGTTACACCAATTTTTGGTCATCTAACCATTTACAATTAGATGGATCGAAGCACACCATGTAAGACCAATTTTACCATAGTAAAATTTCTCTCACTATAAGAAATAATTTAATAAACCATATTTCATTAAGTTATTTATGGTCCAAATAGGAAACCCCATGAGGAATAATTAAATAAACCCTTATTTAGTTGATTTTCCTCTAGGAATAATTAATTAAACCACTGTTTAAATAATATTCATTGTCATATTTAACCCAATTAATGAGGAATAATTTAACAAATAATTATTTATCTTATTATTCTCTAGGGATAATTAATTAAATCATTATTTAATTATTGTTCCTTGTTAAATTTTACTAAATCACTTAGAAATAATTAAACAAATCATTATTTGTTAAATTATTCCTTAACCGATTCTTGAAATAATAAATAAATATTTTATTTTTTTATTGTTTCTAAATAAAGGGATTTAACCAATTTGAATTCCTTTTCCCTCCAACAAAATATAATAAAATATTCCAAACAGCTAGATCTAGATCTTGGTTAATAATATTTTATTATGTGCCATTATCGAGGATAACTCAATATTTTGTTATAAATAGGAGGGCTTTCCATTCATTATTTACCTTTGATCCTTTTATCATGGTCAAACTTTGATCCTTTTGTCATAGTCATACTTTGATCACTTTTATTACTATTTTTGCTTCTTGAGCTCTCACAGAGTTCAACACGTCTTGGGTTTTCTACACCATTGAGGGAAATAAACTTATAGATTTGAAGCGTTGAGGACAACCAAGAACCCATCCCATTGAGGGGGACTGGTAACATCATTCTTTGTTCCCTTCCCAGGTGTTAATACATATAAAATTCTTTATATATTTTGTCTTTTCCATTGGATATTTAGAGAAACTCTTATTTATTTTTATTATTTAATTTGCTTTTACTGCATAGATTTGGGTTTTTGTTGCATTTTTTTCGATCATCTATTGTGGATATAAGTAAGTTAAGAAACCATCTTTGTTGTTAGGTCCGTTTGTCACACACAACTAAAGTGATCTCTTTTCGTACACTTGTGTTAAGAATTCATTCTAACAATTGGCGACTCCACTGTTGTAATTCATATTCCTGCGTGACTAGCTGGTTCAACAACTAGGGTTTTTATTCAGCTATTTTTTAGTTTCTTAATGTTTTTTTTTACCTTTTATGCCCTAAAACAGTAAAAATTCTAAATTTCACCTATTTTTAGGTGTTTTCCTCAGGTAACAGGTATCGGCCATGCCAGAGATGGAAAATTTTTCCGCAACCTGCTGCCTGAGGATCTCGAAACTGCAGCTCATACTTTCCAGCCCAGAACCTGTGAGTTCAAGCTTAGGTTGTACATGTGGGGCCAAAAAATATGATTTCAACAACTAACAGGTCATTACCTGTGAGCTGCAACTTTTTGCGAGATTTTTTTTTGTGACTGTCAGGGTTTGCCGCAAGCACTATTCAGGGTTTTCTGACCTCTGTCTCAGCCCATCTTAGGCCTAGATATGCTCAGTTTTTCTCCTTGAAGTAGGACCAAGCCCCTTAGGGTTTCAGTACTCTTCCACCTTTCTAGGAGGGGTTTAGTTGAGTAGGTAGTCTGAGATTTTGCAACGCTTTCAACTGTTGTTTAGGGTCTGATCTATCCTTATTTCAGATCGTTTTAGATCGGTTATTGTTCCATCCAAAAATCCCTCTTGATTCTTCTTTTGTCTTTTCCCTAGGGTTCCCATTGTTTCCCCTAGGATTTTAACCTGTCGCCTCTTATTTTGCAGTAGTTTTCCCTCTGGTTTCTTGTTGTTTTCTACACCTCTTTCCAGCAGATCTGAGTCATTAGATACCTGTCCCTTAGACCTTAGATATTTTGGCCATTTTGTGTGTTTTGAGTCAATTTCCCCTGCCTCTTAGAACAATTGTTTTGGAAGCCTTCTGTTGGGGTTGAATTTATGCGTCTTTAGCTGTTTATTCTATGTTGTTTCAGTTTTATTTATAATTATTCAACATTTTTTATTTTTTCTTTACACAACTGTATGAGCTTAATTAAAATAAACACACCGATTGCACACATGCACACCTAAAATGAAGGGTGCTTGGTTTACACCGCCAAGCCAAGACTTAAACATTGTAATTAATTTATCTGCCTCACTGAGCCTTTGTTGATCACTCTTCATTATTAGGTCACTTGTGTCTTGCGATCATTGCACCCCCAAGGCATTTATCCCGGAGACTCCTAGGCCTTCAGCCTCAGTTTCCGTTAGGAAGACTTACTCCACCGCGTAGGGTCCAAGTTTGTCCTCCGCCGAGTCCCCATACTGACTCTGATCCTGGTTCATCAGGTCCTTCCTTTGATTCCAAATCCGGTTCCCCTCCACCTCATTCTGTCACCATGTTAAGCACTAATGCAGGTGCTGGTCCTCAAGCTGGTGGTAGCCCCGACCCTAATGCTGGATCTGCCTCTAGCAAAGCCATTCCCGAAACCATTCTGGCTACTCTGTTGCTTCCTTTTATGGCAGGTTTAAGCCTTTTGGACTTCAACCAGTTAATTAACGACCCTATACTCCACAATCCAGGTTGGCCTGTTATGCCAACTAAGCTCCCTTCAGACATTCCTAAGTTTGAAGGAAACACTATAGAGGACCCTTCCAATCACGTCCGCTCCATTCACATGAGGTGTTCGTTCAATTCTATCACTATTGAATCCATCTGTCTTCTGTTATTACAATGTACACTCACTGGAGAAGCTGCAAAGTGGTATGTCGATTAGACCGCTACCTCACATTCCACTTTTGTGACTCTTGCTAAAGCATTTATGTCCTATTTCCAGTTACCTCTGCGATATGATACTGGTACCGAGTTGTTGACCGCATTCTATCAAACTTCTGCCACCTGCCTTTGTGACCATGTCCAAGAATGGTGTAGAAGGAAGAGCTTATGTTGAGGTCCTACATTCGATGACCATGTCTACATGGATTGGTTTCTCAGAATGCATTTTCCTTCTATTGGTAAAGATGTCACGTCTCACTTTCCTCAGACCAAGGAAGAAGCTCGCCAAGTTACGTTGAAATATGACTTGATCTATGCCCAATCTAGTTATGTTTATACCGTTTTACCAGATCTTCCTAGACCTAGTGGTGTCAACAAACCGGGGGCATCTCACATCACTGACGGTATCGTTGGATCTCTTTCACATCCGTATACTCATCCTCCCATGGGTTATGGTTTTCCTCAGGGAGGGGCCAACTCCTCTAGCACTTTTACCCCTCCCGGCAACATGTACCCAGGATAAAGCACGCCTTATGCATTTGACCCATTGCATCAACTGATGCCAGAGCTAGCTGTTTCTCAACCTGCTTATCATAATGTTGCTAGGGCTAGCCCAGTGCTCTAGCCCCTCCGACATCAACACCCTAGCCTCTCGTGCCTTCTCAACCTCCGCCACAACAACCACCTCCTCCTCAGAGTCAGGTGTATGCATAGCAGAGTGTGACTAATCCTCCTAATTCCAAGAAAAAGAGGAAAGGAAACCAGAACCAACCAGCGCAAGGTAATGAAGTGGGCCAAGGTAACCAACCAAACGCATCCCAAGGGAACCAGCCAAACACTAACAAACAGCAACAGGGCAATCAACCAAAGTAGAATAGGCCTCTTCGTATGAACAAGACATGTTCTTATTGTGGTGTCCATGACCATTATACTTATGATTGTCCCCTTTTATCCCAGATACGCTAGTTGTGGGAAGCACAAGTAGCATTTAGAGGACAACAAGCCACTGCTTCAACTCCTCCAAATACTGCACTAGATCAACCGGTTGTTTTCACTAATCCTTTCCCTTAGCAAGGATATGTGGCTGCCCAACCCCCTCAAGGTCAGGTTGCCCCTCAACCTTCACAGTTTGGTACCCCTGAATACTAGATTCTCATGATGAATTCTGAAGAGGTTAATATTTTTGATGTCAACCTTCAGACTCGGTCGCACCGATATGGAAAGCCACCTGCTTTGTCAGCAACCAAGTCCCAAGCCAAAGTTTCCACAGAGTCCATTTCAACACCTAAATCTCCCTTACAGATCCCTCAACCTAGGGCAAAAGTCATTCCCAAGATCCCCAAAGGGCCTTTACACCGAAATGTTGCTTCTGCCAAAGCCGCCCACACTTACAACATAATAGATGACTTGGAGTAGTCCCTTGTTGCCATGTTAACGCTGGAAGTCCTCCAGTCATGCCCATCATAATGAAAAGATCTATTATCTGCTCCGGGCACTGTGGATCCTTCAGGATATCATTTGATCATCTTTGATGTTGACAAGTCAGAATATCCCCCCTTACCTTCATCTATCGCTTTCCAAATACCAGTCAAGATTCGTAATGCCAATGTCTCGCGATGCATAATTGACGAGGGCGCATCCACTTGTGCGATGTCTGCCTCTATTTGGAATAAACTCGGATCACCTAACTTAGCCCCATCCACCATCACTTTGCGTGCTTGGGACGGTCACCCTTCTCAACCCCTTGGCATGTACCGCAATTGTCCTGTCACTCTTGTAGGAAAGACTGTTTGTGTTGACATTCAAGTCATTGATGCCGCCCTTGGATTACAATATCCTCTTGGGTCATAGCTATACCTATGCGATGTCTGCTATCACATCTATGGTTCATCGTAAGATGTACTTTCCCCATAATGGAAAGATTGTTACCATTGATCAATTGACATATTACGAACCGAAGTCTCAGACCTCCCCCGAGTCTATCATATCTTCGGTGGCCAATAAGTAATTAGTCGCACCTCTCACCAGTGTTTCACCTGGAGTCTATAAAGATTCCACCTTAATTGATGCATTCCCTGGTATCCCCCCCATTATTGCAGACCCTAGCTCATCGAATTTTTGCATGATGCAATCGTCTCGGGATAGCCACAAGCGGTCCGGTTCGACTAGCCAGCAACCTACGCCTTCACAACCTACTGGTAGTCACTCGATGTAAACTTCAAGACCTTCTTCCTCTGTTGGTTTCTCTTCCACTCCTTTTCAACGAGGAATGGTACCCCCTATCCTTAACCACTTG
Organism: Pinus albicaulis; assembly: GCA_034641835.2. NCBI lineage: Eukaryota > Viridiplantae > Streptophyta > Pinopsida > Pinales > Pinaceae > Pinus > Pinus albicaulis. The sequence continues at coordinate 1,625,937,245 of CM076584.1, forward strand.
GGAGCCATTTTTCTAGGCCGTTACCCTTCTGGTTAGATACTGTTTCTATCTCCCCCCTCTGGATTTTTTACGGTGCCTGTTATGGCTACGTTGAGCCTTCCTAATTTGACCCTGGGGATCCCAGTCTAGTACATCGATCCCCCAGCCAACACCTTGCCTGGTAAGCTTAAACCTTATACCGCTTTGACCCCAGTACAATCGGTTGTTATGACCACTCCCTTTGCTTTAGTGCCTCAACCACCTCAACAATAATCTCCTCCTATTTCAAAAGCATCCGGTGAGGGGGGAAAAGCCAAAAATAAGGAACCTAAGGACAAGGCCCCCCAAAAAACTCCTGCTTCTCCTAAGCATCCAAAGCAGTCACATTCGTGTGCTTTGTGTGATGTTATTGGGCATGCCACCCATATTTGTCCTAAACTTCCTCGTCTCAAACCTGTGGTCAATGAGATGTTTCTTGAATCCGATGTCTCGAAGGTCCATGTTACCTTACCCCATTTAGCTAGGAAACTCAAATCGTTGCGCACGAACCACCCTTGTGTTTTATGTGATATTTATGGCCACTATTCTCACCATTGTCCCTGTATCGACGACTTTTGTGACACCCTTGAGGTTTTTCATGAAATAGAGGCCACCCGTAGTGGATCCTGTACCACTCTACTTGTGCGCTCTACTTTGGCAGAACCAGAGGACATTTCTGCACCCATTGTGATACCTCACCCTGATGTCGAGATGACTGGACCTTCAACCACTATCCTCTATCTATCATCATCCATGAGATCCATAGTGCAAGACCCCGCTGAGGCATCCCCTTCTATTTCGATTGAACCTATTTTGGCGATCACCTTGGGCTCTGTTATTACCTAAATCTACCTCAGGCTGAAGGAAGGCAGAATTTAGGGTAACATCAAACCACGCTCAGTCTGGTAGCTAGCCCTACCAGATCAGGAGAGGGATCTCTCCGGGTCAATCTCAGCAAAAATAATCAATAAGGCTTGAGATGAATTGAAACAAAAGCTGATTTTAGGCTAGGTATATAGGTGAAAAGGTTTGATTTGATTTTGGGGGGTTTTGTTGGAATCAAAGGGAAAGGCATTTTTGGGTTCGGGGATGAGGCCTAGTTTTTGCAGAGTTCTGATTGGGGCAAGGAAGGAAATAGTTTTGATGCTTTGGATTGAATGAATGGATAGTTTAGACTGGTGAGGAGCTGAAGAGGGAAAGAGGCTCTCAAGAATCCTCTTCAAACAAATGAAAACATGGAAAATTAAACAAAACTCAAGGCAGAGCAAAGCAATCTAATGAATTCCACCTTTATAACTCATTTGTTTAATTTAAGAAGAAAGGAGAAGGGAAAATGATACACATAAACATCAGTGAACTTAAAATTACATAGAGAAACACACCATAAAAACACAGAGCCACAAGGATCCCAAAGAGTGCTGCAAAACATGGTCTATTCCTTTGCCAAAATTGCATAGATGAAATGTACAATGAAGTGCCAAGCAATCCCAAGTATTCAACCCTGAAAATGACTGATGAATTACATGATATAGACAAGCCTAACCCATTCCCATTCCTCTAGGGGCCGAGCTCATCATTCTAGGAGCTGTTTCAACCATATCTAAACAAAGAACTGAAAAATAGGCAATGAAACAACTTGCCTCTATATGCTAGGAAATTGATTCATTCACTTACATTTCACCTTTTGGTGAATGAATCTACTATGATGAGTAAAAATGTGCCAAAATTACATCAAAGTCATGAAATTACATCAAGTTACATCAAGAGCTGTAAATATGAAGATAAAAAAGTCAAAATGGCCAAAAATAGGCGAAATTCTGAGCTACTGAGTGAAAAATAGGCCAAATTTCCCAATGCGCCGCGCCTGAAATCTCTATGCATAGCAAAACTTTGAGACTAATTTTGAGGGCCTTCCCGAAGTCCAAATTGAGCATAGGATAGCTTGTTGGAAAGCTCTACCTGTATAATTTCCAACCCAAGTGGAATTTCTGAATTTCGTTTCCATTTGCCCCTCCAAAAATCCAATCTCCCAACACTGCTTCCTGTGTGTGCAAAAAGTGGCAGAAAGGCCATTTTTAGGGTGTTTTTGACCCTTTAGGCAACCCAAAACTTGTCAAAATCCTTAGGTAATCCATAGGCATGAATAAATTTTGATGAAAAATCCAAAAATGCAAAGTTTTCCTCTTGAAGAGCTGCCAATTATAAGCGTGCGCCAAGTGGCACTACGCGTCGGGCAGGGAAATCTGTTTTGAGACCAAAAAATTCAAAATTGACAAATTTTTTTCCAAATTTGCTGAAATTTGGGCTGAAGGTCCATCATCAAGCACTATGCTCAGCCAAAGAAGCTTCGGCCAAAATTTGGAGCCTATCATGCCTTTTGCGACGCTTTAGTGCCCTCCTTAGCCTTGCCTTCAAGATTTTGATCTTCGCTTTGCAAACATGAATTCACGCCCAATAATGGTTCTTCATGTGCCTGAGCATGTCCTTTTCCTTGTTTTCCTTCACCAACAGCTTCTCAAGATGAAATTTTACCCTCTCAAGCCAAATATCCCGCTCAATGGGTGTCATGTCACTTTGGCTTCTTTGGGCAGCTTGCCGATCTTCACGGATGTTTTGCAACTCCATGATTATTTGATGATCCTCCAATTGTTTGTTCCGCTGCTCCAGGTAGTTTATGACCCACTGAGCTCTCTGCAACTTGTCGGTCAACGTGTCTATCTCAGCCTTTTGCTCTTGAATGGTCTCTCTCAACTTTGAGCTTGGAGAGCTCAAATCCTCATCGATCAATACAAAAGCTGTGTCTTGGCCTCCTGAAGGGCCTTCATCCTGCATAGGCCTATTACCTCTGTCTTGTACCTGTACCTATGCTGTTGATGATGGCAACGAGACCCCTTCCACCCCGGGTGGAGATAGTACTCGCCGGGCTGCTGCAAATAATCCTCTCGTGCCTCTCTAATAAGTGACATATGTCGGCACACTGATAGTCTCTGCCTCCTGATCTCCATACTGATGTGAAGGTTCAACTACATCATGGAAAACCTCTAGAGGAACCTAGGGAGCTGTGAAGAATTCACGAGAAATGAAATCCTCCCATGAAACACCCTGCAATCCAAGCTGATGTACAACAATGATCTTGATGAGCGCATAGTGATAAATACTGTTGTGCTGCTGCTCGGAAGTCTTCTTCTGCACAAGAGTGGTCATTCTCTCGATATTCTGGCACATGAAATATGGAATGCTAATTATCCTCACTCTTGTGAAATGCATCAATAACCTAATGTGGTAGGCATAGAGGCGTGAAAACCGGCCCTCACAACTGAAGTATCTGATAATGAGTTTCATCAGCGGCGCATAGGACTCCTTCAAGAACCGGAATGGGAATACTCTACTGAGCTGTCTGACATAGCTAGGCCTGATGTATGGTTCATAATGCAATCTGTCCACCTACTTTCTTTTGTTCCACTGTTCACCCACATTCAGTATTCTGGTTGCTTGGGATATGGTTTCTAGTGTCAAAGTGAAATTTACACCAGCAAGAGTTACCTGACCATCATGCAAATGTAATAAAAATAAACGAGCCAACTCCTGATGATGATGAATCTTAGCAATCATCTCACAATACTGATAGCATGACTGCTCTCGAAAACATGCCATTGCAAGTGGGCAAGCCTGCAATTGAGTCAATGAGGTGGGCTCTTCTCTCACATGTCTGCCACCTTTTCGAGGCCTTCGAGGTGCATGTAGCTCAGTGGTGGAATCACTGTATTGTTCATATGATGTATCAATGTCTATCTCCATGGTGTCCATGCAAGGTGTATGAGAATTTGGCGTTTTGGTTTTAGTGCCAAATGTGAGTCAAAAGGAAGGACTGTAGGAGAAAAAGGGCAGTGGGAACAATGGAGTTTTATCAAGTGATAATTTGTCTTTTGGAATGCTTTTGATTTGACAAACTTAGGGACAAGGGACTGTTACTTGACTATTTGGGGAACTTGGGGTTTTGGGAATTTTTACAAATGAAAGGGATAATGATGGGAAATGGATTGACTTGGGATGGGGTAATAGGGCTTTAGGAATGAATGACGCTTAGAGATGTAAGAGAATGGTGTATTGATGATTAATAGTGATGGGAGAAAAACAACAAGGTAGGGAAGGGAATATGTGGCCCAAAACTATTTTAAAACACCAATTTCAAACCCTAAGAAAGAAATTTTTAATAAGGTGATAGGGTTTATGGTTTTGACATTCAAACTTTCATATTTCCTCTTCCAAACAACACCAAACACTGATCAATGGCAATTTTAAGACGACTTGAACTTACTTGGAGCAGAGGAGACCGTTTCGTTTGATGTTTGAGGGAAATGGAAACAAATTTTGTTTTTCGGGCCAATGCACCGTGCTCTCTGTGTGCGCCGTGACCGTTGTGATTTGCACGGTGAAAAACGGTCCTCGCGCGACCGTTATTTGCGCCACGACCTCCACCCAATGTGCCGCGCAGGTAAACTCACCCACAGTCCCGGCCTCTAAACACTGATTCCACCTTCCTCGATTTTCTTCGGTTTCTTTGATGACTCTTGCGTGCAAATGAAGTTTTGCATTTGAAAAAAAATCTTATGTATACAAAGGATTTTGATTTTTCATTTGGAAAACCCACTTTGTAAAGTCTGAATTTTGACACTTTTTGAATAAACTTTGTTTTTGTTTCCTTTTTGATTTTTTGAGCTGAATGATGAATTTATTTTCTGTCTTTGCAGGGATAGCTGGAATGGGGTTTTGGAAAAGGTGACCAGGGTTGCGCCTGAAGAACTTTACAACTGAAGAAACTTTGAAAATTACATTACATTTATTACAAAAGATAAAATTGATGATTTTTCTTCAAAATAGAGTTTTGAAGAAGAATCATTATCAAGCATATTGACAATGAGAATTTTTGCAATGAGACCTTATTGGAAGCTTCCTCATGTGCCTGCTGGCATTATTAGATATTTTGAAGACCAAACCTTAGACCTAATGAGACTAAAAACCCTAAAATGACTCTTTGCCTGCTAAAAGACCAAACATGACTGTAAATGACTGAAATTTAATTTGATGAACAGAACCAAGCTAGAAAGTACAAGACATGAGGGATATGAGTGAAGATACCCTTCCGTCAGATGATCCATGCTCCTAATGGAATGCAGCTGACTGAACTGAATGAGACACCTAAAATGAAATGCAACAAAAGAGATTTTGAACTCTGACGGAGGGATGAAGATATCGACTCTAACAGGCTCAACAGCAGTAGACGTTTCATCTACTAGTTCTTCATCTACCCATCATAGCCATACGTATGTGAACCATATCTCTCATGATGATGAGTCAGGTAGCCCCGCCACGTCATGTAGTATTTCTTCCACCAGTCCCCCCATCTTTCATTCTGATGAGGGAATTATGGAAGCAATGACCACCCCCGACTTTCCTTAGGATGATATGCACCATCGTGCGTGCTTCCTTCTGCAACAGTCCTATGACCAGTACGTTGTGGAGTCTAAAGACTTCATCTTTGATGCAGTCGATTGGTTTTGAAATACCATTCCTGCACCGTATTCTTTCGAAGAAGGAAATATGGCCAACATCTCTCCTACCATTAAAATTAAAATTTTCGAAAAACCAGGGGTAGAAGAAAACATTACCTTGGGGGCACATTTCACCCCAGAAGAAATTGAGGCTTACACCATGCTATTCAAGGAATTATGTGATTTTTTCACCTAGTCCTATTTAGAAATGCCTGGACCTGATCCCGCCATCGTTGAACACCATATCGATACATTGCCCGATGCCAATCCTGTTCGTCCAAAGTTGAGACCCATTAATCCTTCCAGACGAGAGGTTTGTAAAGCCGAAATAGATAAGCTCAAGCAGGATGGTTTTACCTATCCCATTATAAAGAAAAAATGCACCATCCGTGTCTGTATTGACTTTCATAACCTGAACAAAGCTTGTCCCAAATACAACCTCCCCACACCATTTATTGACCATATCCTTAATAAGTGTGTGAGGCATAGAAATTTACCTATAGCATCCCCCATCAAGATGTGTGTTTTATTTCTTCCATGCATTCAGGTTGCTTGCATTGTTCATCATCATCTCATTTGTTGTCTTGTGGTGCCTTTTAGATGGATCCATCATCCACACCGTATATCAGCTATATCGATGGTGCAAGTCGTTTCTTGCGGAGTCTATCATCCACAGCTTGAGCCATTTTTACGTCCATGCATTCGTTAGTCCTTTCCAATGGCATATGTATTGGATCTGCCACCAATAATCAAGGCGAATATGATGCAATGATAGGTTTTTTAGTCGATGCCCTTGATCATCACATCCTTCATATTCATGTTTGTTTAGATTCCCTACTGATTGTCATTCAGTTGAATGGTGTATATCATGTGAATAACCATGCCATTTTTAGAAGATATTTACGAGTGAAGTTATTAGTGCGTGAATTTGAAACAATTACATTCAGTGATGTACCTAGAGCCCAGAATCACTATGTAGATAGCATTGCGAAAAATATTATAGATTGACACTTATCACATGAATTTAACAAAAGATAATAATCATAAAACACATGGTGAACCATATACTCGTCATATATAAAAAGATGCATATCCATAATATGTGTCGTCAAAATCATAAATTTTTCAGAGTCCACTACTCTAATACATCTGACATGCCCATAGAATTTTACAAAATAAAAAATGGAGGCACCACATGCCCCTACATCTAATCACTATCTGGAGGGTCCGAAGCTAATGGCTCGGATCCAGCAGCCCCCATATCCCGCATAGCTTGCCCGACCATCGCCATGTGCTGCATGACACCTCGCCACTCCGAGGGTAGCCCGACACATTCCTCAATGTAACAGTCATCAAGATCATGCCAACCACTTTCTGATACCCCGGTCATCAACAAATCACATCTGCAGTGGACATCCTCCAGTAGAGCCTCTAAGTTTGCTTTATTAGCTCCTCTAGCTTCACTAGACTTGGCAGCCCCTAGCGCTGCGGGTTGTTGAGGTATAAAAGGTGTCTTTTTAACTCCTATTTATCCTACATTAATTATCAATCCAGGTACAATTTTTTATCTCAAGAGTGTACTCAGTCTGAGGTGGAAATTTAATCGAAGAGTAATGATTTCCAATTTGCAGTATAGTGTTTCAAATACAAGAGTAAACGAATGTTTGAAGATGGAATCTAATTGCAATGACATGAAACTTAATGCTCTAAAACTTAATTATTCACTCAACAATCATCAGTCAAGGATGCAGTAGTAATAACTCTTTCCTCTGTCAACTAATGTAAATGAAATCAAACATAAACAAGATCCTCAATCTGAGAACTTAGAAAGTGATAGCTAATGTCCTTTACAGTTGCTAATCTTGTTGAGATTGCAACAAGATGATGAGCTTAGTGGAAGGGAGTCGCCTTCACTAAGTGGGCCTGCAGGCTATTTTTGGCGCTAAGTCTATTTTTAGGCTATGTCTATTTTTAGACATATGGATCATGTTCTATGAGTTGCAGGATGCTATTTGTGGATGGTTGGTCAAGTTGGAAAAAATAGATGGACTTCTATTTTAGACATATTGGGCGGAATCTATTTTTAGATTGCCAGTCTAAAAATAGATATGTCGAATATTATTAGCTCTTAATAATATTTGGACTATAAACATTATCTTATTCTCTTCGAGCACTTTAGTTAAGTGCACAGATGTGGCACAGGAGCTGACAGAAGGAATTACGCTATTCCTAAGGGTTAAGTGGAGCTATTGCATGGATACTTCAGTTAGAACTCATGTGACAGAGTTTGGTGGAGTTGATTGAGGAAGTTAGTGGAGTTGTATTCAATTTAACTAATCTAAACATAGTTGAGCTATTTGTATTCAGTTTAAATAATTGATACAATTAGTGAGAGTGGTGTGAATTAATTATTAATTAATTCACTAATTATAAACTCATTAATCAACTAAAGAATACATCAGTTAACTTCAGTGCATGGACAGTTTCAGTGGAGACCAGTGCAAAAATAGGTGAAAGAGCAGGTTAACTATCAAATGTGACTATACAGTTGCTATTTGCAACACACAGATAGATGGAGTAGCCCATGAGGATTGTGCAGTACAAGCCATGTGGTTTATCTATTTAATGAAGCCATCCCATAGCTTGAAAACGCAATAGAGGTTGGCTATCAAGTGGCAAAAGGTTATAGCATGAGTTTTGCTAGATCTAGCTTGATAGTGTGTAGCAATTGAGGGTGTGCATGAGAGCTTGCAAAGAGCTTTGTACTATAATTGTTACATGATCTCCATGACATGTATAATATATAGATAGTTGGGGTTTTCAGCTTTAAGCTTTCCCATGAAATACTGTGTTCATATGTGTGATTGTTTATGGTTTTAATGTGTGCATGCAATTGATTTTATTTCTGCATGATGATGATCAATGGTAGAAGATATTTTGTATTATGCATGAAGCTAAAATAGTGTGTGATCAGGAGAATCTCGGTGAATAATATATCAGTTATTCAAATTTATACATGGTATCGGAGCGATATTGTTCATTGGAGCAATTCGAATTTGCAGCAGTGTTTTCTTGGTGTCGAAGTTGAGATGTCTTTCAACGGATTGCGATTGGAGTATGCCCTTGAGGGCAGCTCAAATTATATTGCATGGAAGGACAGGATGGAGGCGGTGCTGGATGACAATGGGTTGAAGGAGTTCATAGATGCTGTAGTTCCAAAGCCTACTTCTAGTGATGCTACCGTACTTGATGCATGGAAAAAAAAGACAGAAAAGTGTCGAAGGATTCTGTTGGAGGGAATGAAGGATCACATAGTGTCTAGCTTGCATGGTAAGGCTTCTCCATTCTTGATGTGGAAAGCCTTGACAGATTTATTCCAAAGCAAGAGTGACCAGATGAAGTTGGCACTCAAGGATAAACTCAGGTGTTGGGAAAAATACTGAGAGGGGGGGTGAATCAGTATTTAGGGAATTACTCAAATATTTTTACTTTTTCATGCTCTAAAACCCATACGCCACTTTACTTGATCAGACTCGCGTATATACGTAGATACCCTTCACAAAACTCGCGTATATGCAGAGATCTTAATATGCAATTAATTCATTACTTAGATGCTTGCATTTATTCATTCATCAGATGTTTATATAGCAACAGACATGTGTAGTAATAACTGAGTAAATCATCACACATAAGCATCACACATGAACACCAGGATTTTAGGTGGAAACCCAAGTCGGGAGAAAACCACCGCTGCCATTGTCTCAGCCGTCAAAATTTTATTATAGAGAAAACATCTTACAACTATGTGCTGGTGCAGACTCATACCAGCACGCAGGCACCCACCTGCGCTCGTTTACTCAAATTTCTCCCCGGAAGGAGCTACGACCCCCTCGCCCGCGCCGGCCTCTCCCCGGAAGGGACACACCGATCTCTTTTATCGCAAATTTCACTCCGGAAGCAGCCATAACCTCCCGACCGGGCTACAACCCCGCACCTCAAAGGTATGGACCACGTTTCATCAATTTTCACACCGGATCCAGCAGCTTCAATTTAGAGCACAACTGGGCAGTTACGTTTCATCATATTTTCGTACCGGACCCACTCCACACATTTAAGCTCAATCATACATCAAACTCATACTATCAATTCAAGCAACACAGAACCGTAGAATACAAATAGCAGTAACACAACAGAACAAATCAGACATTTGATACTTCATACTTCAGCAAAACCTAATCTTCATACGCGCTTTCCTTTCACTGATCTTGCGTATATACGCTCCTTCAACCATACAAACCCGTGTATACTTTTGTACAAATTACAGAGCTAATTTTACTGCCCATACACGCTTTCTCTCCAGCAAACCCGCGTATATGCGCGCTTACTCTGTGGCGAACTAGCGTATAGTTCTTCAGACATTTAGGTCATTGCAATTCTTCAGAACAGATACATCACTCAGATTTTACCCTTTACTTCAGACAGATGTTCGCCTCATCTCAGATCTAATCATTCCATAAACAGATCTAGCAGACACAAATACATTCCAGATCTAGATTCCCTTCTTCATCATTTCTTCATTGGTGCATCATACATTCAGATCTTTCATTCAACTGTAACCCTTTCCATTCAGATATGCTTCAGAGAGAAGTATTCATTCAAGCTCAGACTTCTTGCACGCATTTTGCACAATGATTTTCTTCTCCTTATATAGGGTTACCCTTCATTAATACCATGAGTCAAAACCACATTACTTTCGATGGTATTCCTAGACGGGGTCACATAGACGAATCATTACTCAATACAATGGGTCAATACCATGGTGGTTACCCCTGGTTTTACATATTTAGAGCACTTTTTCCCATACGCGACTTGGCACGTTATTTCCCGCGTGCATACACTACTTTGTCTAGACAAATCCGCGTATGCCTTGAGACATACTCTTTTCATCATGTTCTGGCACATACTGACATTCCTTCCATCATTACCTTCTGTACTCATTGTATATACATCATATTTACATCATTTAACAAGTTCATCAAGACATATTCGATCAGGGACAACTTCATGAAGTAGGTTGCCATCATCTTCATCAAGTGGGTTGCCATCAAGGACAACACTCAGCATCATATTGCCAACAATCTCCCCCTTTGGACTTGATGGCAACCACGATGGTGTTTGATCACCACAACAGATAGATACATTAAGAATACAATGACACCATGTCACTCTTGACACCATGCTTTCTCTTTATTCAAACACCATGTCACTCTCCCCCTTTGACATCAAGGGCAAAGGGCGGATCAAAATCAACAGAAGGTTTTTCTCCTCATGTAGACATAAGAGCTCTGCAGATCTGAAGTGTATTGAAGTTACCATGCTCCCCCTGAGTTCATGCTGAATCTTCAAACATATTTTTTTTTAATGAAGTACATGACTCTATGACCTTCCTATCACCAAGGACTCATACTTACATCAAAGATCCAACCAAGTGGATTTACATATGAGACTCAAAAACCCAACCAAGTGGGTTTACACATATCAACTCAACTACCCAACCAAGTGGGTTTACAAATTTGACTCAGCTACCCAACCAAGTGGGTTTACAAATTTTGACAAGTCCTTACATGACTGAATATTACAATTTTACGTCATGGGTCTCAACAAGACCTTTTTATCAAATTACAAGTATGACTTTTTATGACCAATACCAGAAAGACCTCAAGAGAGAGATCATATATCAAAACCATCATAATGCCAACAATGCATTATGCTCAGCAAGGCTAATGCTCCCCCTGAAAATGTGCATTCAAGAATCCGTTCCATATGACCAAGGCTCCTCCTTAGCTTGTGCAACCTGAAAATCTTTTAACAGCAAGTCATCAGCAACAATCTCTGCATGATCTGTCTTCATCTCTGAATCATAGGACTTCCATCTCATCCATCAACGAATACTCTTCAGCCAAAAAGCAAACAGGGCTCATCCACAATCTCAACATAAGAAATCATGAAATATGTCATCATCATTTAGAACTGAGCAATAGTGAAAATAATACAATCATTAGCAGTCAGACTGATGCTCCCCCTGGACCTCTGCTCCTGAACTTCAGCTGTCATATTAATTCTCTTAACATCAATGCATACATGACTGTGTCTGCTAGAACTCGCGTGTATACACGACTTTGTTTCATCGAACCCGCGTATGGAAAGTGAAATATAAAAAATTTCACACCTTCATCTCCCCCTGAATTTGTACCTTCTATTCCTGTCTTTTCTTCACACCAGATGCACTGTCAGAAATACACATACCCAGAATTACCAAAACAATCATGGAAAACACCATACATCGCTCCCCCTGTGACGATACATTACTAATCCCTATAATGTATCTCACATCACTTCTGCAGTCATTAAGAGAAGTAAGCTTTAGAAGCAGATGACTGCAGTAGGGTCAGTATTCCCTATGTTTTTGACCGGTGCCTCTTCTTTTTCCAGCTTTGCTTGTGACTTCTTATAGTGTGCTAGAAATTCTCCAATTTATCAGATCTGTTAATCATACTTATCCTACAATCAGTGGCCTTATGACCAAATGAGTTACAATAGAAGCAACATCCATGAAAGTAACCCTTACCAATCAGATCCCTTTCTTTTGTGAAGTTATCATCTTCCATAGTGGATGCCATGAGTATTTGTAGACTGTGGTCAGAACCTTCTTCATCCTCACCAGACACTTCATCATTATCTTCATTAGTATAATAACTCTTTCCCTTTTCAAATTGTTTCCATTTACCATGTTTTTCTTCATAGGGACATTTAGCAGCATAATGACCAACTTTTCCACACGTAAAACACTTGAAGGGAAGCTTACCTTTGAATCTTCCAGTTCCTAGTTGGAGTTTTCTCACAAAATTAGCTTCTTCTTCATCTGATATATAATCTGATTCCTTCACATCTTCCTTGTCTTTTCCTTTAGCACACGCCTTAAACGCAGCTTCTTTGATTTGAGAGGGACCTCATTTTCTCATTTAAAAAGCAGTCAGAATGCCATGTAGTTGAACAATAGTTAGAGTTTGCAGATCTTGCTTTTCTTCAAGAGCAGACACTTTAGATTCAAATTTTGAAGTCAAAGATCTTAAGACTTTTTCTACCAGAGTAGTATCGGTTATGGTTTGACCCAAATTTCTCATTCGATTTACAATATCGTCTAGACGTAAGAAGAAATGGGCAATACTCTCATCACTATGCATCTTCAAATTTTCATATTCAATTATGAGGGTTTGGAGCTTTGCACTTTTTACCTTTGCATCACCTTCATAACTTAGGATGATTTTGTCCCATATTTCCTTTGCTATATTCAAATCGCACACTTGACAAATCTTCGACTCAAAGTACAATTGTCCAATCATCGACCGCTTTTGTACTTGATTCATAATTCTTCTTTTCTGTCGCATCTGTTGGTACCGAGGCTGGATATTGATATCCTTGTTCAACAATGGCCCATATATCTGCTCCCATAGACTGAAGATAGGATCTCATCCTTATTTTCCAGAAGATTAAATTGCTTCCATTGAAGAGTGGAGGCTTGATAGATGATGTTCCCTCAAGATTGCTCATCTTGCTTGATCTTCCTTCTAGCGGTTAAGCCTTTTCAGAAGGACCCGCTCTGATACCAATTGTTGGGAAAAAATACTGAGAGGGGGTGAACGCATTTAGGAATTACTCAAATCTTTTACTTTTTTCAGTACTAAACCCATACGCTACTTTACCAACATCAAACTCGCATATACGTAGATACCTTCATAAAACTCGTTGTAAGATATGCGGTGAGGATCTTAATACAATTTATTCGCCATTTAGATCCTTGCATGTATTCATTCATCAGATGTTTATATAGCAATAGACATGTGCAGTAATAACAGAATGAAACATCACACATGAACACCATAATTTTTAGGTGGAAACCCAAGTCGGGAGAAAACCACCGCTGTCGTTGTCTCAGCCTTCAATATTTTATTATAGAGAAAAACTTCTTACAATCATGTGTCAGAAAGTGCAGAGATAGCACGCAGCAACTCCACCTCGTGCTCGTTTACAAGCCTCTCTCGGGAAGGAGCTACGACCCTCGCTTCTCATTTACCACCTCTCCCCGGAAGGAGCTACGACCCCCCGATCTCGCTACTACCACCCGGAAGGGAGCTACAACCCCCTCGAATTAAGGCTACAACCTTCAACACCTTCTATGGACCACGTTTCATCAATTTTCATACTGGATCCAAAAGATTTCTTTAGAGCACAACTTGCAGGCCACTTTTCATCATATTTTCAGACTGGACCCACTCCACACATTTAAGCTCAATCATAAATCAAAACTGATATTTATCAATTGAGACAACCCAGAATTGTAGAATACAGATAGCAGTAACACAGAAAAACAGATCAGACATTTGATACTTCATACTTCAGCAAAACCTAATCTTCATATGAAGTTTTCTGATCGATTCCCCGCGTAATACGTCAATACAAACTCGCTATATTTGACAAATTACGTAGATAATTTTATTGCCCATGCGTTTCTTCGTAAAACCTGCGTATATACGTTTACTCCGTGCTAACCAGCGCATAGTTCTTCGTATTTAGTCATTGCAATTCTTCGTAAATCGTACACATCACTCGCATTTTACCCTTTACTCTGCATATACCGCCCATCCCCCGTATCTAAGCATTCCATAAACAGATCTAGTAAATACAAATCAGATCTAGATACCCTTCTTCATCATTTTATTCATTGGTGCATCATGCATTCAGATCTATCATTCAACTGTAACCCTTTCCATTCAGATATACTTCAGAAGTATTCATTCAAGCTCAGACATCTTGCACCCACACTCATGATTTGCACAATGAATTTCTTCTCTTTATATAGGTTTACCCTTTTTCAATACCATGAGTCAAAACCACATTACTTCCGATGGTATTCCTGGACAGGGTCACATAGACGAATCATTACTCAATACAATGGGTCAATACCATGGTGGTTACCCCTGGTTTTGCACTTTATGAGCGCTTTTTCCCATACGGATTTGGTACAAAGAGTTTGAAGGCATACGCTACTTTGTCTAGACAACCGTTATGCCTTGAGACACTCTTTCATCATGTTCGGCAATATACCGACATTCCTTCCATCATTACCTTCTCCTCGTACTCGCCGTACACTTGATTTACATCATTTAACAAGTTCATCAAGACATATTCCTTCGTGGACAACTTCATCAAGTAGGTTGCCATCATCTTCATCAAGTAGGTTGCCATCAAGGACAACACATGCCAACAATCCCCCCCTTTGGACTTGATGGCAACCATGATGGTGTTTGATCACCACAATGGATAGATACATTGATTATAACCATTATGCAAACACCATGATGCTCTCCCCCTATTCAAAAACCATGTTACTCTCACCCTTTGACATCAAGGGCAAGAGGCGGATCAAAACCAAGACAAGGTTTTTCTCCTCATGTAGACATAATATTTCCAGATTCAGTCAAAGATTCAGTGATTTTAGATTCAAATTTTGAAGTCAAATATCTTAAGACTTTTTCTACCAGAGTAGTATCGGTTATGGTTTCACCCAAATTTCTCATTCGATTTACAATATCATCTAGATGTAAGAAGAAATGGGCAATACTCTCATCACTATGCATCTTCAAATTTTCATATTCAATTCTGAGGGTTTGGAGCTTTGCACTTTTTACCTTTGCATCACCTTCATAACTTAGGATGATTTTGTCCCATATTTCCTTTGTTGTATTCAGCTGCATGACTTTGACAAATTCTGATTCAGTTAAGCTACCTGTTATAGCATTGACTGCTTTTTCATTTGATTCATAATTCTTCCTTTTAGTTGGATCTGTTGGTGTAGCAGTTGGATATTGATATCCTTGTTCAACAATGGCCCATACATCTGCTCCCATAGACTGAAGATAGGATCTCATCCTCATTTTCCAGAATAACAGATTACTTCCATTGAATAGACGTGGCCTTATAGAAAATACTCCTTCACGACTTCCCATTGCTACGGATCTCCTTCAAGCGATCAAGCTTCTGCAGAAGGACCAGCTCCGATACCAATTGTTGGGAAAAATACTGAGAGGGGGGGTGAATTAGTATTTAGGGCATTACTCAAATATTTTTACTTTTTCATGCTCTAAAACCCATATGCTACTTTACTTGATCAGACTCGCGTATATACGCAGATACCCTTCACAAAACTCGCGTATATGCAGAGATCTTAATAGGCAATTAATTCATTACTTAGATCCTTGCATTTATTCATTCATCAGATGTTTATATAGCAACAGAAATGTGCAGTAATAACAGAGTAAATCATCACACATAAGCATCACACATGAACACCAGGATTTTAGGTGGAAACCCAAGTCGGGAGAAAACCACTGCTGCCGTTGTCTCAGCCTTCAATATTTTATTATAGAGAAAACATCTTACAACTATGTGCTGGTGCAGACTCATACCAGCACGCAGGCACCCACCTGCGCTCGTTTACCAGCCTCTCCTGGAAGGGAGCTACGACCCCCTGCTCTCGTTTACCAGCCTCTCCTGGAAGGGAGCTACGACCCCCTGATCTCGTTTACCAGCCTTACCTGGAAGGGAGCTACAACCCCCTGACTGAAGGCTACAACCCTCATCACCTCTATGGACCTCGTTTCATCAATTTTCACACTGGATCCAAAGCTTCCTTTAGAGCACAACTTGCAGGCCACGTTTCATCATATTTTAAGACTGGACCCACTCCACACATTTAAGCTCAATCATACATCAAACTGATACTTATCAATTCAGACAACACAGAACTGTAGAATACAGATAGCAGTAACACAACAGAACATATCAGACATTTGATACTTCATACTTCAGCAAACCCTAATCTTCATACGCGCTTTCCTTTCACTGATCCTGCGTATATACGCGCCTTCGACCATACAAACCCGCGTATATTTCTGTACAAATTACAGAGCTAATTTTACTGCCCATACGCGCTTTCTCTTCAGAAAACCTGCGTATATACGCGCTTACTCTGCGGCAAACTATCGTATAGTTCTTCAGACATTTAGGTCATTGCAATTCTTCAGAACAGATACATCACTCATATTTTACCCTTTACTTCAGACAGATGTTCGCCTCATCTCAGATCTAATCATTCCATAAACAGATCTAGCAGATACAAATACATTCTAGATCTAGATTCCCTTCTTCATCATTTCTTCATTGGTGCATCATACATTCAGATCTTTCATTCAACTGTAACCCTTTCCATTAAGATATGCTTCAGAGAGAAGTATTCATTCAAGCTCAGACTTCTTGCACACCTTTGCACAATGAATTTCTTCTCCTTATATAGGTTTACCCTTTATCAATACCATGAGCCAAAACCACATTACTTTCGATGGTATTCCTGGGCGGGGTCACATAGACGAATCATTACTCAATACAATGGGTCAATACCATGGTGGTTACCCCTGGTTTTACATATTTAGAGCGCTTTTTCCCATACGCAACTTGGCACGTTATTTCTCGCGTGCATACGCTACTTTGTCTAGACAAATCCGTGTATGCCTTGATACATACTCTTTTCATCATGTTCTAGCACATACTGACATTCCTTCCATCATTACCTTCTGTACTCATTGTATATACATCAGATTTACATCATTTAACAAGTTCATCAAGACATATTCCATCAGGGACAACTTCATCAAGTAGGTTGCCATCATTTTCATCAAGTGGGTTGCCATCAAGGACAACGCTTCGGCATCATATTGCCAACATCAGGAACATAAAGATGGAGAAAGGAGACAGTATGCCCAAGTACCTCACAAAGTTCGTCCAATGCAGGGATGAGATGGGAAGTGTGGGGGTGACTGTAGATGACGAGGACTTGGTGAGCTTGGCTCTCCTAGGTCTTCTGAAGAGTTGGCATTCCTATCAGGATTCTGTCAATGGTCGGGAGAAATTGCCAGGATGGGAGCGACTTTGGTCGGATCTTGTGCAAGAGGAGATAAGGCGGAGTACCAGGGATGGATCTTCATCAAAGGCATATGATGAAGAGGATTGCGCTTTGGCTGCCAAAGTAAGGAAGGGGAAGTGAAAGAAAGCTTCTCAATACGGTGCGAAAGGCAAGAAAGCGAAGGACATGTCAGGTGAAGTGCTTTCACTTTGTCACCAACACGGGCATTATGCCACAAAATTGTCCCGCAGAAGAAGAAAAAATAGGGCTACGGGAGGCCAGTGCGGGAAAACCTTGTATAAATGATTTGAGCCTGTATTTTTTGTT
Organism: Pinus albicaulis; assembly: GCA_034641835.2. Lineage (NCBI taxonomy): Eukaryota > Viridiplantae > Streptophyta > Pinopsida > Pinales > Pinaceae > Pinus > Pinus albicaulis. The sequence continues at coordinate 1,625,955,161 of CM076584.1, forward strand.
TGATATTATGCTTAGTCTCAAGTGTGATGGGTTCGGTGTGGTTTTGATAGTGGTGCGTCTTTTACGCATGACAGGAGATCGAGATTTGTTTTCTGATCTGGATGAGAAAGATCTTGGAGTGCACATCGAGATGGGAAATGATGGTAGATACAGTGCGACCGGTATCGGTACCATTTTCTTTGAGAGGGAGTCTGGTAAACCCTTCGTATTGAAGGAAGTGATGCATGTTCCAGGATTGAAGAAGAATCTTATCTTTGTGGCGATGTTAGAAGACAAGGGATATGATGTTGTCTTTAGCGAGGGAAAGGCTTTCCTGCGCAGTAAGGCAACTGGTGAGACCCGAAGGATAGGGGTTCGAGTTAAGAACCTTTATCAATTGCAGGTAAATGGCTGCGCAGCAATGGCAGGCAAGGCAGAAGGAGTGGTGAGCCGGGATGATGGCGGGTTGTGGCACCGGAGATTGGGCCACCTTCACCATGGAGCTTTGAAGATACTGCAGCAGATTTCTACTGGGCTTCCTAAAGGCACTCTTGCGCAGTCAGATCAGTGCAAGGGGTGTACCTTGGGAAAATTTGTGAAAGCCACCTTTCACGAGAAGGATAGTCATGCCATGACGATCCTTGAGAGAATTCACACAGACGTGTGTGGACCTTTCTCAGTAGCTTCGACAACAAAGCACAGGTATTATGTGATATTTGTTGATGATTTTTCTCGTAAGTGCTGGATCTTCTTCATGCAGAAGAAGAGCGAGACATACTCAAAGTTCTGTGAGTTCAAGGCACTAGTTGAGAAAGAATCGGGGAAGCAGGTGAAGGATCTTAGGAGCGACAATGGTGGTGAATTCATCTCTGGCGAATTCAAGGACTTTTGCAGCGCAGAAGGAATTTGAAGAGAGCTCATAGCACCTCATAACCCACAGTAGAATGGGGTTGCTGAGCGGAAGAATAGAACGATTGTGGGTGCTGCACAGGAAATATTGCATGATCAGGGCCTACCCATTCACTTGTGGGCGGAGGCATGCAATACTGCAGTATATGTGCAGAACCATTGTCCTCACAGGATACTTGGCATGAGTACACTCGAGGAGGCGTTTTCTAGCAAGAGGCCTGATGTTTCCCATTTGAGGATTTTTGGTTCAACTGTTTACATTCATGTGACGAAGGATGCCAGGAAGAAGCTGGAGCCGACTGATATGCCCCACAACTATTGTGTGTATTTTCCAGACAGTCACAAGACTGTTGTGCAACAGGATATAAAATTTCAGGAGGAGAAAGCCATGAAGTGTTCGCTTGAGAGGGAGCCACACTTGCCTGCAGATGAGGAGTTATTATTTCCTAAGGATGAGCCTCAGGATGTGGATCAGCCACAAGATGAGGTTCATGGAGTGGAAGAGACCACTCATGCAGTGCCAACCATCAGAGGGCGGAAGCACACTACAGAAGCTGAGCGACTGGCTCAAGATGCAGAGAAGATTGTAGGAGTACCTACATCACAGTGCAGACAGAGACAGTCACCTGACCGGTATACTGGATACATGGCTCTTGTGAGCAAGTGTATCGTGACAGAGCCATCCTCTTTTGAGGAAGCTGTGGAGGACCCCGCATGGGTAGATGACATGGTGGAAGAGTATGATTCGATTGTCAGAAACAATGCATGGGAGATTGTCTCGAGACCGGAGGGGAAATCAGTGGTGGGTTCGAGATGGATCTACAAAGTGAAGCAGGCAGCTGACAGGAGTGTGGATAAGTACAAGGAAAGATTTGTTGCTCGAGGCTTTTCATAGATTGAGGGGATCGATTATGAGGAGACCTTTGCACCTGTCGCAAGGTATTCTTCCATACGGACGATTCTTGCTCTCTCAGTGCAGATGGGGTGGCACATTCATCAGATGGATGTGAAGACTGCGTTCCTCAATGGAGTCATTCAGGAGGAGGTGTACATAGAGTAGCCCGAAGGTTTTGAGATCTTCAGCAGCAAGTCGCATTTGTGTAGGCTCAAGAGAGCGCTGTATGGGTTGAAACAAGCACTTCGTGCTTGGTACACACGGATAGATAGTTATTTCACCGAACTTGGATTCTCCAAGAGTGAGGCGGATCCTAACATATACCAGATTGTGGTGGAAGGTAAGTTGCTAATCATTGTACTTTATGTAGATGATTTGATTTTGACAGGTGATGAGCTGTTGATACTTTCATGCAAGGAGGATCTTGCAAGAGAGTTTGAGATGAAGGACTTGGGCCTCCTTCATTATTTCCTGGGATTGGAAATTTGGCAGCGCAGTGGTGGACTATTTGTTTCTCAAGGTAAGTATGCCCGGGAGATACTGGAGAAGTTCAACATGCATGGCTGCAAGCCTGTTGATACTCCTCTTCCTGGTGGATGGAGGAAGGAGGATGCTACTTCGACGGAGGTAGTGGATGCCACTGTTTATCGATAGTTGGTGGGGTCGCTCATGTATCTGGTCAATACACGACCCGACATATGCTATGTTGTTAACCAACTTTCACAAGCTATGGTTAAGCCAACCAAGCTCTTCTGGAAGGCAGGCAAGCATGTATTGAGATATCTCATAGGCACATCGGGATATGGATTATGGTACAGACAGTCGGATGAGGTGAGGCTATGTGGCTTCACAGATGCAGATTGGGCAGGGAGCCCAATGGACAGAAAGAGCACATCTAGAGGGATTTTTAGTATCGGGTCGACAACAGTTTCTTGGTATAGAAGGAAGCAGAGATCCGTGGCACTCAGTTCAGCAGAGGCCGAGTATATGGCAGCAATTTTGGCTGCATGTGAGGCTATATGGATGAGGAAGATCCTGGTCAGGTTGTTCGGTTCACACTTGGATCCTACTGTGACTTACTGTGATAATCAGAGTTGCATCAAACTCTCGGTTAATCCATTATTTCATGATATATCCAAACACATTGACATCCGGTATCATCATATCAGAGATTGTGTGCAGCGGAAGATCATGTTACTTTCATACATTCCCACGGAGGATCAGGATGCTGATATCTTGATGCAGGTGCTCACCAGGAGAAAATTCGAATACCACAGGGGCAGGATAGGGGTTGCAGATAATCCATATCTTGTTGAGAGAGAGTGTTGAGATTGCAACAAGATGATGAGCTTAGTGGAAAGGAGTCGCCTTCACTAAGTGGGTCCACAGGCTATTTTTGGCGCAAAGTCTATTTTTAGACTATGTCTATTTTTAGACATATGGATCATGTTCTATGAGTTGCAGGATGCTATTTGTGGATGGTTGGTCAAGTTGGAAAAAATAGATGGACTTCTATTTGTAGGTTTTAACCCTGAACAGAAATTATCTACACACAACTCTTATAACAGAAAATAAACAATAGCGAGAGCATAAAACATAAAACAGATAAACACAGAGATTTTCCCCTGGATCCAAAATTGGGACGGCCAGCTTGATTTTTCATTATATTCCTTTTAGTGTTACAACACATATATATACATGCTGAAGCATACATAAACCCCAATCCATTAACCCTGGGTTAGAACATAACCATAGTTCCCTTGATCGGATCTACAAAATACCAGGGGCCGAAAACCATCGTACCCCAAAACCATGTGCAAACTCATGCACAAAACATGGGTGGGTCCGCATATGAGTGGGACCGCATACCAAAAAAATTTTCGCCGGGGTGCTGCCCCGGACCTCGACAGGGGGGGCTGCCACCCCCCCTATGACCCCCCTGCTACGCCTGGTGCAACGTACAGCGCGTGGGCCTAGTCGTGGAAAGAATATAACACATACCCAACATTCTCCAACTTGTTGTTTTCTTTCCACACGGGGCCACAGGAGAGCTTAGTTATTTGGCCAATTCTTTAACACCCATTGTTTCTCTACACCAAGAGAACTTTTGAGTGCTCACAGACTTCGTCAATGCATCTGTAACATTCTTCAAAGTGTCCACCTTTACCAACAACACCCTTTTAGCGTCAACCATATCTCTAACAAAGTGATATTGAACGTCAATGTGCTTTGTCTTTGAATGATAAGCAGGGTTCTTAGCTAAGAAAATTGCACTTTGGCTATCACAGTCTATCCTTATAGCTTGCTGTACCAACCCCATACTTGAACACAATATCTGCAACCAAAATGCTTCCTTGCTTGCATGAGTGGCTGCTATGTATTTTGCCTCTGTAGTTGAAAGCGCCACTACAGACTGTCTTTTACTCATCCAACTAACTGCACCTCCAAATAGGCTAAAAACATACCCACTTGTAGATCTTATTTGGTCCAGATCTCCAGCCCAGTCTGCATCAACAAAACCACGAATGTCCAACATTCTTTCTAATCCTGGTCTTCCTTGGTAGCACAAGCCATAATCACTAGTGCCACGTAAATATCTGAAAACCCGCTTCACTGTTGTCCAATGCTCCTTCCTTGGGTTTGACATAAACCTGCTCAATACTCCCACTGCATGTGCAATGTCTGGTCTAGTACATACCATTGCATACATTAGGCTACCCACTGCACTTGCATATGGAACACGGGACATATCCTCCTCTTCTTCTTGTGTCTTGGGACACTGTTCAGCAGAAAGCTTTGCACCTACGGGAATAGGAACACTCACCGGTTTACTATCCTGCATATTGAACCTCTGCAATATAGTCTCGACATACTTCCTCTGGTTTAACCAGAGCTTCCTCTTTGCCCGATCTCTCTTAATTTCCATGCCCAAAATATAGTTTGCAGCACCAAGATCCTTCATGTCGAATTTGGAGAACAGTTGGGTCTTCAAATCTTGGATAATTTCTTTGTCATTTCCAATTAACAACATATCATCCACATACAAGACCAAATACATAACATGGTCACCAATTAATTTAAAATAAACACAGTGATCCTCCTTGCTTCTGGTGAAGCCAAGTCCCCGTATATAGGTATCAAATTTCTGATACCACATCCTTAGTGACTGTTTTAACCCATACAGAGACTTCTTCAACCTGCATACCAGTTCTTTCTTACCCTTCACCATAAAGCCTTCAGGTTGCTTCATGTAGATCTCCCCTTCTAGATCCCCGTGAAGAAATGTTGTCTTCACATCCATCTGTTCTATCTCAAAATCAAATGCAGCAGCAACAGATAAAAGTAATCTAATAGAAGTAACCTTGGCAACAGGAGAAAAAATATCACCAAAATCAATTCCTGGCACTTGGGAATAACCTTTTGCTACCAACCGAGCTTTGTATTTCTCCACCTTGCCTTCTACATTCATCTTCTTCTTGAACACCCATTTTCTCCCGATGGGCTTCCTTCCAGCCGGAAACTCCACCAGATCCCATGCCTCATTTTTGTGCAAGGATGCCATTTCATCAACCATGGCCTCCTTCCAGAGTTTTCCATCCTCTGAATCTACTGCCTCCCTGACAGTTCTGGGATCATCATCAGTTATAGTTAAGGCAAAACCTGAACAAAAAGTAGATGGACTATACCTTTCTGGTTGCCTTCTTTCCCGAACTGATCTTCTCAAAGCTGGGGTTTGTGGTTCTTCCTCTTCTGAGTCTTCTTCTGTTGTAGAGTCTGATTCATCCTCCTTTAGCTCAAACTCTATCTTCTTAGGTTCCTTTGGTAGGAATTCATGTGTAACAACATATTTCACCTCTCTAAACACCACATCTCAGTTGTACACAACCTTCCTTGTTTCTGGGTTCCAAAGCTTGTAACCCTTTAAACCTTCCTTATACCCAATAAAGATGCACCTTTCAGATTTATTATCCAACTTGGTCCTTTTCTCCTTTGGAACATGTACATATGCATCACATCCAAATACCCTTAGATGTGAAAGAGAGGGTTTCTTACCGGTCCATACCTCATGTGGAGTCTTATCCTCCAACGCTGATGAAGGTGATCTATTAACTAAGTAACATGCAGTCTCCACTGCCTCTGCCCAGAATTCTTGTCCTAACCCGGTACCACTGAGCATGCTTCTTGCCTTTTCCATCAGTGTTCTGTTCATTCTTTCTGCAACTCCGTTTTGCTGAGGTGTGTATGGAGTAGTCTTCTGCAGTGCTATACCACACTTCTTACAGAACTCTTCAAATTCCTTCTTGCAGAACTCCCCACCATTATCTGTCCTCAGCGCCTTTATCTTCTTCTCTGTCTGGTTTTCCACCAGAGCCTTAAATTCTTTAAATTTGTCAAAGACTTTAGATTTCTTCCTCAAGAAATATATCTATGTATTCTTTGAGAAGTCATCTATGAATGAAACATAGTACATAGAATTTCCCAGTGATGGAACTGACACAGGTCCAAACACATCACTGTGCACAAGTTCTAATATCTTGTTCGCCCTCTTAGCACCAGAAGGAAAACTCACCCGATTCTGCTTCTCATATACACAATGTTCACAGAAATCAAAATCCAGAGAGCCATTAGACATACCTTCTACCATACCATTTCTATGTAGTATCTGAAGGCCCTTCTCTCCAATATGTCCAAGCCTTTGATGCCATAGTGTTAGAGTCGGTCTCGTCAGCCCTCCATCAGAGATCAAAATTTCTCTTTTTGCATTTTATTTTAGGTGTCCCACTCCATTTTCACACAGTTGCATTCCGTTAGGGGCATGCCATTATCTGACGAAAGGGCCTTGTCATTCATTCCCCTCATGCCTTATCCTGCTGGCTCAGGTTTGTCCATCAAATCAATTTTAAGGTCATTTATAGTCCTGTTTTGGCCTCTTGTTAGCAAAGAGTTATTTTAAGGTTTTTAGGTCTTTTTAGGTCTAGGGTTTAGTTGATTTAGTCCTCAAAATGTCCAATAAAGCCAGCAGGCCAAAGGGAGGTTCAAAACAAGTTTTCATTTCAGAAATTTTATCATAATATTGCTTGATCGTGACTTTTCTTCAAAACTCTATTTTGAAGAAAATCGTTATTTTGTCTTTTGTAATAAATGCCATGTATATTTTTCAAGTTTTTCAGTTGTGAAATTCTTCGGCACGGCCCTGGTCGCCTTTGCCGAATTTCCATGCCAACTATCCCTACAAAAAGTAGCCAAAAGATTCATCATTTAGCCAAAAAATCAGTGGAAGCAAAAACAGAGTTATATGAAAGTTCCAAAGTCTGTAGCACTACAAAAGTGGATTTGTCAAAATGAAAAATCAAAATGCATTGATGTTTCCAAGTTCAAGCTCCATTTGCACGCAAGAGTCATCAAGGAAGCCAAAGGAAAGTGTGGAAGAGCAAAACAAAGTTTGGAGGAGCGAAAACATTTGTTAAAAGCCGAGACTGTTGGTGAAATTGCAGGCGCGGCACATAGAAGGGTGGTCGCGACACACTGAAGGAGCATGGCACATTGGGCGCCTCTACACAGTGTAAAATAACACTAGTGCGGCGCACACAGTGTGCGCGGCGCATTGGGTTGTGCGCGCGGCACACAGAGCCTACACCCAAGTTTTTGCCATTACTCTTAAATTTTTGAATCGGTTTTATCAATCTCGTTTCAAGTAGGTTCACGTGATCTTCCACTATCCATAAGCTCATGCTTGGTGTTCGTTATGTGATTGGTGTTAAGAATTTGAACATATAAAGGTCAAATTCTATCATCTTGAGAATTGCCCTTTAAGGTTTTGTTGGTGAAGTTTTAAAATAGTTTTTGGTGCCAAACCCTTTTTCATTTCTTACCTTATTTTTCCCTTTCCTCACTGATTATCTCATTTTTACAGTTCATCTTCATTTCCTTATATCCCAATTTATTCATTCCTAAGTCCCACTATCCCTTTCCTTAAAGTCATTGCTTTCCTTATCATTCATTTCACTTGTAAAAACTCACAAACCCCACATTCCCCAAACATAATCAAGTGAATGTCTTCACATTGTAAACTTCACTCGGTTGAAACATACTTTTCCTCACTGTTCCATATTCCTCACAGTCCCTCATTTCCCTTTGGTACACATTTGGCACTTGGAGACAATACACCAAGTCTTCATTTATCATTTTCATACAAATCAACATACACTTGGCAATTGGAGACAAACGTACCAATTTACCATTCTCAACAAGCTAAACATATCATCGAAATATACCTTGTAACACCATGACGGACACCCACACATCCTATGAAACAAGACAGTGATTTCCGCCACGGAACTGCATGCACCAGGAGGGAACTGAAACGGCGTAAAAGGGAGGATAGACTCCGAATCTTGGCCGAAGCTTCATAGGGTGAGCATAGTACTTGATGGGGGACCTTCAGTCCAAATTTCAAGGAATTTGGAGAAAATTTTGTCAATTTTGAAATTTTTGGTTACAAAACAGATTTTCCCGCCCGACGCGTCGTGCCACTTGGCGCGCGCTTATGATTGGGACATCTTCTGGAGGAAAACTTGATATTTTTGGATTTTTTATGAAAATTTTTGCATGCTCAGGAATTTCCTAAGGATTTCATCAAGTTATGGGTGGTCTTAAAGGTCAAAAACACCTTGAAAATGGCCTTTCTGCCACTTTTTGCACCAGCAGGAACTAGTCTTGGGAGATTGCAGTTTTGGAGGGGAAACTGATGTCCAAATCTAAAAATTACACTTGGGTTGGATAGCAGACAGACAGGGCTTTCCAACGAGCTATCATGAGCTCAATTTGGACTTCAGGAAGTGCCTCAAAAATAGGCTCAACGTGGCGCAGCGCATTGAGTTTTCCAGTGCGGCGCATAGAGGAATTTGGCTTCATTTTTACTTTTCAGCTCAGAAATTCGGCCAGTTTGACTAGTTTCAATTTTTGATGTAATTATTGATCTATATTGATGTAATTTTATGGCTATGATGTAATTTTGGCTCATATTTACTTGTTCTAGAGGATTCATTCACTAAAAAGTGAGAATTAAATGAATGAATCAGTTTCCTTCCTTATAGAGGCAAGTTGTTTGGCTGCCTAGATTTTAGTTCCTTGTTTAGAATTGGTTGAAACAGCTCCTAGAATGATGAGCTCGACCCATAGAGGCATGGGAAGGGGTTAGGATGGTCTATATCATGTAATTCATCAATCATTTGGTGGATTGGACTCTTGGGAATATTTTGGCTCTCCATTGTACATTCATTCTGCATTTTTGGCAAAGGAAAGACCAGAGGTTTTGCAGCACTTGTTGGGATCCTTGTGGCCCTGTGTTTTGATGGTGTTTTTCTTCATGTAGTTGTAAGTTCATTAATTTTTTATGTATGCCATTTCCCTTCTCTTTGCTTCTGAAATTAAACAAATGAGTAACAGAGGTAGAATTCATTAGCTTGCTGTGCTCTGCCTTCAAACTTTTGTTTAGTTTTACATGTTTTCATCAGTTTGGAGAGGATCCTTGAGATCTCTTGCCCTCTCTAGCTCCTCAGCGGTCTAAATCATCCATCCTTTCATTTCAAAGCATGAAGACCATTGCTTATGTTTCCCCAATTAGAACTTTGCAAAAATCTGGCCTCATCCCCAAGCCCGAAACTGCCTTTCCCTTTTTTCAACAAAAACCCCCAAAATCATTTCAAACTCCTTGATTCATATACCTAGCCTAAAATTAGATTTTTGTTTCAGTCATCTCAAGCCCTATTGATTACTTTTCCCTGAGATTGACCCGGAGAGAGCCCTCTCCTGTTCTGGTAGGGCTAGCTACCAGACTGAGCGTGGTTTGATGTTACCCTGAACTCTGCCTTCCTTAAGCCTGAGGTAGATTTAGGCCATAACATAGTGGCGACCATACTGGGGAAAGAAAAATTTGTTGTTTGATTTATAAACTACAGACGAAGCTTGAAGTTATGCCAGGTAACCTTCGAATTTCTCTTGCTCTGCGAGTGCATAGTAGATAAACGCTGCTTCAGTCAATCTCCTGTCTAGTTTATGAAATGAACATCTCGTTTCCTCAGTAAGATCTAATCAAGTTCAGATCTGATGGTTGATGGTGGACAATGATCAGACATAAGAAGGCTGAAATCATTCACCTGGCGACTCCAACTCAATGTAGAGACTCCACTGGAGGACTAACTCTTTCTCTGAGAAAATGGAAGGATCTTACACAAAGTTCAGGTATCCAAAGTGGAATGGTATTCAGGATCTAGTCTGCTTTCTTGTAAATTACTTCTTTGCTATTCTTGAAGTTGTCTTGAAAGTTTTTTAGAATTTGTTGTATGATAAAGGTGATCAAAATCTTCACTTGAACTATTCAAAAAGTGTAAATACTGAGTTTCCTTTCGATCCTGGCCTTCTTACTTTTCCCACATCTTATGATGACTCTCTTCAGAGTGATAAGCCTAAAGAAAACAAAATTGATCCCGTAGCTCTTGTATATAATCCTACACCTTTTGTAGTCCCAGATAGGTATAAACCTCTTGTTTTACCTTCTGTTCTTCATGCTTTCCCTGCAAATTATGACCTATATGTACCAAGATTTTACGGTGAATGTAACAATGTCAATGTTGAGCAACATGTGCAGAAAGTTGAGACTTTTCTAGATCTTTTTGAAGTTGATGATGAAGATGTTAGTATTAGGATTTTTGCTCTTTCTTTGCAAGGCAAAGTCAAGAGTTGGTTCAAAGCCCTGCCTGATGCGAGCATCTCATATTTCCAGTAGTTCATCAAATTTTTCCTCGACAGGTGGATGATCAGACAGAATCCTTTCCTCATTATAGAGGAGTATAACCAGCTGAAAAGATTGCCAGGGGAGACAGTACAACAATTTTCTGCCAGATTTAACCAAGTATATTTTTCGATGCCAGTTGATATAAGGCCTTCTCCTAGATCTGCTCTCTTGCATTACCTGGGTGCCTTTGATCCGAAAATGGAGTTTCAGTTGAGAGAAAGGAATATTGCAACACTCCACGAGATGCAGAACAATGCAGTGAATGTAGAAGCTCATTTGTTGATCCGAAGGGCAAGGTTGAAAGAAGAAGAAATGAAAAACATAGATCCAGAGAAATCGACATCTCTAGAGGTAAAGCTTGACATGTTGGTAAGTGCAGTAGAAGAGATGATGCAAAAGAACACCACAAGGAATGAGTATAATATTCAAGCCCATGACTTGCTAATTGAAGAAGAACAAGTTGCTGATCCAAAACATTTTGTTTCTTATCCCAGTTGTCATAGTGATTGTTTTATAGATCATTTTGAAGAGGAGAGAGTTGTTGATATGATATGTATGTTTGATGATTTGCCTCAGTTTGATCAGTATGATGATGACTATGTTCTCCAAACAGAAACTAATCTTGTAGACAAATCAGCAGCTAGTGTGTGGAAGGAGGAAGCTCACTTTCAGCAGCTGGAGTACAATGATCAACCAATACATATCATCTATGACAATGATGAGGAAAGCGCAACAAATTTTGAAGTAAGTGAAAGATCTTTGCCTTTTTGTTTTGATTCATTTCAGTTTATCAGAGATAACTTCCATACAATCAGAAATCAACTGTCAACAAGTCTTGATTTGGACCATCTTGAGGGCAATCAAAACCTTGTTCAAGACTTCTCATATCCAGATTTGCAGCACCCAAACGCAATTGATTGTTAAGTTGCAGATGATGACATGAAAACTGGCACATATGATCAAATGATACAAGATGACTCCGTACCATTTTGTTTTGAATCATTCCAGTTTTTGAAAGGTAAATTGCGTAGTAAATCTTCAAATGAGTAGCCTGCAGGAAATCAACAATCTCTAAGTGTTAATGTTGAGGATGAGACAGATAGCATAATTCTTGAGCAAGTTGTTAATGAGAAATATTTCCCTGAAATGACCGAGGAAATCATTTTGGATACAAAACCCTCCCTAGCTCCGGATTTGTAGCCACCAAACGAAATTGAAGGTCAGATTATAGATGAAGGTGTGGAAGCCGAAATACATGATCTAATGATGCAAGAGGATTCTATACCCTTTTTTTTGAAGCATTTCAGTTTATAAAGCAGAATCTTTGTAATATCTCTAAAGAAAAAGATGAACAGTCAGTATGATGTCATACAGTTTCAATGGATACATTGCAGCAGTATTCTCAAGTTTTTGATGATCCTATTGCTCGAGTGTTGGATGATGTTTGCTATAAAAGTTCTTCCCCATTGGCTAACCATGTGCCTGAAAAGAATGCCAATAATAATCTTATTCAGAGGTCGCCTTCATTGTCTTGTTTAACAGATTTTTCATTACAAATCTCACACCAATGTTTGCAGTTATATGAGGAGATTGATAAAGGAGACTTTTGTTCTGTTTGGAATTAGCAACAGAGTTTGGTTATTCATGAAATTCAGGATCCTTTTGACAGCTTGCTATGAAGATTAATTGAACCAGAGTGGTAATGTGTTAATGGAAATTAATAGCTATGTTTATGAAGATCCTTTCGCAGTATTCTTGAAGTCATCCAGTTAATTCATGCTTTGCAAGTTTATCAGCAGTCAACTTGATTCCAAATTTCCATGGGAGTTGCCTTTCAGTAGTTCTCTCTTGTTTTTCATAAACGAGCACTTGCGGAGAATCTAAACAGCAGCTGCAATACGTACTTGGTTGCATTGGTTGTTTCATTTCACTTGATCAGGTGATGAATGGAACAATTAGAGTAGGTTGTATTGAATAAGCTCTACTTTGAGCATCTTTTCCAGTTTTTCAGTTGTGTTTAAGTATCGAGTCAATTTTTAGTTGAGTGAGAGTCCGTTTGTGTCATCAAGTCATCAGTTTTCAGTCATGCATTTCAGATTGAGTTTTTGACTCCATTGCCCAATGGATGAAGGCACTGTTTGCTTTCCAAAGATCTGTAGTTCTTGGCACCTCCCAGGAGCTACCATCCCCATTGGAGCCAATGTTAGAGTCGGTCTCATCAGCCCTCTGTCAGAGATCAAAATTTCTCTTTTTGCATTTCATTTTAGGTGTCCCACTCCATTCACGCAGTTGCATTCCATTAGGGGCATGCCATTATCTGACGAAAGGGCCTTGTCATTCATTCCCCTCATGCCTTATCCTGCTGGCTCAGGTTTGTCCATCAAATCAATTTTAAGGTCATTTATAGTCCTGTTTTGGCCTCTTGTCAGCAAAGAGTTATTTTAAGGTTTTTAGGTCTTTTTAGGTCTAGGGTTTAGTTGATTTAGTCCTCAAAATGTCCAATACAGCCAGCAGGCCAGAGGGAGGTTCAAAATAACTTTTCATTTCAGAAATTTTATCATAATATTGCTTGATCGTGACTTTTCTTCAAAACTCTGTTTTGAAGAAAATCATTATTTTGTCTTTTGTAATAAATGCCATGTATATTTTCCATGTTTTTCAGCTGTGAAATTCTTCGGCGCAGCCCTGGTCACCTTTGCCGAATTTCCATGCCAGCTATCCCTGCAAAAAGTAGCCAAAAGATTCATCATTTAGCCAAAAAATCAGTGGAAGAAAAAACAGAGTTATATGAAAGTTCCAAAGTCTGCAGCACTACAAAAGTGGATTTGTCAAAATGAAAAATCAAAATGCATTGATCTTTCCAAGTTCAAGCTCCATTTGCACGCAAGAGTCATCAAGGAAGCCAAAGGAAAGTGTGGAAGAGAAAAACAAAGTTTGGAGGAGCGAAAACATTTGTTAAAAGCCGAGACTGTTGGTGAAATTGTAGGCGTGGCGCATAGAAGGGTGGTCGTGACGCATTGAAGGAGTGCGATGCATTGGGCGCCTCTACACAGTGTAAAATAACACTAGCGCGGCGCACACAGTGTGCGCGGCGCATTGGGTTGTGCGCGCGGCGCACAGAGCCTACACCCAAGTTTTTGCCATTACTCTTAAATTTTTGAATCGGTTCTGTCAATCTCGCTTCAAGGAGGTTCACGTGATCTTCCACTGTCCATAAGCTCATGCTTGGTGTTCGTTATGTGATTGGTGTTGAGAATTTGAACATATAAAGGTCAAATTCTATCATCTTGAGAATTTCCCTTTAAGGTTTTGTTGGTGAAGTTTTAAAATAGTTTTTGGTGCCAAACCCTTTTTCATTTCTTACCTTATTTTTCCCTTTCCTCATTGATTATCTCATTATTACAGTTCATCTTCATTTCCTTATATCCCAAGTTATTCATTCCTAAGTCCCATTTCCCTTTCCTTAAAGTCATTGCATTCCTTATCATTCATTTCACTTGTAAAAATTCACAAACCCCACATTCCCCAAACATAATCAAGTGAATGTCTTCACATTGTAAACTTCACTCGGTTGAAACATAATTTTCCTCACTGTTCCATATTCCTCACAGTCCCTCATTTCCCTTTGGTACACATTTGGCACTTGGAGACAATACACCAAGTATTCATTTATCATTTTCATACAAATCAACATACACTTGGAAATTGGAGACAAACGTACCAATTTCCCATTCTCAACAAGCTAAACATATCATCGAAATATACCTTGCAACACCATGATGGACACCCACACATCCTATGAAACAAGACAGTGATTTCAACCACTGAACTGCATGCACCAGGAGGGCACTGAAACGGCGTAAAAGGGAGGATAGACTCCGAATCTTGGCCGAAGCTTCATAGGCTGAGCATAGTACTTGATGGGGGACCGTCAGTCCAAATTTCAAGGAATTTGGAGAAAATTTTGTCAATTTTGAAATTTTTGGTTACAAAACAGATTTTCCCGCCCGACGCGTCACGCCACTTGGCGCGCGCTTATGATTGGGACGTCTTCTAGAGGAAAAATTGATATTTTTGGATTTTTTATGAAAATTTATGCATGCTCAGGAATGTCCTAAGGATTTCATCAAGTTTTGGGTGGTCTTAAAGGTCAAAAACACCTTGAAAATGGCCTTTCTGCCACTTTTTGCACCAGCAGGAACCAGTCTTGGGAGATTGCAGTTTTGGAGGGGCAAATGACGTCCTAATCTAAACATTCCACTTGGGTTAGATTGCCGACAGACAGGGCTTTACAACGGGCTATCATGAGCTCAATTTGGACTTCAGGAAATGCCTCAAAAACAGGCTCAAAGTGGCACGGCGCATTGAGTTTTCTGGCGCGGCGCATAGAGGAATTTGGCTTCATTTTTACTTTTCAGCTCAGAAATTCGGCCAGTTTGACTGGTTTCAATTTTTGATGTATTTATTGATCTATATTGATGTAATTTTATGGCTATGATGTAAT
Source organism: Pinus albicaulis (assembly GCA_034641835.2). Lineage (NCBI taxonomy): Eukaryota > Viridiplantae > Streptophyta > Pinopsida > Pinales > Pinaceae > Pinus > Pinus albicaulis. The sequence continues at coordinate 1,625,970,245 of CM076584.1, forward strand.
TTTGGCTCATATTTACTTGCTCTAGAGGATTTATTCACTAAAAATTGAGAATTAAATGAATGAATCAGTTTCCTTCCTTATAGAGGCAAGTTGTTTGGCTACCTAGATTTTAGTTCCTTGTTTAGAATTGGTTGAAACAGCTCCTAGAATGATGAGCTCGACCCCTAGAGGCATGGGAAGGGGTTAGGATGGTCTATATCATGTAATTCATCAATCATTTGGTGGGTTGGACTCTTGGGAATAGTTTGGCTCTCCATTGTACATTCATTCTGCATTTTTGGCAAAGGAAAGACCAGAGGTTTTGCAGTACTTGTTGGGATCCTTGTGGCCCTGTGTTTTGATGGTGTTTTTCTTCATATAATTGTAAGTTCATTAATGTTTTATGTATGCCATTTCCCTTCTCTTTGCTTCTGAAATTAAACAAATGAGTAACAGAGGTAGAATTCATTAGCTTGCTGTGCTCCGCCTTCAAAATTTTGCTTAGTTTTACATGTTTTCATCAGTTTGGAGAGGATCCTTGAGATCTCTTGCCCTCTCCAGCTCCTCAGCGGTCTAAATCATCCATCCTTTCATTTCAAAGCATCAAGACCATTTCTTATCTTGCCCCAATTAGAACTTTGCAAAAATCTGGCCTCATCCCCAAGCCCAAAACTGCCTTTCCCTTTTTTCAACAAAAACCCCCAAAATCATTTCAAACTCCTTGATTCATATACCTAGCCTAACATTAGCTTTTTACTTCAGTCATCTAAAGCCCTATTGATTAATTTTCGCTGAGATTGACCTGGAGAGAGCCCTCTCCTGTTCTGGTAGGGCTAGCTACCAGAATAAGTGTGGTTTGATGTTACCCTGAACGCTGCCTTCCTTCAGCCTGAGGTAGATTTAGGCCATAACACATAGCATGGTCTTTTCTCCAGAGACAACTAAGCTTTCCGCTCCATTTTCAAGAACCACATAACTATTACACCCATCAATAATAGTGCTACCTTGTAGCTTATACAGAGTTCCAATCCGAATTCCCTACATTAATACCAGTGCTCCCTGAACCATCTTACAGGCATCTTTATCGAACACTGTTTTTACACCTGCATCATCCATATTACTTACAGAAATCAGATTTCTGGCTAATGCAGGAATATGCAGAACACCAGGAAGTGTTCTAATCCTTCCACCTTGCAGCTTCAACTTGACTTTTCCACGTCCGACGATTCTGGCCTTCCTATCATCCCCTAGGAAGACATCACCACCATCATATTTCTCATACTTGCAGAACCACTCCCTATGGGGAGTGAAGTGAAAGGATGCACCTGAGTCAATCAACCAGGACTCATGATCTACATGTGTATTTGAAGAAGAAGCCAAATACACATCCCCACCTTCATCCAAGGTGGTTTTTGCCTCTGCAAAAGGAGCATTATCATATCCCTTTCCTTTCTCAGGAGCTTTAGATCTGCATTCCTTTTTGTAGTGTCCTTCCTTTTCGCATTTTTTGCACACCTTTACAAACTTTCCAAGAGATTTAGATCTCCCTCTAGATTTATATCTCCCACTCGAAACCTTATTCTTGTTTCTCTTTTGGGACCTTCCTTGTACAAATAAGGCATCTCCATTTTGACCCTCCATATTTCTCCGTCTCATTTCCTCCGACAGTAAGCCTGAGACAATGTCATCAAAATTCAAGGTAGTTGTATTGCTACCTATTGTAATAACCAAACTGTCCCACAAGTCTGGTAGAGAACACAACAAACTGATGCACTTATCTTCATCTGAGATTTTAATATCAACAGATGATAGCTAACTTACCATAGTATTGAAGGCGTTTAGATGCTCTGTCACTGATTCTCCATCCTTCATCCTCGGGTTATAGAACTTTTTCTGCAGGAACAACTTATTCACCAGAGACTTAGATTGGTACAAATTCCCAAGTTTTTCCACAAATTATTTACCGTAGATTCCCCAGATACATTCAACAATAATGAATCGATACACAAATACACACAAGCGTATTGTGCTGCCAACCTTAGATCCGGGATTTCTTCCGATATTCATCGACATTGCTAAGATTTGGTTTTTAATTTTTAGATCTACCGCAATCAACGATCTTTATCCACCAACGGATCCTCCATCTTGAGCTTCCACAACTCAAAACTGCGACCATTAAATTTCTCGATCTCTATCTTTCCACGCTCGCCATCTTCTTTCACGCGAATCGATCCGCCGAGATCTCCCCTTTGAACGAGGGTCTACCTCGAGCCGAACAAAAACCCTCGGCGATGGCGTCCCCTTGAAGCCGAAACAACTCTGATACCAAATGTAGGTTTTAACCTTGAAGAGAAATTATCTACACACGAATCTTATAACAGAAAATAAACAATAGCGAGAGCATAAAACATAAAACAGATAAACACAGAGATTTTCCCCTGGATCCAAAATTGGGACGACCAACTTGATTTTTCATTATATTCCTTTTAGTGTTACAACACACATATATATATACATGCCGAAGCATACATAAACCCCAATCCATTAACCCTGGATTAGAACATAACCATAGTTCCCTTGACCGGATCTACAAAATACTAGGGGCCGAAAACGATCGTACCCCAAAACCATGTGCAAACTCATGCACAAAACATGGGTGGGTCCACATATGAGTGGGATCGCATACCAAAAATTTTTTCGCCGGGTCGCTGCCTCAGACCCCGACAGGGAGGGCTGCCGTCCCCCTTGTGACCCCCCTGCTGTGCCCGGTGCAACGTACAGCGCGTGGGGCTAGTCGTGGAAAGAATATAACACATACCCAACACTATTTTTAGACATACTAGGCGGAATCTATTTTTAGATTGCCAGTCTAAAAATAGATATGTCGAATATTATTAGCTCTTAATAATATTTAGACTCTAAACATTATCTTATTCTCTTGGAGCACTTCAGTTTGATGCCTGGATGTGGCACATGCAGCTGATAGAAGGAATTATGCTATTCCTAGGGTTTAAGTGAAGGTATTGCATGAAGAATTCAGTTAGAACTCATGTGACAGAGTTTGGTGGAGTTGATTGAGGAAGTTAGTGGAGTTGTATTCAGTTTAACTAATCTAAACATAGTTGAGCTATTTGTATTCAGTTTAACTAATTGATACAATTAGTGAGAGGTGTGAATTAATTATTAATTAATTCACTAATTATAAACTCATTAATCAACTAAAGAATACATCAGTTAACTTCAGTGCATGGACAGTTTCAGTGGAGACTAGTGCAGACATAGGTGAAAGAGCAGATTTACTATCAGATGTGACTATACAGTTGCTATTTGCAACACACAGATAGGTGGAGTAGCCCATGAGGATTGTTCAGTACAAGCCAGGTGGTTTATCTATTTAATGAAGCCATCCCATAGGTTGAAAATGCAATAGAGGTTGGCTATCAAGTGGCAAAAGGTTGGAGCATGAGTTTTGCTAGATCTAGCTTGATAGTGTGTAGCAATTGAGGGTGTGCATGAGAGCTTACAAAGAGCTTTGTACTATAATTGTTACATGATCTCCATGACATGTATAATATATAGATAGTTGGGGTTTTCAGCTTTAAGCTTTCCCATGAAATACTGTGTTCATATGTGTGATTGTTTGTGGTTTTAATGTATGCATGCAATTGATTTTATTTCCGCATGATGATGATCAGTGGTAGAAGAGATTCTGTATTATGCATGAAGCTAAAATAGTGTGTGATCAGGAGAATCTCGGTGAATAATATATCGGTTATTCAAATTTCTACAGATCTTACACTCCACACTAAAGCAACTAATTGGAAATTATACCTGAGTTAAATAATGTTGCTAATGGAAATGGAAGAAACACGCTCTCGGCAATAACATTCCAAAGCAAAACCAAATACTTGCAGGAAAGAAATGATTAGCAAAGCTATTTGATGGAAATGAACATAAAATTCTAGAATGAATAGCAAAGCTTTATATTGGAAAAGCATATCAATACAAGTTACAAAGAATAATAATCTTGTTATGGTGGAAAGGACAGCAACGCGATTCAATCACAGCTTGTGCAATAAACCAATTCCATAAAATATTGAAACAGTAAGCTATCAAACATGGAATCTATAAAGCAATGCGACTAGATAAAATGAACATTAAAGCAATTACATGACTGGAATTGTAAAGTAATGGTACCGATAGTAAGTGGATCCACCAGGGCCGGGCCCTTAGCCGCTAGTGAAGCACCGTCGAGCTACTCCAGTATCAAATAATGGAACGACAACCGAATTATATATTAATCATATGTAACAAAGTTCACAGGCAATCGCACTCTATTTTAACCAACGGGAGTCGATGATCAAAGTGAAAATACAAAAGGAAATATGAATAATGATAATACATTCTCCTGATTTCTACAAGTGATGTCCTTTTTATAACAACTAGGCAGACAAAACAAGAAATACAGATAAGCTTTGAAGCAGCGATCCCTCAGGATCGAAAGATTTGAGGGATTCGCTCTATCTTCTATCTCCAGTTATTGTTTTGTCCTCTTGCGCTGAAGCCATGCTGTTCCTTTCTTTTCTTTGAATGTGCGCTTCGATTTCGATCTTCTTGTATGGATATGGCTTCCTGTTGAAGGGACAACAGTTAGTTCTTCATTGTCTTTTCCTCCCGAATGGTAGCTTCCAATTTCTTCTATTTTCTATATAGAAGAAAGGACAATATTTAGTTAATTTGTGATAATCACTAATCTCCTTAATTCCATTATAATTCTTCGATATATTACCATTTAGAATACAAAGGAGTTATGATTAAAAGAAAAAGATAAAGAAATAAATGACAAATTCATACCTTTTCCATCGCTCAACACACCCCCCTACTTACCCTTTTTCATGTCCTCATGGAAACCATGTAATTTACATGCAAAGTAGTTAGAGAATAGGCTGGAGAGGGGTTTTCATTAAGTGGTCTAAAACCATGATTTGCAGCTAAAAATTCAAAAATAAGCCATGTTTTCCCTTCAAGTATTTCATATATGGCCTTATAGTCTGATGTAGGATACCAGATAATAGGGCTTCGAAATCTACAACCTAGGCAATACGGGCCTTCCCTCAAGATGAGGTTACTATAGATAACTAGGTGGTCGGCAGCTAACTTAAAATTTTTATAATTGAATGGCTCTTTGTCTCGAATATTCTGATTGGAAATCTTCCATCGGAGTTTAGCTGTTACTACGGCCTGGTCTCTGATGGACATAAAATATTCTACCCCATCCAAGACAATCGATTTGTGGATGGGTCCCAATGTCTGGATCACACCCTCCTTTGTCATTAAGCTTTTCTGCCTAACCCATAGTTGTAATAGGTGTCTCGGTTCACCCCTAACCCAAAAGTCTAATCCATTTTCTTGTCTTTGAAAATTGTTATAGGCCTTGAGCCATTTTAACTGGTTAACAGCAAATGAAATGAATGCTTGATATTGGACATCACCCACAAAAGGATTGGGATTCATTTCCATTTCCTCTTCCAATATAAAATTGTGCAAATAAAATTCACAGAGTAAGCGCTGGAATTTTGCTCCATAGAGTTTGCAGCAGTTTATAAAATCATCAATAGTTTTTAATTCTATAGGTTTTCCTGCCTTAACAGCTTTAATTTTTACCTGCAAATATCTTTCTAACAAAAACAAAGCATAATTTTTGGCAAGGGACCTACATGCTAGAACATCTGTATATAGAGAACAGAGAGTATCCATTTGATTCCTGACTGTTTGTAGTCTATTCCTTACCTTTTCAACTTTTTCTTCTACCTTCTGACATTTTTTGGAGGCTTCTGCCTCTGATGCGTTGATGTTCCTTAATTTTTGTTGTAACTCTTGGTATTTCTTCTTAGAAACAGTCTCTTCTTCGAGATTTTCTCTAGCCCGCTGAGCCTGTGCCAGATCCTCTTAGAGTTTTGCTACACCAAGGTCGTTGTTCAATAAAACATTTTTGGGTTGAAGATCTACCTGGGTTTTCTTATTACAATATCGAGTTCCTACAGTCTGTGTCTCTTTATTACAAAATGTCTGGTTGGCCATACTACTAGAGGACAGTGCCTCGGTATGAACATCTTTATTACAGACTTGTGCATTTTCGGTTTGGGCAACTGCGTCTGTAACAACTAACTGCTATTCCTTACTATCTTGAATGAATATGGGCTCGGTTTGAGTCTCCATGGCCCTTGTATTATGTGGATGCTACGTACTGCTCGCCCTCCCATTTCGTCTAAGCCCTGCACATTGTTAACTTTTCAAAGAAATACACAAGAATGGAAATGGAACATAAACCCATGCATATTGGAGAATATCAATGCCATTAAACTTGCCATTTCCGAGATCTGATGAAAATAAGGAATTAACCTGTATGCAGGCGTATTTCTAAAGTCACCCGCACCCCCCTTGAAATATGATAGGTCATCCTTAACCAACAATGGAGAAGCAGCGAACTGGACAGCAGTCGTACAGTATAGAAAGGCATGCATATTCATGAAATGATCACAAAAAGTATTGAATTACTAAAATCGAGGCATATTATGAAAATCGTGAATAAATATGGAAATGCTATGAAATGATGCGAAAATAGGGAAAATGATAGCTGATATAAATAAAAGTGCTTATGTAGTCATTATTCACTTTGAATCATTATGATTGATTTATAAACAATATTTCATGTGTAAGAGGTTCAAAAAAAGGGGTATAGGAGCATAATATCATTTGAAATCAAGATAAAGATATAAGAAAAGGGTTTATAATTACTATTGATTTGTGAAAAATATGACTCCAATACCATCAGCAGAGCTTTGTTGCCCACAGGTGTTTATAACCTTGACAAAGTTGATTTTTCACCCTTGGAACCATAATCCTTTATCTATGCCTAGGAAAGTGCTTTGTAATGTCAGGATGGAGGCCATTGTGCTGACTTGGTAACCAGATGAATCACCATGCCATTCACCAGGAAGGAGTGAAAGGTGGGCAGGCCGGCTTGTGATGAGACCTCCTGTTCCAAGGAATTTTTATTTTTCTGATGTGCCCATTGGATCATATCCTTAGTGTGGTGGCCATAGTGGGAATGCCACTTCGCTGCTTCCTTATGATCATGTTAGGCTGGCTCTTGATGAGACCCCCTATCCTCCATATGAAAAATCATAGAATTGTTAGTAATCATATAGATATTTTTTCTTTTTTCTTTTTCTTTTATATAACACTTTCCTATTTATATATAGAAGATGGCTCAACACTCCTTAAGAGTAGGGATGGTGGAAGAAGTCTGAACATCTCAATAGAGGAAAATATGATCTTATTCTTATTCAATAATAAAAGTCAAAGAGAGTTATGAGGATTAGGGAGAACGAACATGATAAAAATAATCAATCAAATTAGTTTTAGTGAAGATAAAGACAGCAAAGTGATATAGATAGTTGTGTCCTTTCCTTTTTTTCTTATCAATACAAAGCAATTTCTTTAAAAATTACAATTTTTCCTTTGATGTGCTAATTCCAGTAACCTCTAATTTTTGTGGCTTTGCATGAATTTGTATGTTTGCCTTAAAAAGATCATGAAGAATTCACAAAAATTCTCAAAATGTTGTTCTATAAGAGAAACAAAAAAAAGAAAAATGCACTCAAAAAATGATGTTCCTTAGATGGAACAACTGTTGTTCCTTAAGAGGAACAACAAAAAGAACATCTGCACACAAAATTGCAGTTCCTTTAAGAGTAACAACAAATAAAAGAAAAAGATACACGTGAAACTGTTGTTCCTTAAGAGGAACAACAGCTATTCCTTAAGCGGAACAACAACTAAAACAAGCACAAAATAAAATGCTGCTCCTTCGGCGGAACAGCCTAAAAACATTCCAAATCAAAACTACTGTTCTTTAGAAGGAACGACAGAAAGTGAAAAAAAATGGCGAAGGGGTTGTTTCTTTTAAAAGAAACAACAAAAACAATCGACGGAAATGCTGTTCCTTTTAAAAGGAACAGCAAAAACAATCGGCGGAAATGCTGTTCCTTTTAAAAGGAACAACAAGAACAATCGGCGGAAATGCTGTTCCTTTAAGAGGAACGACTGCTGTTTCTCTTAAGGAACAACAGTGGTTCCTTGAGAGGAACAACAAAAAGATAGACATGCAGAAGTGCTATTCCTTAAGAGGAACAACAAAAAAATATAAGCATGCAAGATTGTTGTTCCTTAAGAGGAATGGCAACTGTTCCTTAAGAGGAACAGCAGCCGTTCCTTAAGAGGAACAACACGAAAAATAAAGGCACACAAGATGTCTGTTCCTTAAGAGGAACAACACGAAAAAAATCTATACAAAAACAATTCATACAAGCGAAATTAAAGAGAAAAGCTTATGTACAAATTTTAGAAATAAAGGAATTGTTTAGTGAATTAATGCTGAGGAGGAGTTATCTTCCTCAGCCAGAATCTGCATAGTGGAATCTCCTCGTAATTGCTGGTAAAAGTATTCCCGATTAAGCGGTTTGTGGTAAAGTCATACTCGATGACCGTTTGCTTTGAAAGAATGTCCAAATACATCAATGGTAGTTAATGTAATGGTGCCATTGTCATGCACTTTCTGTATCTCATAGGGTCCAAGCCATCGTGTCTGGAGTTTTCCGGGGAAATCCTGAAACCTGGAGTCATAGAGGAGTGCCCAATTGCCTTCGTGGAAGATTTTATTTTTAATAAGGGCATCGTGCCATTTTTCTCTCTGTTGTTGAATTAATGCAGTGTGTTGAAGGGCGGAGAGCCTAATTTCATGTAACTCATTGATTTTTTGTAATCTGCTAACCTGGGCCTCATTTAAGTTCAAACCCACCTCCTGCACTGTTCTTAATGTTTGAATTTAAAATTCTATTGGAAAGATGGGTTATTTTCCAAATATTAACTGATATGGTGAATACCCTGTGATATTTCTCCACGTTGTTCGATATGCCCACAAGGCTTCCGACAATCTTGAAGCCCAATCACGTCTGTGTGATGCAACTGTTTTTGTAAGTATTGCCTCTATCACCTTATTCGTGCTTTCTACTTGGCCATTTGCCTGTGGGTGGTATGGGGTTGTAATTTTGTGCTGAATGTGGTAATTTTTCAATGTTCCAGTGATTTTATTACATACAAATTGCGGTCCTCCATCTGTAATTATGTCCCTCGGGAGGCCATATCGCACAAACATTTTGAAAAGGAAATGTATTACAAAGTCCTCTGTAGCTCTTGGAAGTGCCTCTGCTTCAACCCATTTAGTAACATACTCTGTTGCAACTAGTATGTATGTTTTATGGTTTGATGGCGGGTTAATAGGACCAATAAAATCGAGCACCCAGCGCCATGGAAAATTTTAGGGGCTAATATTCGCAGGTGGGCTAATTTTCAATGCCTTTTCTAAAAAAAATATTCGCCAATTTCCATTTTTTTATAAAAATTATTTGCCCAAATTTTACAATATAAAATTATTTTATGTTAAAAATCGCCAACATTATATAGAGAGTATATATAATATATTTATAAATTTGAATAATTTTACAAATACATCAATAAACATTTTATAGTTTTCATATTAGGGACTAGTGAGATTCGCCAATTTTTTAAACTTCAAGATTAGTTTCCATCCTTGAAACCTGTTACTCTACCATTTGTAACAGGTTTATTTTCTAAAAATTTTATGGTAGAGTGATCTGTATATAAAATTACAGGATACCCAGTTATATAATGTCTAAATTTATTTACAACATGTATTATAGCTAAAAATTATTTTTCAGTCACAGTATAGTTTAATTCAGCAGGAGATAGATTTTTTCTAATATAATAAATTGCATATGGTTTTTATCTTCTTCCTGCCCAAGGACTGCTCCGATAGCTGTGTCTGAGGCATCAGATGAAATTTGGAATGACAAATGCCAATTTGGGCCCCTTAGCACTAGGGCTGTTGATAGAAGCTTTTTCAGATCTTCAAAAGCATGGTCACATTTATTTGTCCAAATAAAATCAACATTCCCTGTTAGTGCGCATAGAGGTGCATCTATTTGAGAAAAATTCTCTATTAATATTCTATAATAACCAGAAAATCCCAGAAAACTACGTACCTCTGTTTGTGTAGTGGGAGTAGGTATTAACAAAATCATTTGAATTTTAGCTGGATCTACCTGTATTCCAGCTGCTGAGATATAATGACCTAAGATGAGTCCCTCAGTCATCATCATTTGACACTTATCATGGCTTAATCAAATCCTGGTGGCAATACACCTTTACAACACCTTTTCCAATGTTTCTAATGTTGGATCAAAATCATCTCCGTAAGGTGTGAAATCATCCATATATACTTCGAGCCCTTCATTTATTAAATCTGAAAAGATGCTGAGAATGGCCCTTTGAAATGTGGCAGGGGCATTGCATAGACCAAAGGGTAAAACTCTGTAAGAAAATGTTCCCCAAGGACAGGTAGAAGTAGTCTTATCTTGGTCTTCCGGGGCGATCTGAATCTGATTGTATCCACTGAAGCCATCTAGGAAAGAAAATAATTTCTTTCCTACTAATGTATCTAATACCTGATCAATGAAAGGAAGGGGAAAGTGGTCTTTCTAGGTTTCTTTGTTTAATTCTCTGTATTCTACACATATCCTCCACTTTCCATTCTTCTTTGGCACCACTACTAGTGGAGAGACCCACTTGCTATCAGATATTGGATAAATAAATTTTACATCCAAAAGTTTTTGTAGTTAAGATTTCACAATATCCTTAAGATGAGGGTTTAATCTCCGTTGGGGTTGGCGAATGGGTCTAGCATCTTTTTCTGTATAAATGTGGTGCATACATAACTGGGGATCAATTCCTTTCATGTCTGGGTAATCCCATGCAAAGGCTCCCTTATATTTTCTCAGTAGTTGGACCATCTTCTCCTCTTGTTCAGCAGACAGGTTTTTGTTAATTTTTAGAGTTTTTCTTGGCTCAATTTCTATAGTTTTGCTATTGTGAACAGAGGTGGTAGGTATTGATTGATCATGAATTTCTGTCAGGTGATCTTCTTCTTCTTCATTATCAAATACTGCCTTGATCATGTGACATTGCAAATGGGATCTGGTTTTTGGTTGGTTAATGAAACTGTTAATGATGTCGTCCTTTGTTTGGTCTTTAAATTCAAGGGCATCTTATATGATTAATGGTGATCTAATGTTTTCTATGAGGTATGATACAGGCTGTTTCTTTGTTTTTATTATTGTTAAACTTGGTTGGGCTGGAGGGTATAAGGCTAAATTCTTGACATAACTCCCTCTAGTTATAGTCATGTTGCCTTGTCGGCAGCCAATGTAAGCATCAACAGTTGCCAGCCATGGTCTACCTAAGATTAAAGGGTATCCATATAGCTGGTTTTTGGGGTTAATAAGCAGAAAGTTGGCAGGGTATTCCTAGGAGTCTACAGATACCATTACATCATGTAGTGTGCCTTTTGGATTGACTACCGATCGGTCAGCCAATTCCAATAAGGTTGTGGTTGGATCTAATGATGTAATGCCAAGTTTTTGACAAGTTGTGGTTGTTAGGATATTAATTGCAGCTCCTAAATCAACTAAGGAATTTGGAAAGGATTGTCCATTGATTTGCACAGTAACTATAGGATTTCCTGGGTCTTCATACGTTACGGGTGCTTCTCTTCCTAATAGTAAGTCAGATAGTGTGCCGACTACTTGGACAGTTGGATTAGTTGTTATTCTCCTCTTTGTATTTCTTATACATAATTCTTTGATGGTCTTTGCATAAATTGGAGTATCTTGGATAGCTTGGAGGAGTGGTATTTTTATACACAAATTTTTCAGTTCTCCCAGAAGATCAAAATCAGGATGTTCTATTGGGCGAGGTATGATTAGTCATTCTAGGAATGGTGGAAAAGAGGTGGTTGCTTACTCATGAGTTTTTTGTCTAACCACGTTCTCTTTTTGTAATGTTTTTTCTAAAGGTAACGAATTTTCAACTTGAACATTTTTGTCTCCCTCTGATTCTATTATGCGCCCAGACCTTAGTTGAATTCGTTGCACTCCCTCAACTCGGTTTCTATTTCTGGTGCTTCAATTATTTGAATAGATTGAATTGGTCTATTATTAGGGTTCGGGTTGGGTTGGGTTGGGAGTTGTAGTCTCAAGTTGGTTTGGGGATTTTGTTGCAATGTATATGGCGCTGGCAGTGTAGGTGGAGGGAGAGGAATCGTTCCAGCAAGTTGATTCATAGATCTTTGCCAATTCGACTGCTAGGTTTGACTCTGCGAGGTGGAGGGGGACCATTGTGTTGGATATGTATTATTTTGCCAAAATGGTGGACAGTAAGGAAAGTTTGGCCAATTAGTTTGATTTGTTTGATTTTTCCATGGTGATGTAGGAAATGGCTGTTGTGACCAGCTGGGGAAAGGTGCCTGATTTTGCCACGTTCCATTATATTGCTGAGCATTATATTGAGGAGACTGAAAAGAAGAGGATAGATCGATGGGCATATCTGTTTGTCGTGGCTGCCATTGACGATGCTGATTGAATAAGCACACTGGTTCTATTTCTTCTTCCACTTCTTTGTAGACTGCTTTCAATCTCGGGAGTGAGGGGCAAATTTCTGTGGATTGATCTTTCATGTAGATGGCGCAGACTTCGACTATATCCAACGGGCACTCTTTATGGCTGTGTTTCTTTTTGCATCTAGGGCAGAATATTGCCAAATTTTGTTTTTCTTCTGCTTGATTTTGTTTAGGTTGCATGATGTCGAGCTACGTTATGAGAGTCCCTAAAATATCAGTTTTGAAATCTTCCAGTAGATTGCCAATTTCTGTGCGGGTTATACCTCCACCGGAGGTCTTGCTATCCCTTGTGATCATGTCACGTTCTGCTGGTTTTAGTCTTGTGCTACCTCTCGAACTACTGATACATAAATCAATAATGTCAGCAAAATTTTCCTGATATATGTCACCTTTGCCCATGATGTTTAATGTTTCAACCCATTGTTCCTTCATCCCTTTAATTAATGTAGTTTTTAACACATTATCAGGTAAGGGTAAAGATGCATAAGGTGATCTCTGGAGGTTGTATTGAAAATGTTCTACATATTCCTCCAATGTTTCATTAGGTTTTTCTGGCATCTGAAATATTTCATCCTTTAATTCCCTGGACCTATAATAATCTTGATATTTCTTTAGAAAAGCAGCTTTCATCTAATCCTAGTCATTTATAACACCTCCACCTAACCCCATAAACCATCGTAGAGCTGCTCCTTTTAATGTGGAGGGGAATAATTTTAGCTTTTAGGGATCGGCGGTATAGTCATACCCCCTGCATAATACATCGAATTCAAACAAAAATGCATCTAGATCTTCCGATGTTAAGCCATGGAATGTAGGAATATGATGGAGAGGAATGGCCTTCATAGGTGCATTAACTGCAGTGTCCACAATGGGATATTGCAGTGTGGAAGTTTGGGGTGGTTGCTGGTTCTGGGCCATTTGATCAAATATGTGCCAATGTCCTTCTGGGATTTCCAGGGAATTATTCCTAGGCTGACTAAAAGGAGTAGGGATGACCTTAACAACACTTCCTTGGTCTTGGATAATTAGTGTCCATTGCTGAACTATTATCTAAGGGGATTTTGGTTCTTCAGGTTCTTCAGCTTTGTTTTGGATGATTTTGACAGCACTTCCCTTATCTAAGCTGCTTAGTGTTTGGATTACTTCAAGAGAGGATCTTGGTTCTTCTATTTCCCCTATTTCTCCTCCTCCTTCGCAGAGATTACTAGAGTTCCCTTCTTGTAAGGAAATTGGGCGAGAATTCTCAATTTCTTGAGAATCTTTCTCAGTCTCTTCTGTTTGGCTATGCACCTCAGCAAAAGCTACAGATGGTGATTTTGTGGCCCGAAGGGAGCTAGTAGGTTGTCTAGAAGCAATTTTTCTAGGGCCTACTGATGGTTGAGATTCAACATTCTTAATGATATTGTCGATAAAGGTTGTTCGCCCAAGGGTCACCGGTCCCTTAGGTTTTTCAAGTCTGGGAGGAATTTTGTCTTGTTTAGTTTTTCTAGTCATTCAAAAAACACAAGCATTCATTCCTACCTTAAACTTCTACGCAGTTCTGCTATGAGGCGGGCAAGTGAACGAGCATGTTCCTCGTTCGTTACGTAGGTTATTACCTTCCATTTTTAATACCAAGTTCTTCCTTAGTAGAGAAAATCAAATATACATCACTCTTTCTAAATAGCTACACTCTCCTCGACAACGATGCCGAAATGTTGAGGTATAAAAGATGTCTTTTTAACTCCTATTTATCCTACATTAATTATCAATCTAGGTATGAATTTTTTATCTCAAGAGTGTACTCAGTTTGAGGCGGCAATTTAATCTAAGAGTAATGCTTTCCAATTTGCAGTATAGTGTTTCAAATACAAGAGTAAACAAATGTTTGAAGATGGAATCTAATTGCAATGACATGAAACTTAATGCTCTAAAACTTAATTATTCACTCAACAATTATCAGTCAAGGATGTAGTAGTAATAACTCTTTCCTCTATCAACTGATGTAAATGAAATCAAACATAAACAAGATCCTCAATCTGAGAACTTAGACAATGATAGCCAATGTCCTTTACAGTTGTTGATCTTACACTCCACACTAAAGCAAATAATTGGAAATGATAACTGAGTTAAATAATGCTGCTAATGGAAATGGAAGAAACATGCTCTCGACAATAACATTCCAAAGCAAAACCAAATACTTGCAGGAAAGAAATGATCATCAAAGCTATTTGATGGAAATGAACAGCAAATTCTAGAATGAATAGCAAAGCTTTATATTGGAAAAGCATATCAATACAAGTTACAAAGAATAATAATCTTGTTATGGTGGAAAGGATAGCAAGGCGATTCAAGCACAACTTATGCAATAAACCAATTCCATAAAATATTGAAACAGTAAGCTATAAAACATGGAATCTTTAAAGCAATGCGACTAGAGAAAAAGAACATTAAAGAAATTACACGACTGGAATTGTAAAGTAATGGTACAGATAGCAAGTGGATCCACCAGGGCCGGGCCCTTAGCTGCTAGTGAAGCACCGCCGAGCTACTCCAGTATCAAATAATGAAACGACAACCGAATTATATATTAATCATATGTGTTGGGTTCCTGTGTTTTGATAGATTGGAAAATCAAAAGACAAGGCAACATCGGAACCAATATTTAGAGTTCCAGGACCTAGTCCTCCTGTTCTCAGAGAGGGATATCTCAAATTATTTGTTTTGCAAAGGTTTATCTTGTTTGCTTTTAAGTATTGATTTTAGACTAGTTATTAAGTGCAAGTGTTTGTTTGTTTTTTTTGTTTGTTTGGTTGAATTGGCATAGTAGAACATGAAGGGTCTAGGTAGTATAGATAGAAAGGAAAAGTGTCAAATTCATTGGGCAATGGAGTCAAGAAGAGGTTTATGACAATCTTATCAATGGATATGGGGTATCAAAGGGCCAATCTAACTTGTCCACAGGACCCTTTAGTTTTGTGAATGAGATGGACATTAATGATTTGGAAAGAGAAATTGAATTCTCAACAAAGGGAACTTAAAAGCATAACTTGAATAATAAAGAGGTATTTGATAGACAGGGCTAACCATGAATTTTACAAACCACACTTTAAGCAAATAATGATTTCAAGACAACTTTCAAAATGAAATCTAAGATTTGGGAGCACATCCTATTTCCTCAAAGATTTTATTTCAAATGACTTAGAAAACATAAAAGATTCACTGATAATTGCAGTCATAGAAGAGGGAACACCTAACACATCTATGATCACAACTATAAAGACCTTTAAAACAATTGTTCAAGTAGGGACAAAGGGTATGATCAAGACAAACCTCCTTGGCTAACTGTAAACAATGGTACTTCAAAGGGAGACTTCAAAAACAGTTTTCAAGTGGCAACAAACAAGCAGGAAAATCCATAAATCATGTTGGAACCAACTATTTGAACTATTAGAGAAATAAACAAGCATGAGGACTAAAGAGAAAGATTAAAGACTCTAAAATACCTCAGCAGAAGAAAACATAAAATAGTGAAGGATAAACAGGTCTAAGGTGCTTCCAGGAGTCATTTCTTAGCCTAAACTTTTCATCCTACTGTAGTAAGAAATTGTGGAACAAAATGAAAACAGGAAAAACAACAGAAAGTTCATAATACATCACCAACAACCAAGCTCATGGATCCAATGATAGAGCCTTCTAAAAAACAAGCATGTCACAACACCATCAAGCTTCCAAGACTTCAATTTTTTCTTCAAATTCAAATAAACTATGTATTATTTCAGAGAGTTTCAGTGTTACAACTAGTGACCAACCAACTCTTTACAATGTGCTCCTCAAGGAGTTTTTATAAGAAAATGAGGAGGTGGAAGAGTTCATAGGGTTGAAGTGTAATTAATTCGATACTAAATGCAACTCCTAGCCTTGAAAACCATGCAAGGCATAAGGCAAGCATGCATTGAATTAAACTCTATTTCATTTACTCTGTTTCTGATTTTTAGGCTTAGTGGGTAAAAATATTGACTATAAGGCACTTTCTTATCTTTACAATAACTTTACTGACAATTTAAAATTTGTTCTTTTGTTTGAAATAACTGTTCAGCTATCTTTAGGCAAATATCTTCTGTTTAGGCAATAACTATGCCTTCTTTTGATTTATGAAAGCTACAAGTGGCTCTTTGGTAGCTGAAGAGGATAATTGGCCTCTGATGTGGCAGTGGAGGCCTTTCGAACTGATATATCCCTTTGCTTTTCCTTAAAACACTTTTAATCTACTTTGGTCTTTGTTTTAGGCCTAATTAGGCCTTGATCTTCATTTCTGGTCTTTTATTCCTTGCTGACTGTGGATTAGTCCTTTGATTCTTGAATTTACGCCTTAATCCCTTTAAAATCTTTATTCTTCATGTTATGCTCTGATTTTCTCCTTTGGCACTGATACTCTTTGTTTAGTTGATGTTTTACTATGTTTTTTGTTGTTTTCAGGCGCGCAGAAGGTTTACGCAGGTGGAGGGGTTTGTTTAAATGAAGGATCCATTAGATCCCTTCCTATATCGAAGGTTAGGAATCATGATTCTTGGCCTTTGTGAAAATTTTAAAACTCTGAGAAAACCCCACATAACTTGCACAAAACAAACAAAAATCATGAATTATCCTGCGAAAATAGGCTTAAACTGCTTTGGGTGGTTTGGGAGTGAGATTAAATCGAAACCGTCGGATAAAGACCACCGACGGTGGAGATTGCTTGGTGAAGTGTTTTGGGAGCAAGTCGGGTGAAAAAGTGCAATGGGGCAAGATTAAAACAGAACCGTCAGATTAAAATAATCAACGGTTAAGATTAATCGATCAAGTCGTTTGGGAGATCAGATGGATGACAAATGCAATGGAGGCAAAATTAAATCGAGACCGTCCGATCTCAGAGATCGACGGCAGAGATATAAAGCGGAAAATACAAGGCTGTGGAGAATAGTGGTTTGGCAGAAAACCATTAATGGTTTTCACAAAATAAATCGAGGGTAGGCTGTATTTGCCCAAAGGAATGTGATACGGTACATCATCTGACGCGTGTCCTTTTGAATACTGTTGGTTTCAGAAAATTTTTTGGTGTTAACGTTCTGTCGCAAAATTTTTGCAAAATGCTGTGTCCACCGTCGGATTGGAGGCTCCAAATCCAACGGTGCAGATCGCACGCGACGAGGAAGTTGCATGAGCGGGGAAAGTGGTGGGGTCGCAGGATGACATATGGTCTTTTGTCGTGGAGCGGGCGGGTTAAATGGGTCTCGGGTTTAATCTTGTCTTTTTGATCTCTTCGATGAATGGCTAAGATTAAAGATGGGGTGGAAAGTTAAAAAAGGAGAAAAGGAAAGGCAAGATGGACGGGCAGAGAGCGGGTGTAATGATGACCGTTGATCTGCAGAGATCAATGGTCCACATTCAATTTAATCTTTTCGTCGGGGAAATGAAAAAATAGAAGGAAAAAGGGTTTTTGCATGGGTTTTTAGGTTCTAAGCGCCTGATTGTGGGGCCTTAAGTCACATGGAGGAAGGGGTTAGAAGCCATTAGCCCTCGGGGGCTAAAATAACTTATATAGTGTAGAAGGGTGTTTTAGGCCAGAAACAGGGTTTTTAAGCCAAACTGAGGGTTTCGGTAGGTAAATGGATACATTTTTAAACCAAATAAAAGGGAAATAAAAGGTTTAAAAGGGTTTTTGGAATGATTTAGAGGTTAGATGAAGGTATTTTGAAGGATTTTATGAAGGGAACAAGGGTAGAAATGGAATTGTTTGTGAGTGAAAGGAGGAGTGGAAATGATGAAAAATGGGGTTTTAAGCAGTCTTTTTGTTGGTGAATAGCAGGTTCTTTAGGATAAAGAGAGAAACAGCAGTGAATATTAATTCAAAGGGAAAAGATCTTCATAAGACTTTAAGAACTAACAATTTGGTCATGAATTGTTTCTTAAAGGCTAAAAGAGATTTAGCCACCATTTGATATGGCAAATTTTATAGGTGGCTAACAGTGGCTCCAATGGGGATGGAATATTCTTGAAGATGTCAAGAATCTTTAGCTGTTGATCTCTGGCTTTTCAGTAAACCAGTGCCTTAATCCATTGGGCAAAAACCTTTCTTTTCTTTTGATGACCTTTCTTTGATTTGATGATATCTGCAGCAACTTGAAACAATGGAATTCTATCAAAACAACATGTCTACCCACCCAATCCTAATGATCCTAACATTTTTTCTTCCTTCGGAGTGCATTTGGATTGGAAAACTCTTTTCATCAACATTTTATTCTTTTGAAAACAGGAAACTAATCTATTTCTACTCTTATTTCTCCATGAGTTCAGATAAGCAATTGAACTCATAAGTTTCTCTACCTAACTACTATTTGTTAGGATTAGACTATCTGACAGACTTTTATTCTCTAAATTCTAAAACAGAAATTTAAAAATAGCGAAGCCTAGATTAAGCAGTTTGACTTGCTGCAGATCTATGGCATAAAAACAAGCTGCACAGACTTTTATTTGCAGAAAATTAAGCAAAATGGTGAAGGCTTAAGATCTGAAAACTAAAACATCCTTCATTATTTCTTCATCTCTGTTTTTTATTTTGTTTGAGCTATCTTCTTTCTCATCTGGTTCAAGTTTTGAGCATATTGGAACCAGTTCTTCATCAATCTCATAGGTTCAGATTTTGAGCTTGTTTGAACCTTTGTTTTTCTATCCTAATCTACCTTACTGATAAGCCAAGATTATGCCATTTGGCTGATCTAATTCACTAACCTATCAGCAATAAATTGAAAAACTAATTAGTCATGATTAGGCTATATGACTAATCAGGAGCGTGCTTTTAGGAGTGGCATTTGAGCTTGCACACTTTTAGACTTTGTCTCTCTTTTTTGGCATGGGACTGTACCTTTTTGTTTTACACTCTGCCCTCTTTTCTCTTTTCTATTGTTTTTGTATTTTTATTTTTCTAGCTTTGAATGCAATGTTCAAACAATGATATTTACAATGGAAAACAAAAAATCTTTGAAACTCATGATTCTTGGCAGAGGTAATGCTTAAGCATCCTGCCATTGACAGGACCTCCATATAGATCTTCTCCATTCAATTATTTCAAGAAAAATGCATTATGACCCCTCTCAGCATGAATAATATAGGGTCCCTTCCGCAGGTTCTCAAACTTGCCATGTTTTCCCTTCTCTTCTCTTCTTGAATCCCATTTAAGAACAACATTTCCAACTTGGAAATTGTTTGCCTTAGTCCTTTTATCAAATAGCTTCTTGATATTGTCTTGGACTAACTGTGTTCTTTCATAGACTTCTTCTCTGGACTGTTGTAAATGAATTGTTTGGTTGATTCTTCTCTGCATATCATTCTCTTCAATTTTCACTTCTTGGAGGAGTTTCATGACTGGAACTCCTAATGATGTTGGGAAGACTGCATCCATGCCATAGACCAGTTGATAGGGGGACATATTTATTGACTTATTTTTAGTTAATCTATCAGCCCATAAGGCATGAACTAGCTTATTGTGCCATGCTTTCTGATTATGCTTCAACAACTTTTTGATGATATTGATGAGGCTTTTGTTGGAGGATTCAACTAATCCATTTCCTTGGGGATTATAGGCAATAGAATGGCCTAGGATGATGTGGTATTTGTAACAAAAATCAACCATTATTTTAGACTTAAAGGTAGCAGCATTATCTGTTATGATTTTTCTATGACAACCAAATCTGGATAGGATATTAGTTTCAAGGAATTCGATAATGACAGAGTTAGTAGCATTCCTAGATGGTATGGCTTCTATCCACTTGGTAAAATAGTCAGTGGCAGTGAGGATCCACTTATGTTGGGCTAATGAAGATGGGTGAATTTCCCCAATGAAATCCAAGCCCCATTGTTGGAAAGGTGCCTCAACACTGATAGGATGTAAAGGTAAGGGAAGAAGTTTCCTTTTGCCATCAAAAATTTGACACTTATGGCAAGACATGACTAAATTCTGAGTTTCTGGGAAAAGGGTGGGCCAATAGTGACCAGATCTGAGGATTTTGTTTGCTGTGGTCTTCCAGTAGAGGTGTCCTTCACATTATCCCTCATGCATCTCATGCATGATTTTTCCCGCATCATCCTCAAGTAAACATTTAAGAAAAATTCCAACAACATTTTTCCAGTACAATACCTCATCTAATATGAAATAATTCAAAGCCTTCTGTTTCAAAATTCTAGCTTTAGTTTTAAACAAAGAAGGAGGGACATTCAGATATAAAAGCACACAAATGATGTCAGCATACCAAGGAGAATTTAAAAATGTTTCTTCAATGAAAGGAGCAGTGAATTCTTCTATTTCTTCCAACACATCTACCATATTCATATCTAGTGCTTGGAAGTTTGACTCATCCATGAGTTTTGCTAATCCCTGCTCTTTAATCAGTTTGGTGGGCCTGATTTCTAAGTCATATTCAAGAATAGTAGCAATCCATTTTCCCCTTTTACCATTAGGGTCTTGACTTAGAATATCCTTGACAACTGTATGTGGAACAAAATAAATTATGTGAGAGTGTAAAATGTAGATTCTAAAGTCTTTTAATGCTTTCACTAATGCTAATGCTTGCTTATCCATGATGTTATATTTGAGAGGAGCATCTCTTAAGGCCCTACTAAATAAGGATATTGGTTGTTCTTACCCCAAGTCATTTTTTCGAAGTAATACTGCAGCTATTGTATGTTCAGATGCAAAAGAAAAGATATAAAAATCCTTGGTGAAATCTAGACTAATCAAGACCGGTGTTTGACTGAGAGCTTGTTTAACCAGTTCAAATGATTGTTTGGCTTGCGTAGTCCATTTCACACCTACATATTTCTTAAGCATGTTTGTAATGTTTCTTAATAGCTCAGCAAGGTTGGGGATAAACCTTCTCAAGAAATTTATCTTCCCAATGAAAGATTGTAATTCTTTGAGGCTCCTTGGATGGTTGATTTTCAATATGCCATCAATCCTTTCAGGGTCTACTTTGATTCCCTCTTCTGAAATTATATGACCAAGAAGTTTACCTTCTTGGAGACCAAAGAGTGTCTTTTTGGGATTCAAAGATAAGCCAAATTTCCTACATTTCTCAAAAAATTTTCTTAAGTGAATCAAATGTTCTTCATCAGTTTTGAGAAAACAGTTATGTCATCAAGGTAAATGATTATAAAATATCCAATATCTTCAGAGAAGGATATGTCCATGACCCTTTGGAAGGTGGCCCCTGCATTCATCAAACCAAATGGCATTTTGACATACATAAAGGTGCCCCAAGGTGTAGTAAAAGCAGTTTTGTGTCGATCACTTGGGAGCACTAACACCTGATCGTAACCTGAGAACCCATCCAACAATGATATTCTTTTTTATCCAACTATCTTGGGCAAGGGGTAGTTGTCTTTCAGGGAGGCTCTCTTTAGATTTCTAAAGTCAATGCAGAGCCTTATTTCCCTTGTCTTCTTTCTAACAGAAACTAAGTTTGACACCCAATCTGAATATATAAGGGATACTATAATACCAGCATCATACATTTTTTCAATTTCTTTCTTAAATAAAGGTAATAAAATAGGGTTTATCCTCAGTTTTTGTTTTAAAGGCTTCTAATTTTCCTTACGAGGAATTTTGTGTTGAATGATGCTAGTGTCATAAGATTTCAGATCTTTGTATCCCCAAGCAAACACATCTCTAAACTCTTTGAACAACTCTATGTATTGCAATTTTATGTGAGCTAGAAGGGTGCTAGACAGTTTGATCATCTTGGGTTCTTCTAGGTTTCCTATGTTATGTTCTTCTACATTTGTTTCCACAGGCTCCATTCTTGGTTCTTTGGCTACATCATTAAAGTCAAAAAGGTGTTCTAAAGGTGTGAGACCTCTTGGAATTGTATAATTCTTGCATTGTAAAACTTACAAGTCTTTCTGGTCTGCGTTGTCAATTAATTCTACTTCAAAAATATTCTCATAGTGATTTATATCAGCAGAATATGTCATTTCCGTTTTTGTGATTTGTTCATTTTCCAAACAATTTTGTTCATGGCTGGTTTCTAATGCTGGTGTGGCAAAATCATTTTCTAATTTTAAGAAATCATCTATGTGTTTGTCAGAGTCAAACACTTGCCAATGGTCCTCATTATCAGGCATTGCAGGCCTGTTTTTGACCTTTATGTTAAGATGGTCATTTATCTGAGGTACTTGGAAATTGCTGGCATTGAAGGCAAGTTCATTTTCCAAATGATTTTGTGCTCTTGGAATGAAAATGAGTTCATATTTTTCAAAGGTTTTTAATAAATCAAGGGCAACATTTCGATATTCTCTAAGTCTTGGGTTTTTAGCTGAATATTCTCCTTTGATTTGTCTTATGATAAGTTCAGAATCTCCTAGGATTGATATCTTTTGGGCTTCTAATTGTTTAAGCAATTGTAAGCCAAGGAGAAGTGCTTCATATTAAGCAATGTTATTTGTGCATGGAAAATCTAGTTTATATGGATAACTATAATTTGTATTTTGAATCCATACACCTACCCCTGCACTTGTTTTATTACAAGATCCATCAAATTTTATTGTCCAAAGTATTTCTGCCTCATTTTCATTTTCTTGTTGCTGTTGATTGCTAATGTTTTGTATTTGATTTGAGGGAAGTTTTGATTGTTCTGGAAAATTGATTTCCTTGTTATTTTCCTTTTCTTGTGGAGTGATTTGTTCTTCATTGTACAAGATAAAGGAATCTAAACTTGATTGAATAGATTGGAGAGTTGTTTGGTTTATCTATGTTTCTCACCATGTATTTCATGTGGGATTCCCTGTATAATCTTTTGTTTTGGTTAAAAACTGGCATGGTGGCATAAGACATGTCTATTTGAAGGCCTCCCTGAAGTTTGGCTCCCCATGATCTTGATAAAAGCATGCCATACTTTGGGAGAATGTCAGCTACAACTATGTCCATTATTAGACTCTTAGTAGGGATTTGAGATAAGTTAACACATAAATATTTGATTAAACCCAAGAATTTGACTCTGCTTGAATCAAAGGAATACAAATTCTTGTATGGTTTAGTAATTTCTAAGCCTAAGCTTTCCATTACTACTTTGGGCATAAGATTATGTGAAGCTCCAGAGTCTAACATTGCATTGTGTAATATCTTATCATGTATATTCAAACTGACATAGAAGGGGGGGACAACTCCTTCTTGGTATTTTCCTTCAACTTCTAGACCAAACAACAACTCAGGTTTGTCATCTGTCAAGTTTAAAGTGTCAGTATCATTTCCTAAGTTCAAAGCTTTCAAAACTTGGTTTTTGTATACTTCTTGGGTTACTAGTTCAGCTAGAGGTATGGTAATTTTTATATTTGCAATCTCTCCCTCAAGGCTGAAATGCACTATTGATTTTGTCATATTTACATCTGTTTATTCAATTGAATTCCTTTTAGCAATTCTGATTTGCTGAACTTTTTTTGGACTACTATTTGGGACAGTTTTGTTAGGTCCACTAGTTGAAGCACTAGGGCTGATTTGTTCGACATTTGGCTGGCTGCTTTTCTCTTTGTTTAAATCTGGTTTCTTAGCCAAAATTTTGGGTTTCTCTGCTATTTTCTTAGGCTGATTTTCTGCATTTTTCCCAACAACAGTACTAGTGTTTTTATCTTTTGAATTATCTATGTTCCCTTTGCTCCTAAGGTCATATTGTTTGTGCACTTCGATGATTGCATTTTCAAACCCCAATCTATAATCATTAGAATCCTCATAAGGGTTTTCAATTTGATCAGAGGAGAAGAAACCTTGTTCTTCTTCAGTGAGGAAAACATCATCCCCACTGTCTGATCCAATCAATTTTACATGCTCTTCTCCCAACCTTTCAATCTCCCTTTCTTCCTCATATTGATCTACATAGTTTTGTTGGAAGGGAAGTATAATTTGTTGGTCATTGTCTCTTTGCCTATCTTGATTATTTTCTCTTCTGAAATTCTAATTTTTATTTTTGTTTTGGGGGTTGTTTTGATTGTCTCTTGGTGGCACTCTATCATTCAAGTTTATCTTTTCAAGCATCGTCTCCATTGCCTTCACTAGGTTGTCAATTTTGGTGTTAGAAGTTGAGGTCAAGGGTACAATATCATATTTATAAGTTACCCTCTTTTCTGACCTTAACCTAGCTCTTTTCTCAATTATGTTTGCTTCTACACTCACATCTCATTTCTGCATGTCTTCTAGAGTTAGGTAATCTCTCTCCATTAGTTGATAAGCCATTTCAACATCAAAACCTTCAGGATATTTTACTATGGCCATGCCTTGGGGAGGTTTCATGTGAGGTGGAAGAGCATTGTAAACACTGCTAAACCTAGTGGAGTAGTCATGAACACTCTCCCCTTGATTTCTTTTAAGACTGCTATACTCTGCTAATATTTGGAGAGGGTTCTTTTTGGTTTCCCATTTGTTTATGAATGTTTGGTGCAAAGAAGGGAGATCATTGATGCTGTTAAGAGTTAAGTTTTTAAACCACTTCTTTACTTCTCCTCCTAAACTTTGGGCAAAGATTCTCATCTTTATGGTCTCATCTTCTATTTTCATGTAATCAAATGCATCTTCCATCCTATCTACATGTTGTTGAGCTGTGGTAGATTCTTTTCTAGTGAAATGGGGAATTTTAGATTGATAATCATTTGGTAAGGGAACCACAGGTTGTGGTAACACTAGTGGGGCATACCATTCTGCCATGGCTAGAAGGAAAGGTGGATTTACAAGAGGGAAATTGGGCTGAAATGGAGTGTTTTGAACAGTGGTAGTATGAATTGGAGTGGAAGAAACACTTGGGCCAGTACACTGGTTTGGAGCAGATTTGTTATGGAAAAGGCTAAAGTGGTGAAGAAGCTGGGAGTCAGGAGGAGTAGAAGGTGAGGCTTCTCTACTAAAGCTCTGTTGCAAATCTGTAATTTCAAGATCAGCTTGGTTTAAATCACTTTGAGATCTGGTTCTAAAGATATTCTTTGAATGATGTAAGTCAAAGTGTAAATCTTCTAAGACAATAAGGTTTTCAGGGACAGATTTTGTTCTTAAGAGGCTCCTATTAGCAGCTGATTTTCCAGACTTAGAATTTTTCCATAGAATTCTCTCTGGATTGTCAATTATTGTAGGAGGGTTAGGGTCTGGATGAGATCTAGTGTTGATCCTATGTGAAGTGAGACTGCTTTTTAAAAAATGAGAGAGGTTGAAGCTTTTAGGGATTGTTTTGAAAGTATTGCCTCTCACAATATCTTATCTAGTATGGGATCAAGCTTCTATACTTCCTCAAGGCTAGTTAACACAATCTTAAGGAAATCTGGAGAGCTAGATGGTAATAGGCCTACTGGGGCTAGTGGAGTCACCAGGTGGAAACTTTTTAGCTTTTTGAGAAGGTAAAATATTGGATGCTTCCACCACCATGTTTATCATGAAGCCAATCTGAAATTTTTTTGGATTTTTTGAGTTTTTACAGTCCTATGGGTTATGAGAGTGTCCTAAATCTGATTCAACACATAGCTAAGGTGTTTAAAACAAATAGAGCTCACTCTTATGGCTTGGTGACTGATTTTATTTAGGAAATTGAAGGACTAATGAGTTTATAATAGTTTGCTAGGCTATCATAGAATCAATAGGTCCCACCGTGATTGCCATTATGTTGGGTTCCTGTGTTTTGATAGATTGGAAAATCAAAAGACAAGGCAACATCAAAACCAATCTTTAGAATTCCAGGATCTAGTCCTCCTTTTCTGAGAGAGGGATCTCTCAAATTATTTGTTTTGCAAAGGTTTATCTTGTTTACTTTTAAGTATTGATTTTAGACTAGTTATTAAGTGCAAGTTTTTGTTTGTTTTGTTTTCTTGTTTGGTTGAATTGGCATAGTAGAACATGAAAGGTCTAGGTAGTATAGATAGAAAGGAAAAGTGTCAGATTCATTGGGCAATGGAGTCAAGAAGAGCCTTTATGACAAGCTCATCAATGGATATGGGATATCAAAGGCCAAATCTAACTTGTCCATAGGATCCTTTAGTTTTGTGAATGAGATGGAAATTAATGATTTGGAAAGAGAAATTGAATTCTCAACAAAGGGAACTTAAAAGCATAACTTGAAAAATAAAGAGGTATTTGATAGACAGGGCTAACCATGAATTCTACAAACCACACTTTAAGAAAATAATTATTTCAAGACAACTTTCAAAATGAAATCTAAGATTCAGGAGCACATCCTATTTCCTTAAAGATTTTGTTTCAAATGACTTAGAAAACATAAAAGATTCACTGATAATTACAGTCATAGAAGAGGGAACACCTAACACATCTATGATCACAACTATAAAGACCATTAAAGCAATTGTTCAAGTAGGGACAAAGGGTATGATCAAAACAGACCTCTTTGGCTAACTGTAAACAATGGTACTTCAAAGGGAGACTTCAAAAACAGTTTTCAAGTGGCAACAGACAAGCTGGGAAAGCCATAAATCATGCTGGAACCAACTATTTGAACTATTAGAGAAATAAACAAGCATGAGGACTAAAGAGAAAGATTAAAGACTCTAAAATACCTCAGCAGAAGAAAACATAAAACAGTGAAGGATAAACAGGTCTAAAGTGCTTCCAGGAGTCATTTCTTAGCCTAAAATTTTCATCCTACTGTAGTAAGAAATTGTGGAACAAAATGAAAACAGGAAAAACAACAGACAGTTCAGAATACATCACCAACAGCCAAGCTCATGGATCCAATGATAAAGCCTTCTCAAGAACAAGCATGTCACAACACCATCAAGCTTCCAAGACTTCAATTTTTTCTTCAAATTCAAACAAACTATGTATTATTTCAGAGAGTTTCAGTGTTACAACTAGTGACCAACCAACCCTTTACAATGTGCTCCTTAAGGAGTTTTTATAAGAAAATGAGGAGGTGGAAGAGTTCCTAGGGTTGAAGTGTAATTAATTCGATACTAAATGCAACTCCTAGCCTTGAAAACCATGCAAGGCATAAGGCAGGAATGCATTGAATTACAACTTTGTTTCATTTACTCTGTTTTTGATTTTTAGGCTTAGTGGGTAAAAAGATTGACTATAAGGCACTTTCTTATCTTTACAATAACTTTACTGATAGTTTAAAATTTGTTCTTTTGTTTGAAATAACTGTTCAGCTGTCTTTAGGCAAATATCTTCTGTTTAGGCAATAACTATGCCGTCTTTTGATTTATGAAAGCTGCAGGTGGCTCTTTGGTAGCTGAAGAGGATAATTAGCCTCTGATGTGGCAGTGGAGGCCTTTCGGACTGATATATCCCTTTTCTTTTCCTTAAAACAATTTAAATCTGCTTTGGTCTGTGTTTTAGGCCTAATTAGGCCTTGATCTTCATTTCTGGTCTTTTATTCCTTGTTGAATGTGGATTAGGCCTTTGATTCTTGAATTTATGCCTTAATCCCTTTAAACTCTACTTTAAAATATTTATTCTTCACTTTATGCTTTGATTTTCTCCTTTGGCACTGATACTCTTTGTTTAATTGATGTTTTACTGTATTTTTTGTTATTTGCAGGCGCGCAGAAGGTTTACACAGGTGGAGGGGTTTGTTTAAATGAAGGATCCATTAGATCCCTTCCTGTACCGAACGTTAGGAATCGTGATTCCTGGCCTTCATGCTATTTTTAAAACTCTGAGAAAACCCCACATAACCTGCACAAAACAAACAAAAATCATGAAAAATCTTGCGAAAATAGGTTTAAACTGCTTTGGGTGGTTTGGGAGCAAGGTTAAATTGGAACCGTCAGGTAAATACCACCGACGGTGGAGATTTCTTGGTGAAGTGTTTTAGGAGCAAGTCGGGTGAAAAAGTGCAATGGGGCGAGATTAAAATGGAACCGTCGGATTAAAATAATCAACGGTTAAGATTAATCGATCAAGTCGTTTGGGAGATCAGATGGATGGAAAATGCAATGGAGGTGAAATTAAATCAGGACCGTCCGATCTTACAGGTCGACGGCAGAGATATAAAGTGGAAAAGACAAGGCTGTGGAGAATAGTGGTTTGGTGGAAAACCATTAATCGTTTTCGCAAAATAAATCGGGGGTAGGTGGTATTTGCCCAAAGGAACGCGATACGGTACATCATCTGACGCATGTCCTTTTGAATACCGCTGGTTTCGGAATTTTTTTTGGTGTTGACGTTCTGTCGCAAAAATTTTGTGAAATGCTACGTCCGCCGTCAGATCGGAGGCTCCAAATTTGATGCTGTGGATAGCACGCGACGAGGAAGTTGCATGAGCGAGGAAAGTGGTGGGGCCATAGGATGACGTATGGTCTTTTGTCGTGGAGCGGGCGGGTTAAATGGGTCTCGGGTATAATCTCGTCCATTTGATCTCTTCGATGAACAACTAAGATAAAAGATGGGGCGGAAAGTTAAAAAAGGAGAAAAGGAAAGGCAAGATGGACGGGTGGAGAGCGGGTGCAACGATGACCGTTGATCTACAGAGATCAATGGTCCACATTCAATTTAATCTTTTCGTTGGGGAAATGAAAAAATAGAAGGAAAAAGGGTTTTTTGCATGGGTTTTTAGGTTCTAAGTGCTCGATTGTGGGGCCTTAAGTCACATGGAGGAAGGGGCTAGAAGCCATAAGCCCTTGGGGGCTAAAATAACTTATATAGTGTAGAAGGGTGTTTTAGGCCAGAAATAGGGTTTTAAAGCCAAACTGAGGGTTTCGGTAGGTAAATGGAGGCATTTTAAAACCAAATAAAAGAGAAATAAAAGGTTTAAAAGGGTTTTTGGAATGATATATAGGTTAGATGAAGGTATTTTGAAGGATTTTATGAAGGGGACAAGGGTAAAAATGGAATTGTTTGTGAGTTAAAGGAGGAGTGGAAATGATGAAAAATGGGGTTTTAAGCAGTCTTTTTGTTGGTGAATAGCAGGTTCTTTAGGATAAAGAGGGAAACAACAGTGAAGATTAATTCAAAGGGAAAAGATATTCATAAGACTTTAAGAACTAACAATTTGGTCATGAATTGTTTCTTTAAGGCTAAAAGAGATTTAGCCACCATTTGATATGGAAAATTTTATAGGTGGCTAACAATATGTAACAAAGTTCACAGGCAATTGCACTTTGTTTTAACCAACGAGAGTCGATGATCAAAGTGAAAATACAAAAGGAAATCTGAATAATGATAATACATTCCCCTGATTTCTACAAGCGCTGTCCTTTTTATAACAGCCAGGTGGACAAAACAAGAAATACAGATAAGCTTTGAAGCAGCGATCCTTCAGGATCGAAAGATCTGAGGGATTTTCTCTATCTTCTATCTCCAGTTATCGTTTTGTCCTCTTGCGCTGAAGCTACGTTGTTCCTTTATTTTCTTTGACTGTGTGTTTCAATTTCGATCTTCTTGTCTGGATATGGCTTCCTGTTGAAGGGACAACAGTTACTTCTTCGTTGTCTTTTCCTCTCGAATGGTAGCTTCCCATTTCTTCTATTTTCTGTATCATAAGAAAGGAAAATATTTAGTTAATTTGCAATAATCACTAATCTTCTTAATTCCATTATAATTATTTGATATATTACCATTTTAGAATACAAAGGAGTTATGATTAAAAGAAAAAGATAAAGAAATAAATGGAAAATTCATACCTTTTCCATCGCTCAACACGGGTCATCCTATATACCCTATCGGTTTCATCGGTGTTATATCTGCATACCAAAAGTAATGAATCAATACCACATACATATTCTAAAAACTTTAAAATGCATCATAGCATAAGAAACTTTCACTTACCGTCTGGTCCCCATGCTCGAAACGGTGGAAGTGGAAAGTCAGGGTCCCCCT
Organism: Pinus albicaulis; assembly: GCA_034641835.2. NCBI lineage: Eukaryota > Viridiplantae > Streptophyta > Pinopsida > Pinales > Pinaceae > Pinus > Pinus albicaulis. The sequence continues at coordinate 1,626,000,637 of CM076584.1, forward strand.
GAAAGTTCATCCCACTGTATGGATAGTCGTCTATGTAAATCGACATCTAATACCAATGTGCAAAGAACTCATGTCAGAACACCCACCCTACTCCCTCACCTCCTCCTCTCCATAGTAGCTGCCCCTAGCAGCGCATCCTGGGTTCTCATGGGCCCCCATCCTGGATCTTTAAATGAGGCTGAAGTGTGGGGATCTTTTCGAAGAATAATGAGCACAAAATTGTACCAAACACACAGTCATGGTTCACTTGCCGCTTGCATAACGAAAAATATCGTTTCTCCAACAAAAACATCATCTGGGCCCACCCATAGTAGTTCCCACTCAGTACACTCTCGACTAACATCATCTGCCCCCCAGTGATGTGGTGGAATGCCTGGTTGCCCAAGATTTGCAGTACTGCTGTGGCGACAGCTCGCGTCTCCAATCTAACTAGATCATCGACCGGTATAGCCATGCCCTTGATACAAACATCTGGTCGGCAGTGGCGTTCTACGAAATCTAATATATTCTGCCCTCGTGGTAATACTGGCTAGATATTTTCCACCAACCTTAGTGGTAGGAGGGCAGTCAGGAAATAGATGTCCTATATAGTCAACTTGATCCAGTGCCCCTGCACTACAAAGACCTCCAGGTCTGGGTCCCAGTAGTTGACTATCCTGGATAGCAAGGGCTCCCCTGCCCTCATCAATGGGTTCTCAACCTACTTGAGAACCCCATATCTCGCCAATGCACCTCAAACCACCTGATCCCCATAGATTTCTAAACGAAGTGCATCCAAATATCTCTCTCTCTCTCGAGTTGATATCTAAATCTGCCATATCTACACAAACCTAGCATATTTTTCAGTTCAGAGGAAGAAAAACTCCATTAAAACCTTCAAGCCCCAGTTCCGAGCCAAAAACAAGACCAAACCCAACTTTTTGGCAACTCACATTTTCCCAACCCTGTACCTGCGAGCTCACAAATTTTCTCACTGAAAAATGCAACCCAGGTCACAGTACAGGGCCCTGGAAGTGCGAGCCGATAGTGAGGAAGGGAAGGCTACTGTTCCTGGGCTCTAGGCACCTAATCTGAAATTCTAATCTATTGAAAATGAAGAGTAAGGTTAGGCCACCCACCTGCAACTGACGAATCTTGATTCCAATGGTCGATTTTTCTGCTACGAATGCCACAAGATTTAGGGTCTTCTCCTCCTCTCCACGTTCACCACAACTACACTTTCAAATGTACCAAATTGGAGGGAAATCACCCTATTAAAAGAGAAACCCTAATTTTTATTTCGCTAATTATGGACAAACCATAGCTCGGTTTGACGAACTGTCAGCACCGTTGTAAATCTCTCATTGAGCTCTAAAATGGGTTTCCTTTTGTTTTTGCTGATTTGATACTTCACTTGGACGCCATTTTTCCAAGAAGGGTCACTTCACCGCCTCTCAAAGTCAGATTTCTTGACTTGCGCTGCTTGTACTTGGGGCACCACTTTGCCTTCATAGTTTTCAATGCATGTGTTGATTTTCTTCATGAGTAACCATCATTTTCTCATGTCTTTATGGTCCCCACCCAACCTGTTCTGTGTGGCAGCCCCATCGAGCCACCCTTGATTAGAGCATCCGATTTGAGTCACCATCGCATTCATGGAGTCTATTCTGAGTCCCTTCATCTCCTCTTACAATATTCCATTCATTCATGCCTTGTCCCTCTCTCGTGTTGCTCATTTTTTCCTCCAGTCATACTGCCCCCCATCCCCTCCGGAGTCGAGTCAGTCGCTGCTAGGTCATCCATGCATTTTATGCTCTGATAAGGGAAGTCATCCATCTGCTACTCAGTATCCCCCATTACATCATCATCCTTGGTGTCAGTCCATCATTCACTCTACTATGATCCCTTGTGCATTAGTTGAGGATTCCTCATAGCCTCACCTATGACGGACCTCCTTCTGTTGACATCAACACATTCATTCCAGAAGACAGGTCTAGAGGGTGGTGTAGCTTGGTTCTAGCTTCCATTATTGTTCGGTGCCTCAGATCAAGCAAAGAGACTCATCATTTCCCTTTGACTTAATTGTTTCTCATCCGCTCCACTTCAGCATGATCGAGATTCGTATACTTTATGGTTTGGTGATCCAACATATTGTCCCAGTGATTCCCGGGTGTGTGTAAGATGTTTCAGATCCCGTGAGGGGGTGGCCCTTCAGATAGCCCCCCACATGCCTGAATGACCTCATTTTATGCTATAGCCTCAGATTCAGCTTCGTAGATTTGATGGGTTCGGTTCTAGCCACTTGCAGCACCTATAACATGCATGCATCACTTAGATGATCCATTCATATTTTCAGAGCCCTTTCCTATTTATCGGGGCTTCTTTGGTTGTTATTACATCTCATGTACTCAGATATTATTGTATTCAATCCTGGCTGTTGTCCCAGGCAGTGGGATCCATTATATTTTTGTCTGGCCTGTTTTACGCCAGCATTACATGCACCATTTACCATTTAGTTTTTAGCTCAATCCTATTTTGCTGGGTGCACCATTATTCTTTGTACTTTGTCATCTTGGCAGGCATAGGTATGCCTCCCCTAGTCTCACTGAGAATAAGTACCCAAACATTAAAGGAATCTTATATCATTTGTAGGTCTCGCCACCTAAGGTTATTGTCCTCTCTCGCTTCACTCCGTCTATGTATCTATCTCTCTCTGACTCCCCTTCAATGTCTAGTGATTCTATTCTTACAACATACTTCGGTCATATGATTAGCTCCTAATGCTTGCACGTTGGGGGGGAATCTGTTACACCAATTTTTTTCATCTAACCATTTACAATTAGATGGATCGAAGCACACCATGTAAGACCAATTTTACCATCATAAAATTTCTCTCAATATAAGAAATAATTTAATAGACCATATTTATTAAGTTATTTATGGTCCAAATAGGAAACCCCATGAGGAATAATTAAATAAACCATTATTTATTTGATTTCCTCTAGGAATAATTAATTAAACCACTGTTTAAATAATATTCTTGGTCATTTTTAACCAAATTAATGAGAAATAATTAGATAAATCATTATTTAATTATTATTCCTTGTTAAATTTGACTAAATCACCTAGAAATAATTAAACAAATCATTATTTGCTAAACTATTCCTTAACCCCATTCTTGAAATACTAAATAAATCATTTATTTTCTTATTGCTTCTAAATAAAGGGATTTAACCAATTTGAATTCATTTTCCCTCCAACAAAATAGAATAAAATATCCCAAATAGTTCGATCTAGATCTTGGTTAATAATATTTTATTATGCACCATTATCGAGGATAGCTCAATATTTTGTTATAAATAGGAGGGGTTTCCATTCATTATTTACCTTTGATCCCTTTATCATGGTCAAACTTAGATCCTTTTTTCATAGGCATACTTTGATCACTTTTGTTACTATTTTTTCTTCTTGAGCTCCCACAAAGTTCAACACGTCTTAGGTTTTCTACACCATTGAGAGAGAGAAACTTCCGGATCTGAAGTGTTGAGGACAACCAAGAACCCATCCCATTGAGGGTTACTAGTAACATCATTCTTTGTTCCCTTCCTAGGTGTTAATACATCTAAATTTATTTATATATATTGTCTTTTCCATTAGATATTTGGAGAAACACTTATTTCTTTGTACTGTTTAACTTATTTTACTGCATAGATTTGGGTTTTTGTTGCATTTGTTTTGATCATCTATTGCATATATAAGGAAGTTAAGCAACCATATTTGTTATTAGGGATGTTTGTCACACATAGATAAAGTGATCTCTTTTCATACACTTGCGTTAAGAATTCATTGTAACAACGACCCCAGGAAGTTAGCTACCCAACTAACCCTAACGAGGCACAAAAACTCTTGTCGTTTCATCTCCTAGGGTTAGGGTTTTGGCTGTTTAGGGTTTTCCTATGTTGTTCAATTAAAAAGGCCCTTGAGCCTCATTGTAACTCAGTTCATAGGCTTGTAGCCGCCACATCTCTTCTCAGAGATAAGCTACTAGTTCCCTAGCTAGTTTATTTCCATTTTGTTTGTAATCATATTTCAATGTTTGAGAGATGGCTTCTGTGATCCATAAATTGTGAATTAAAATATTTTGGTAATAATCACATACGAAACAATTTTGTTGATGCGTTTCAAACCAACTATTGTGGTTCATCTTCAGGACATTATGAGAGCATAGATCAAGGCCTACGATTTAAATAGATGCATAGAGGATCAAACCATTCATTATAGTATAACGACTAGTTTGAGTAAATTAGGAGGAAAATTAATTAAGTACTTACCTAACGAGAAAACACATCGACGAAATTATTGGTTCGAAACGCATCGACGAAATTGTTTCTTATGTTATTATTACTGAAATATTTTTATTCACAAGCATATTTCAGTTATTTTATATTAATGAAATGAAGTGTTATTCTTGATGCTTCTCTGCGTTTATGTGTATCTATGTATTTTATTGTGTTCCTACATAAGTATGGATCAGTGGTATCAGAGAGGTCTTCTCTTTCTCGATCCCTCTTTGCATGTCCCCAACGAGGTCGGGGTATAAGGAGTTAAGGCTCGACCTAGTTGAACCTTTGCAAGATTAGCCTCGTAAACCCTGAAAATCGCCCATGGGCGAAGAAAAGAAAGACGAGGCAGTAGAATATCCTATCAAAATATTGCTCGAGGAGGCCCTCGAAAAACAAAGGAATGTTGTTGGGTTGAGGATTCTCGACCCAGGTTCAGAGTGTTTTGCGCAACCAACAAAACCCTCCAACTACTGGCCCTTTCGGTAGTGATCTGCTTACGTAGAACAAAGTCTCACCCGAAGAAGTATGGGGGGGTGTTGGAACCAGGTTTCCACACCCCGAGTGAGCCTGTGATGTGGTCCTTAACCCTACTTATCAGATCTAATTCTTATTTGTCTATGCGAGACTTCACATAAACCCCAATCTAAATCTAGATAAAAACACTTACACAGTATACATAACACCGATTATTATGCTTCAATCAGATCTAGCTTATCAGAGCAGAAGTAACACTTGTGTAATCACGTAGGTAGTTCTTATTTAAAAAACTTAACACAGATGTAATCCTTGCACAAAATAAGATATCTTTCACATATACTTAACTTAGATAAATGCTAATTCGAACATAAATAGGTCTATAACTTGCAGTAATCAATAGATAATTAACATATTCATGCATAAATATAGAAATTGCAACCGAGTTTGCCAAAAATTCTTCTTTATTAATAGATATTCAATCAATACAATTATTTCTGTCTGTGCACACAACAACAGATTCCTCACACAAAACTCAGGACTAGGTCTCTACACACACAACTAGTAGGAGCCTTTCTACCCAGACCAAACACAAATTAGCCCAAAACTTAGATCAACACATAAAACATAACATAAATATTATTTCAAAATATAAGGATGATCTTTCTCGACTCAAATCCTACATATTTATATGACTCAGATGCGCACATACCATGGTCTCAATCCATGGTTTGAGACTCATGGTTTCCATTTTAATCCATTACAATTATAAAGGAGCTTTGACCTGCTCCAAAGCCCCTCGACTTCTGTGCACAATGCGTATTGAAAAAATCTAACCAAAATTGTACCCCAAAACTTGACCCGAGGGGACCCCATCCCAACAGGCCCCCAATAAAATCTAGTGACTCGTCTTGAGTCACTTTGGTCCCAGCTCTTGCATTTTGTCTTTCAGCTTAACTGTATACTTTGTAGGTGTGCTTCCAGTGGTTAGGAAGTGGATAATATCTGCGAAGTGGTCATCAATTACTTTGATGGTAAACAACTTCGCGTCTGGTAATCCTTCCTCCAAACTATTTGGCTCATCTCCACTTTCAATGCACAACAAATGGTCTGGACCTACATTTAATCTCCCTGGCTTTACAATCACCTAAAAATGATACTCTTGAAATAATAGGATCCATCTACAACAATCTCCCCCCCCAAAAAAAGGCATGTTGACCAGGTACTTCAAAGGAAAGCGATCAATGAACATCTTAAAATTACCTCCCAACAAATAGTGATGAAACTTCTGTAGTGCATAGACCATAGATAACCCTTCCCTCTCCGTTGTCAAGTAATTGTGCTCGGAACTTGCCAACTTTCTGCTCGCAAATGAATTTGGGTGATAAATATCTCCAGCTCTTGGTTTCACGAGTATAACTCCTAACACGATACAAGACGCATCAACGTGCACATGGAATTATTTTGTCTAATTCAGGAATACCAATATAGGTGCAGTCACCATTTTATCCTTAAGCATCTCTAGAATCTTCTGGTAGTCCTCGTCCCATAAAAAAGAAGTGTCCTTCTTCAACAACTTCTCCATTGACGCAGTAATCATCACATAACCTTGAATAAATTTCTTGTAATAGCCAGTATGCCCCAGAATTGAGCACAAGTGCTTCACATTCGCTGGAGCCTCCAAGTTAGCAATAATAGAAATCTTAGCTGGATCAACAATAAATATCTTTTGACAGAAAATATGACCCAGAAAAATCCCAAAAGGAACACATAATATACACTTATTTAGATTCAACGAGATCTGATGCTTTCGACAAGTATCCAACATCAAGTGCAGACTTGAAACATGCTTCTTCAATAAGCCAAATATAGTCTAGTCATCAAAATATACTTCTAAGAAATTATGTATATACTCTTTAAAAGTAGCTACCACCACGTGCAAGAATATAGATGGTGCATTCTTCAGACGGAATGGAATTACGGTGTATTGGAATGATCCCCATTTCGTCGCAAAGGTTGACTTACTTCTGTCTTCAGGCACGATTCTTATCTAGTGGTATCTAGAAAATCCATCAGTGAATGAGTAGGCCTCCTTCCCACCCACATTGTCGAATACTTCATCAGAAAATGGAGTTGGAAAAGGGTCATGCACAAAGGCATCATTCAACTTGCGCAAATCCACACAAATCCTGATTTCTCCTTTGGTCTTATTTTCTTGGACCACCATGGGGCTTACCCAATCTAATTCTTCCACTGGTTCAATGATCCCTGCAGCAACCATTTTCTTCAACTCCTCCTTGAACTTCTGTTATAATTAGGATTCAACCTGTGATAGGCCTAACATCTGGTTTTAAAGTGATCTTCATTACACCAAGATCCCCAAAAATCCATTATAACTCAAAAAAATTTGTTGGAAACAAGTCCCGATATTCAGTGAGTAGCTCCGCTACCTTAGCCACTATATCTTCATCCCAAGAATCCCATATTTTGGAAATCTTAGGCTGCCTTTCTGTTCCAATATTGACATGCCTAATCTTCATGGGTCTAGTCACATCTGGAAATTTAGCCACATGCCCAACGACTACATGCTGACATTCAGACTCAAGGATATTGATGTTTCTTGGGTCCTCCTCATTATCTTCAATTCCTACATTCAACTATATCCTTCATCTTCATATCCCATGTAGGTAAGGCTAGTTCTTCTGATTTCTCTGGCATGTCAAAGACCACCTCTTGAATCGTGTGTAAGGCAGTATTGATGCATGGGAATCTTATCTCAAAACTGAAAGTTAAAACAAATATTTTTCTTAGTGCAACCTAGTCCATCATGCCACGTCACAACTTAACCTCTAGATACCAGCTCATGGGTATCCTACTTAAAGTATGAATGAATGTGTGCACCCATCCTAGCTTTGACTCTTCTCCCAAAGTTGTAGTCCATCTGGCTAAATGAATGTGAGGATATTTGTTGCCTGCATAGGTTTCTTTCAAATGGTTATTGGGTTTTCTGAATTGTAGTCGCATCATGTGGGGAAATTCTTCCCAATCGAAATTTTTTTCCTTGTGTGTTTCCCACCAGCGCGCTAGGGTTGATCACATAACTAGATCAAGCACATGGAACCCTTGTGCCTCTAGAATAACCTTTTCAAGTTCTTATAAAAATAAATTGACACTTCCTACACCATCATAGTAAGGTAATTCATGAACCTCATAGGATATGCATCGTACAGATCTTGTTACTTGGTTGTAGCGCAATGTAGAGACTTCATGCAAATGGTTCTACCAATTATCCAACTCCTCATCTGAGTCTAAGTGGCATGAGCTATCCCTATCCTAGCTAAGCCTACCATCTGATGTAGGATTGATCCAATCCTCATCCCTCATAGTTAGCTTGTATATTTGATCAACAACCTCTTCTGCGCACATTGGTTCTGTGTATCTTTCTCCTTCTACAGGGTCCAGAGGGACCACGACCCTAGTTCCATTGTTTTAAAACACCATACTTCTGCGCTTGAGGTTGATGATAACATCCATGTCAATAGACCAATCCAGACCCAACAACATAGGGTATGGATATGAATCATCAACAATTTGAATAAATTCAAAGTCATCCAGTGCCTTAACTCCTTCGATATCAAATATCACCTCAGAAAGTCTACCCATTGGGATAATCTTCTATTGATTTTCCATGCACAGTTCTATTGTGGACCATTCCAGCTTAGGCTCTCCCATTTTCTGCCAAGTATGCTTTGGTAGGCCATTTGCATCAAATCCCAGATCCAAAATCACTTAGTCCATCTCAAACTCACCTATTTGAGCAGTCAGGTACATCTCTCGGCCAATTCTTCTCTTGTCCTTGTAAATTTTGTTGACAAGCTTTTGCTCCTTCTGAGGTTGCTCTTTCTCAGTGTAGTTATTAATCAAAGCTTGAAGATTCTCAATTGCCTTCTTATTGCGCGGAATCTTGATACAGGCCTACAAAAATGGTTTCATCTTTGCAAGCTCGACCCCTTCAAAGGTATCCATGGCAGGCTTGCTTGGTACTTTAGATGGGCCAGGATCCATGAAGCCCTTCTTTGATTCTAAAAAGGTTCCCTTCTCCCTTTGTAAGTTAAACCCATCCCTTTTCTCGGGAGCTCTCCGGACCTAAAAATCGCTAGTAGTTCTCTTACCTTTTGATTTATATTTTGTAGTTGCTACACCGCTTCTGGAAATAATATTTATGCTAGGGTCTCCAGTGCGTGGTCCCACTCTCATCATTTGAACATTCTGCATGGGTGTCTGTGGTTTATTTTCCTGCATTTTTGCAAACAATATAGGGCAATCTTTAGTAACATGATAAAACTGTCTACAATACCTGCAAGATTGTTGTGTTGGGTTCGGGTAGTCGCACACTTAATGGCCAGCATCTCCACAGTTATAACAATGAGTTGTCCCCATCCTCGACCAGTTCCTCTTCCTCTTTGTCATCCTTTTCCTAGGAATCCATCGCACCCAGATGACGATACAGGTGAATCTGGTCCTCTATCTTTGGCATGTAATCTATACGAAGCATCCTTCTCAATAATTAGATCAAAGTTGTGAAAATTCTTCTCATCATGTCCCAAACATCAACAAAATGCGCAGTAAGGTTGCTGGAGCTCCAGAATATATTTACCAATCCTAGGGCATAAGTTTGTCGTGTGTAGTCCATTTTCTTGACAAATTGCACACCATAGTTTGGGAACTTCACTAGGCCCTGCCCTATTCTTAATTGGACTTGTTCCTCCAATTTCCAGATATTTATTATATACGAGACACTGATCCCTATGATGCCCTTCAGCTTTATAGCATGTGCACCATATTCTTGCACACACATCCTTTTAATTCTCTTTCCGTGGAGTTTGTATCTCTAAGTGTAATGCAACTAATTGTCTTTGAATTTGCGGATCCCCAACCTATGTGGCTGGTACAGGTGAGGCTTCTAACTTCGTGGCAATCTCCACAGCTTCAAATTCTGTCGCAATCTTTTGCTGGTTTAAGGATTGACGCGGATGTAGTAGTAGCATAGCAATGAACCATGCTTTGTGTTTTGTATCATTGATAGTAAATCCTCCATCCCTGATGGTGCACTTCAACCGTTGATTTGCCTCCCATACAAATTCATTCACTTCTTGGTGGATCTCCTTTAATTCAGTCACACATTGAGAATATGATTTTGGATTTTTGAATTTCTCCTTTAATTCAGTTTTAAGCTCATCAATCGTTGCATTAGGTTTTGTTTCCATATACTTCATGTACTATTCCAATGCGCGTTCTTGAAATGCAGCAGCAAGATGCGCTTTCTTAACATTATCGTTATTGATCTATTGCAATGTCCACATAACATCTGTGACGAACCAAAAGTGGTCAACATATTCATTCCCAACACCCTTGAAGTTTTGACGTGGAGTGGATGGGATCTGAATTATAGTCAATGACCCAAAAATACTTTGATCTTGCAATCCCTCTTCTTCTGAGTGCAGAGATTCACCAAAGATACAAGTTTCAAACTCCTCGTCGCTATTAGATTTACCTTTGAGGGGACTATAAACAAAAACTTCTTCTAGGTCTACTCTATAATCTTTCTCGCCATGCCTAGTACTACCAGGACCTCTGCTCGTGGAGCTACATGGGCCTCTTCGGGACATTCACTCATTGTGGTTACGCAGAGTACCCTTTTCACATAAAATAATTTTAATCGACAATTTTAATGAGTGCAGAAACTTACCTCTAGGAACTTTGAAAAATCTCCTTTCAACTTCCGAATACGACAAAAAATTATCAATAGCGAATTCAGTCACAAACCCACTCAGAATTCTATCAATCCAATAATCTACTAAGTGGGAAATTTTATTGCTAGATTTCTCCAACTACTGAACGAGCTCAAGAGTCCACCTGGTGATCGTGTCGTCCTTTGTGCAGGTCTGGAACTAAAGAACCTGAGATAGCCACTCTTGTAACTCAATTGCAAAGGAAGCAAAGAAAATTTTGTGGATCTCTGTATATATATACCTTTGCTCCCAATCCTCAACAGACAACTTAGAGTTTCGGTTTTAAGGGATTGCAAATTCACGCACCTTATTATCAAGCCAATATTGCAGTTCTTTCTTCGTCAGATGCCACAACATCGCATCTCCCTCAAACATATCCTGGTCCTAGAAAAAGAACCATTTATTGGGTTGAGGGGTCCTCGCCAAGGTTTAGAGTGTTTTGTGCAACTAGGGTCCTCACCCAGGTTCAGAGTGTTCTGCGCAACCAACAAAACCATCCAACTATTGGCCCTTTCAGCAGTGATCTACTTGCATAGACCAAAGTCTCACCCGAAGTAGTATGGGGGGCTGTAGGAACCAGGTTTCCGCACCCTGAGGGAGTGTGTGATGTGGTCATTAACCCTAATTATCAGATCTAATGCTTATTTGTCTACGCGAGACTTCTAAGAAACCCTGATGTAAATGTAGATTAAAAACCTTACAAATATGCGTAACACAGATTATTATGCTTCAGCCAGATCTAGCTTATCAAAGCAGAAATAACACTTGCACAATCACATAGGTATTTCTTCTATAAAACCCTTAACACAGATGAAATCCTTGTGTATAATCATAGATCTTTCACATATAATTAACTTATATAAATGCACATTCAAACATAAACGTACCTTTAAGTAATCAATAGATAATTAACATATTCATGCATAAACACAAAAATTGCAACAGAGTTCACCAAAAATTATTCTTTATTAATATATCTTCAATCTAATACAATTATTTACATCCGCGCACACAAAATCAAGTCCTTACACATAGCTTAGGTCTAGGTCTCCGTGCACACAGCCAGCAGGAGCCTTTCTACCCAGACAGAACACACACTAGCCCAAAAATTAGATCAACACATAAAAACATAACATAAATATTCTTTCAAAATATAAGGATGATATTTCTTGACTCAAATCCTACATATTTATATGACTCAGATGCACACATACCATGGTCTCAAACCATGGTTTGAGACTCATGGTTTCCATTTTTCACCCATTACAATTATAAAGGTGCTTTGACCCGCCCTAAATCCCCTTGACTTTTGAACACAACGCGTATTGAATAATCCAACCAAAATAGTACCCCAAAACTTGACCCGAGGGGACCCCATCTCAACAAATGAGATAATGGATAAATTTTCCCAAATCCTTCAATAACTGCCCACCGATGGTGCATATGCATCCAACATCCACTCTAGAGGCGCCACTCCTTTTAAGGTACAAGTAAAATTTGACATTCCAATATTTGAGGGAAAATAGATGCAGACGTCGTAGATAGATGGTTGAAGCTATTAGAAGGATATTTCTCGGTTCATGACTTTTATAATCGAGAAAAAATTACTTTTTCACTCCTCAAAGCCGCCCCCCCTGTAAAGGACTAGTGGGAAACCTACTGTGAGAAAAAGGACGAGAGGGAACCCTCTCTGTTCTCGGCCGTGCCCACTTGGGATTCATTCCGAGACACCATCAAGGAACAATATTAAATTGTGGGGATATATGAGGACAAGTACACAGAATGGACTATGCCGCAACAACAAAGGGATCAAGATGTGCATGAGCTAACAAATATGTTCCATAGCTTGTGCACAAAGTTGGGTATCATAGATTTGGAGAAACAAGTGGTGCTGAAATACCACAATTGTCTGCAGAGATACATTTAGGAGGAAATGGAGTTCCTATACATCTCCTCGCTTAGTGCAACATACCGATATGCTGCCAAGATTGAGAAAAAATTCAAACAGAAGAAGTGAGACTTTGGATCTACGAATCAGAAGCAAGGGAAAGGTGCCCCCAAACCATAGAACAAAGGGCAAAGCCAAGGTGGGGCAGCGCAGGATAACCCGCTAAAGCCGCAAGAAAAGAACAATGCCTAGCTTGCCAAAGAATGAAATAGGAAAGTGGTGTGAGTTCCATATGAGCTCCAACCACAACAAAAGTGAGTGTTGGGCCAAGTAACCACTGGTGGCTAAGCTGAAGGCATCTAAATTGGATGCATGCTCCGACTCTCAATCAGAACCTGACAAGGGCAATGACAAAGGGAAGTAGATTATCGATGTGGAGCCCAACGCCACCATTTCCACCATGAAGATCTAGAAGGAGGAGCCAAAAGATCCAGAGGAGGTAGAGCACCTCTTCCATTCCTAGATGTGGGTAAAGGGTTCCCCGTTGCAATCCATTATCGACAACGGGTTCCAAAAGAACCTCATTTCAGAAAAGGTTGTGAAGCGGTTGGGCTTGCCGACCATAACACACCCACAATTGTACACCATCGGGTGGCTTCACGAAGGATGGGATCCACATCAACCAGTAGTGTCGCCTTCCTCACAACATCAAGCCATTCACCGATGAGGTATTATGTGACATCACTCCTCTTGATGTTTGTGATGTATTATTAGGCCAACCATACTTGTAGAAGCGACATGTTGTAAATGAGTCCAAGCCTCACGTTGTTATTGTTACTTTTGGAAATAATATGTACATGATATTGGAGGTAGCACTGCCTACCGCCATCTCTTTGGTTACTGCAAAAAATGCAGTAAGATCATTTCCAAAACCGGGAAATTTTTTTTCCTGATTATCCACCTTTAGGGAAAGAAAAATATTGTGGCCACAACCTCTATACAAGGATACTCCGCACACTAACAAGATATGGAAAAATTATTGGAGATGTATGAGTACATGTTCATCTCACCTACAAGGGTGCCTCTGCACTGTCAGGTCAAGCACTCCATCGATCTGACCCTAGGTGTGCCACTGCCCAATGGACAAATCTATCGATGCTCTATTATGGATAATGAGGAAATCAAGAGGCAAATTCATGAGCTACTACACAAAGGTCACATCCGGTCGAGTTCACCACCCTGTGGGAGCCCGATTGTGTTGGTGTAGAAGAAGGATGGGACTTGCAGACTATGCATTGACTATCGGGTGGCGAACAAGATCACTGTCCTGAATAGGTAGCTGGTCCCACAAATTGATGACCTTCTGGACCAATTCAAGGGGAAAAATATCTCAGAAAGATCAACTTGAAGTTCAGGTATCACCAAGTACCAATCAAACTCTCCGATGTGGGTAAGACTACCTTCAAAGCCAAGGAGGGCCTTTTCGAATGGTTGGTCATGCCTTTGGGGTTGACGAATGCTGCTGCAACATTCATGAGGCTGATGGAAGACATCTTGTTGGGTATGTGTTATATTATTTCCACGACTAATCACACGTGGGGGGGTAAGAGGGGGGGCGATAGCCCCCCCTTTGCGCTGGGCACAACGGGGGGGTCACAGGGGGGTAGTAGCCCCCCCTATCGGGGTCCGGGGCAGCGCCCCAACAAAAAATTTTTGGTCCTTAATTTTCTGTGGGCAGTCCATGCCCATGGTTTTGTGTATGGTTTTGCACATGGTTTTGGGGTACGATGGTTTTCGGCCCCTAGTATTTTTGTAGATCCGGTCAAGGGAACTACGGTTATGTTCTAATCCAGGGTTAATGGATTAGGGTTTATGTATGCTTCAACATGTATATATATGTGTTGTGACACTAAAAAGAATATAATAAAAAATCAAGTTGGTCGTCCCGATTTGGAATCCAGGGGAAAATCTCTGTGTTTATCTGTTTTATGTTTTATGCTCTTGCTATTGTTTATTTTCTGTTATAAGATTCGTGTGTAGATAATTTCTGTTTAGGGTTAAAACCTACATTTGGTATCAGAACAGTTTCGGCTTCAAGGGGATGCCTTTGCTGCTAAGGGGTTTTTCGCTCGGGCCTGAGGTAGACCCTGTTTAGTGGGAGATCTGTGGGATCGATTCTTACAGTGAAAGAAGATGGAGAGTAGCAGAAAGATAGAGATCGAGAAATTTAATGGTCAGAGTTTTGAGTTGTGGAAGCTCAAGATGGAGGATTTTTTGGTGGATAAATATTAGTGGATCGCAGTAGATCCAGGTACTAAACCAACGAAAATGTCTGATGAAGACTGGAAGAAACTGGATCGGAAGGCTAAGAGCACAATAAAGTTGTGTGTCTCAGATTCAGTATTGTTGAATGTATCTAAGGAAGCTACGACGAAGAATTTGTGGGAAAAAATTGGGACTTTGTACCAATCTAAGTCTCTGGTGAATAAGTTGTTCATGTGGAAAAAACTGTATAACTTGAGGATGAAGGATGGAGACTCGGTAATAGAGCATCTGAACGCCTTCAATACTGTGGTAAGACAGCTATCATATGTTGATATTAAAATCTTAGATGAAGATAAGTGCATCAGTTTTTTGTGTTCTCTACCAGACTCGTGGGACAGTTTGGTTATTGCAATAGGTAGCAATACAACTACCTTGAATTTTGATGACATTGTCTTAGCCTTGTTGTCGGAGGAAATGAGACGAAGAAATATGGAGGGCCAGAATGGAGATGCCTTATCTGTACGAGGAAGGTCCCAAAACAGAAACAAGAATAAGGTTTCGAGTGGGAGATCCAAATCTAGAGGGAGATCTAAATCTCCTGGAAAGTTTGTAAAGGTATGCTAGAAATGCGGAAAGGAAGGACACTACAAAAAGGAATGCAGATCTAAAGCTCCTGAGAAAGGAAAGGGATCTGATGATGCTCCTTCTGTAGAGGAAAAAACCACCTTGGATAAAGGTGGGGATGTGTATTTGGCTTCTTCTTCAAATACACATGTAGATCATGAGTCATGGTTGATTGACTCAGGTGCATCCTTTCACTTCACTCCCCATAGGGAGTGGTTCTGCGAGTATGAGAAATATGATGGTGGTGATTTTTTCCTAGGGGATGATAGGAAGGCCAGAATTGTTGGATGTGGAAAGGTCAAGATGAAGCTGCAAGGTGGAAGTATTAGAACACTTCATGGTGTTCTGCATATTCCTGTATTGGCCAGAAATCTGATTTCTGTAAGCAAGATGGATGATGCAGGTGTAAAAACAGTGTTCGAGAAAGATGCCTGCAAGATGGTTCGGGGAGCACTGTTATTAATGCTGGGAGTTCGGACTAGAACTCTGTACAGGATACAAGGTAGCACTGTTATTGATGGGTGTAACAGTTCTGTGGTTCCTGAAAGTGGAGCAGAAAGCCTAGCTGTCTTTGGAGAAAAGACCATGCTATGGCATCAAAGGCTTGGACATATTGGAGAGAAGGGCCTTAGAATACTACATAGAAATGGTATGGTAGAAGGTATGTTTAATTTCTCTCTGGATTTTGATTTCTATGAACATTGTGTATATGGGAAGCAGAATCAGGTGAGTTTTCCTTCTGGTGCTAAGAGGGCGAACAAGATATTAGAACTTGTGCACAGTGATGTGTTTGGACCCGTGTCTGTTCCATCACTGGGAAAGTCTGTGTACTATGTTTTAGTCATAGATGACTTCTCAAGGAATACATGGATATATTTCTTGAGGAAGAAATCTGAATTATTTGACAGATTTAAATAATTTAAGGCTCTGGTGGAAAACCAGACAGAGAAGAAGATAAAGGCGCTGGGGATAGATAATGGTGGGGAGTTCTGCAAGAAGGAATTTGAAGAGTTCTGTAAGAAGTGTGGTATAGCATGGAAGAAGACTACTCCATACACACCTTAGCAAAACAGAGTTGCAGAAAGAATGAACAGAACACTGATGGAAAAGTCAAGAAGCATGCTCAGTGGTACCGGATTAGGACAAGAATTCTGGGCAGAGGTAGTGGAGACTGCATGCTATCTAGTTAACAGATCACCTTCATGAGTGTTGGAGGAGAAGACTCCACATGAGGTATGGACTGGTAAGAAACCCTCTCTTTCACATCTAAGGGTATTTGGATGTGATGCATATGTACATGCTCCAAAGCAAAAAAGGACCAAGTTGGATAATAAATCTCAAAGGTGCATCTTTATTGGGTATAAGGATGGTTTAAAAGGTTACAAAATTTGGAACCCGGAAACAAGGAAGGTTTTGTACAACCGAGATGTGATGTTTAGAGAGGTGAAAGATGTTTTTAAACATGGAGTCATACCAAAGGAACCTGAAAAGATAGAGTTTGAGCTAAAGGAGTATGAACCAGACTCTACAGCAGAAGAAGATTCAGAAGAGGAAGAGCCACAAACTCTAGCTATGAGAAGATCAGTTCAGGAAAGAAAGCAACCAGAAAGGTATAGTCCATCTGCTTTCTGTTCAGGTTTTGCCTTAACTATAACTGATGATGATCCCAGAAATGTCAAGGAGGCAGTAGATTCAGAGGATAGAAAACTCTGGAAGGAGGCCATGATTGATGAAATGGCATCCTTGCACAAAAATGAGGCATGGGATCTGGTGGAGTTGCCGGCTGGAAGGAAGCCCATCGGGAGCAAATGGGTGTTTAAGAAGAAGATGAATGTAGAAGGCAAGGTGGAGAAATACAAAGCTCGGTTAGTAGCAAAAGGTTATTCCCAAGTGCCGGGAATTGATTTTGGTGATATTTTTTCTCCTGTTGCCAAGGTTACTTCTATTAGATTACTTTTATCTGTTGCTACTGCATTTGATTTTGAGATAGAACAGATGGATGTGAAGACAAAATTTCTTCTGAGGACTTGGATTTGCAGAAACGAGAGGATCTTGTTTATTTTAAATTAGTGGTGATATGTTATTTATTTGGTCTTGAATGTGGATGATATGTTGTTGATTGGAAATGACAAAGAAATTGTCAAGATTTGAAAGGCCCAGCTTGTTCTCAAATTCGACATGAAGGATCTTGGTGTTCCAAACTATATTTGGGCATGAAATTAAGAGGGTGGGTAAGAGGAAGCCTACAGTTGACAAAGGAGATATGTTGAGACTATGGTCGGAGAGGTTCAATATGCGAGGATGGTAAAAGCTTGGTTAATGTTTCTATTCACCGTAGGTGTAAAGCTGTCTGCTGAACAATGTCCCAAGACACAAGAAGAAGAGGAGGATATGTCCCATGTTCCATATGCAAGTGAAGTGGGTAGCCTGATGTATGCAATGGTCTATACTAGACCAGACATTGCACATGCAGTGGGAGTATTGAGCATGTTTATGTCAAACCCAGGGAAGGAGCATTGGATAGCAGTGAAGCGGGTTTTCAGATATTTACGTGGCACTAGTGATTATGGTTTGTGCTACTAGGGAAGACAAGGATTGGAAAGAATGTTTGGCATTCATGGTTTTGTTGATGCAGACTGGGCTGGAGATCTGGACCAAAGAAGATCTACAAGTGCGTATGTGTTTAGCCTATTTGGAGGCGCAGTCAGTTGGATGAGTAAAAGACAGTATGTAGTGGCTCTTTCAACTACAGAGGCAGAATACATGGCAGCCACTCATGCAAGAAAGGAAGCAGTTTGGTTGCAAATATTGTGTTCAAGTATGGGGTTGGTACAACAAGATATAAGGATAGACTGTGATAGCGAAAGTGCAATTTTCTTGGCTAAGAACCTTGCTTATCATTCAAAGACAAAGCAAATTGATGTCCAATATCACTTTGTTAGAGATATGGTTGAGGCTAAAACGGTGTTGCTGGTAAAGGTGGACACTTTAAAGAATGTTGCAGATGCATTGACGAAGTCTATGAGCACTCATAAGTTCTCTTGGTGTACAAAAACAATGGGTATTGAAGAAGTGGGCCAATGACTAAGCTTTCCTGTGGCCCCCTGTGGAAAGAAAACAACAAGTGGGAGAATGTTGGGTATGTGTTATATTCTTTCCATGACTAATCACGCACAGGGGGGTCATAGGGGGGCAGTCCGCACCGATGGTTTTGCACATGGTTTTGGGGTACGAAGGTTTTCGGCCCCTGGTATTTTTGTATATCCGGTCAAGGGAACTACGGTTATGTTCTAATCTAGGGTTAATGGATTAGGTTTTATGTATGCTTCGGCATGTATATATATGTGTTGTAACACTAAAAGGAATATAATGAAAAATCAAGCTGGTTGTCCCGATTTCGGATCCAAGGGAAAATCTCTGTGTTTATCTATTTTATGTTTTATGCTCTCATTATTGTTTATTTTCTGTTATAAGATTCGTGTGTAGATAATTTCTGTTCAGGGTTAAAACCTACACATCTTGCGGCTAGTGACCGAATCATTTGTGGTGGTGTACTTGGATGACATCTTGATCTTCAGTGAGGCTTGGGAAGATCACCTACACCACACCCAACAGGTCCTCCAAACTCTGCGACAACACAATTTTTGTGCCAATTTGGAGAAGTGCACTTTTGGCATGAACCAAGTTTAGTAATAGGGATACATTATTGATGAGTGGGGCTGCATGTGGATCCAACCAAGATCCAAGTTATTTGGGAATGTCCAACCCCAACCACTCTAACATAGCTTCACAACTTTCTGAGTATTTCCAATTTCTACCGCAGGTTCATGTTGGGATTCTCTCATATCAGTTGGCCCTTAAGTCAAGTCACCAAGGGAGGAGTGAAAGAAAAATTATTTTGGTCTGAACCTCAACAAAAGGCATTCGTAGAGTTGAAACATCACCTATGCTCTACACCAATACTAAGATTACCAGATTTGCAACAACCATTTGAGATCGAGACAGATGCCTTTGAATATGCTATTGGGGGAATTTTACTCAACATGGGCATCCGATGTCATATCCCAGTGAGACAATTTTCGACACAGTTTGGAATTATACCACTTATGACAAAGAGATGTATTCCATTGTGCAGGCTTGTTGACAATGGAAGCATAACATTTTGGGGAAGGAAACCCACACATACCACTGACCCCTGCAGTTCATACAGACACAAGGGAAGTTGTAGAACAATCACAATCATAAGTAGTCCACATACTTGCAACAGTTTCACTTGAACATCAAGTACAAGAAGGGAAACACCAGTAATGTTGTAGACTGCCTTAGCCGACCACCGATCATGGTGCTAACCACCGTGCTCAACTCTTTTGGGTAGGCGACTTCCAACTAGCCTCTTATTTACAAAGGCGATCCACAATTTGGCCACACATAAAAGATGCTCTTGGAGGGTAAGCAAGTTCCAAATTTTCACCTCTAGGATTGAATGCTATGTCACCAGGGACACCTTTGTGTTCCTTCAAGAGAGCGTGCCAAGATGGTTTGGGAAGCGTACTACAGTTAGGTCATTAGGAATTTCGAGGTTGAGAAAATAATGGTAGTACTTCATAAGTATTTCTATTGGCCGAACCTTCGACATGATGTGAGGAAGTACATCAGATCCTGCACTGCCTACGCCATTGCCAAACTAACCATCAAAAAGAAAGGCATTTATACTCCGCTACCTACCCGTAATCGACCTTGGGAATCCATGTCCATGAATTACATGTAGAGCCTTCCTTCTACTAATCATGGCAATGACTGTGTTTTTTTTGCCGTCGACAGATTCTCGAAGATGGCCATTATGGTGGCCTGCAAGAAGAATATCACAGTAGAAGCCACTATTAAACTCTTCTTTGAACGAGTGTGAGTACACTTTGGGATCCCACAGTCTATATCTCATATTGGGACAACTGGTTCCTCAGTACATTTTGGTCCAACCTCTGGTCGATGTTGGAAACCAAGCTCACCAAGTTCACAACTTTCCATCCCCAAACTAATGGACAGACATAGGTCATCAACAAGATGATCATACACATTTTGCACATGTACAACTAAAATCATTCACACATATGGGATAAATTATTCCCCTATGTACAACACAACTATAACTGGGCTCTCCACAGCTCAATTGACCACATCTCCTTTCAAGTGGGCTTGGGATTCCATCCACTATGTCCCATTGACGTAGCCATTCCATTTGCGGCTACTCACACAGATTTGACTCATGTATAATCTGAAGCTGACATGGCAAGAAAATTCATTGAGTGATTCATCACATCCGCCAACAGGTTCATGACATATTGGACAGAGGCAATGCTAATTACAAGTAGAGACATGATCAACATTGGGTGCCACACAACTTCTAGGTGGGCGACAAAGTGTGGCTACATTTGCAGAAGGAGTGCCTTTCTGGACCCCACCGCAAGCTTCGCCTGCTCCGATATGGGCCATACACCATCACCAAGGATGTAGGGGACAATTCCTTCAAGCTTAGTATTCCACCATTCCTTGGTTTGCACCCATTTTTCACCTTTGTCCCTACATTCCACCTCTACTGGACACATCCGACATGGTAGAACAACTCATGCCAACAAAGTTAAACCCATAATGCATGGAAAAAGACACAAATAATCAGATCATGGTCACGTAAATCAAGAACACCTGCCAGTAGAGGATCTAGCTATCACATTGTCAAAGCAGGCCAACTCCTCCACCAAGGCAAGTGGTTCACTAGGGACCAGGTTCAACAAAAATTTTCTCACCTCATGGAGGCTGTACACGCAATGGGGATCATTGATTCCTAAGGGGGGAGGAATGATCCAGGTGGATCTTGGTGGCCACCTACCTATTCCACCTAGACCTCCAGTCAATTTCATCAACTTCCTTTTTTATAGTAGCATTTACTATTTTTAGCATTTTTTCCGGTCCTAAAATATCAGAGCAGTTTTGATCCCCTAAACAACATTTTTTTGAGGTTTGTAGTAGGCCCATAGCCATAGGAAGGGGCTTGCAGCATAACTTGTAGTACTTGAATATATATTTCTGATGATATATCGTATGTGCCAAATGGAGATAATATGACCAAGTTATGACCTTGAGAAGTTGGCTACCCAACTAACCCCAACGAGGCCCACTAACTCTTTGTGTTTCATCTCTTGGGGTTAGGGTTTTAGTTGTTTAGGGTTTTCCTATGTTGTTAAATAATAAAAAGGGCCTTGAGCCTCATTGTAACTCAATTCACGGGCCTGTATCCACCACATCTCTTCTCAGATATAAGCTACTGACGCCCTAGCTAGTTTATTTCAATTCTGTCTGTAAGCACATTTCAGTTATTTGATATTAATTAAATGAAGTGTTATTTTTGTTGCATCTTTGTGTTTATGTGTATTTTTGTATTTTATTGCATTCTGACATAAGTCTGGATCAATGGTATCAGAGTAGCATGCTCTTTCTCCATCCCTCTTTGCATATCCCCAATGAGGTCGGGGTTTAAGTACTTAGGGATCGATCTAGTTGAACCTTTGCAAGGTCAACCTCAAAAACCACGAAGACTTCCCATGGGGGAAGAAAATAAAGACAAAGGAGAAGGATATCCTATTAAAATATTGCTTGAGGACACTCTCAAGAAACAAAGGAATGCAAGCATGGATAAGTTTTCCCAGATCCTTCAACGGCTGCCCACCAGCGGCGCATTTGCATCCAACAACCACTCTAGAGGCACCACCCTGTTTAAGGTACAAATAAACTTTGAAATTACCATATCTGAAGGACAAATAGATGTAGATGTCGTATATAGATGGTTGAGTCTATTAGAAGGTTATTTCTTGGTTCATGACTTTTCCAATCGGGAAAATATTACATTTGCGCTCCTCAAAGTCACCCCCCATGTCAAGGACTGGTTGGAAACCTACTGTGAGAAAAGAATGAGAGATAACCCTCTCTATTCTCAGTCACACCCACTTGGCATTCATTATGAGACGTTGTCAAGGAAAAAAATTATCCCGTGGGGAGCTATGAGGACAAGTACATACAATTGAATACACTGAGACAGTAAAGGGATCGAGATGTGCATGAGGTGATGAATATATTTCATACCGTGTGTTGTACATATTTACCCCTGCCTATGAATTTTGGTCCGCTGCCTCATCCGAACCCATTTCAAATCTCTGCCGTGGCCTAAAATCCTCATGCTCCCGTTTATTGTTACCTTTTCCGCCCAAAAATACATTGTGCAAAGGTCAAAGCCCGTCATTTAAAATTTATCGGGCCCAGCCCCAAAGATATCAGCCCTTCATGTTTTGGTTTCCATATGAACCGAGTGCAAAACCACAGGCTAGAAGGGAAAAGGGGCTTAACGATCAATGTTTGCGGGCGCAATCGTAGCCGTCGGATTCGAAGCCAATCGACGGAGCGGAGATTATTTTGTATGGTGGTCCCCGCGCACAGAAAACCGGCGGTTAATTCTGCACAACTTTGGACGGGTCGGCGGTTTTAAACCAAAGGCCAGCGATTCCATAGAAAACGAGCCGCGTGTCCCTGAGTACGGTTTCAGAAACCGCTTTTTCGCGCGTTAAGTGTTGTGCAATGACCGGGCAGCGGAATCCACCTATGCCGTTGGATCTGCTGATCTCCATCCAACGGCGGATATCCTCCAAACTTGCTCACCCGTTAACATGTGTCCGCTATGTTCCGTGGCCCACCACCGCACTGCTCCCATTGCGTCCGAGCCGTTGATTTAGTTCCAAGATCCGACTGCCCAGGATTCAATCTCCCCCGTCTGTTGACTCTGCAGCTACGTCAGTTCGCCACCTGTCCTTCGTACATCCACACGTCATCATCCCGCGTGTCCATAATATTTCTCCCCTGTCGTATATATATGGGTTTCTCATTCATATTCACCGTTTTCATTTGTGCATTGTGTTCTAACTGTTCCACGCGACAACTACACCCCGCCTGTTTACCAAAGTTTCCACCATATTTTCTCCGCCACCTTGTGTATCCTTGTCATATGGCACATCTTCGTCATTTCCATCGCCATCACCCCCATCCTGGTCTGTTTTTTCTTAACTAATTCGTGTTTTTGCAGGTTTGCCGCAGTCGAAGATTCGTCATGATTTGCTGCTTTGATCACAGAAATCAGAGACACTGCTCACAACTGCTCTCGAGGAAGAAATTCAAAGGAAGAGCCGAGGGTGGTTGTATGATATGACCATCATTAAAGAAAGCAGGGATGTGAATCTATAGAATCCTCCAGAGAAAATCAAGAAACTGATTTGAACAGGCGAAAATATTAATGAGCAACGTGAGATATCAGTGAAAGATCCGGAAGTGCAACATCCCGCATTAAAGATCTGAGGTTTAAATTCAAAGTTAAAGGGCCAAGAGTACAGTACAGTCAGCAGATTTTCCCTCTTTCAGTAAGAGGCGGAACATTGTATATATTATTATTTGTGTCTTGTTCATGAAGACATTTTCATCCCCAACATTTATTTCTAGAGGCAGATTGTAAAGTACAGTCATTTATATTTAGTCATTCATAGAGTGGGCGCGAATGTTTTCCACCATTTTGTTCAAATTCAGTCATTAAATGTACCCCATCTACCTCCTTCTCGAGGATTCTCTATCTCTTCTATAAAAACTCATAAATAATACATTAGAGGGGTTCCAGATTTCTATCAACAAACTGTGCAGTGAAAAGGCTTTTGTATACATTTCGTAACACTTCTGTATGAAGGTTCAGAGCCCGTAGGGTCTCAGTGAGGAGGAGTTATAACTGTAATGAGGATTCTGGTCTCTAGTATCTCACAGTATGTAATTTTCTCTTATGTGTTAATACAATACCTCATTTCATGCTGGTTATCTTCTTGTATCATGTTCTAGAATGCGAGTGGCTCACTAATCTTGAGTAAGGATTCATCCCAGTTGATGCCCATACTGGGGTTAGTCAAGTGCTTTAAATAGGCCTAGTCATGATATATTGTTCCATGTTCACTTCATCCATATTTTTTGCTGTATTAGTTACTTGAGGAGGGTGCTTTTAAAACGCCATTGTCATATAAGGATTCATAAATTAATATGCCCTTATGTGATTCTGTTGTGTATCTGGGTATCAATCTCATGTTAACTAATATCTTCTTTATGTTTCTTCACTGCACTCATTTCCTGATATTTGATTTCTGTGATATATTACCTGAACTGGTCCTCTTTGCAGTAAGCTGTCTCTTAACTGTCTGATGCCTTTGTATTGGGGTTTTTCATAATGTTCCTACACTATTCTTATCTTTGTATCAGCTTCTGAGAGAGATTGGTTCCATTTTAATCTTATTTCCTTGTTTTACAAGAGATAGTAAGGAAGCTTTTGGATTGACAACCCAAGCTATATGAGGAGCTCCTTGCTATATTAAGATGTCCTAGGCACTGGTCTATGGCAACTCTAGACTGTCTCTAGGGGTGATAAAATTGTCCACAACATATTTCTGGCGCCGTTGCCAGGGATCGAATTTGAGAATATCAGTTTCCCCGGGCCTCGACAAATTGTTTTCACTCTCTAATCAGGTGAGCATAGAGAGTTGAAAATTTGCGTATCTCTCACCTTGGTGACTCCATTTTTCTTCATTGGATAAATTTATTGGTAGTCCTGGCTCCTCGTAGGCCGCATTTGAGGTCAGATACATTTCAGTCAAAAACACCTTACGTGTCTGACCCAGAGAAAATCATTCACAAAAGAGTTTGGAAGGAGAGGAAGTCAGGTCGTACTTAAAACCCTGAATATTCCGTTGAAGATTATTCGCCCTCTTCTTCTCAAGAGATCAGAACAAAAAATCTCGAGTTTTACTCAGAAATTCCACGTAGGGGAAGTGCCTGGATTGAAGAAGATTCTCACTCTACTCTCGAGGCTGAGGAAGTCACAGAAGTAGCTGCTGTTAATCGTGAACTATTCCCATCCACACCTCAGGCTTCTGTGCAATATATTCCCATTGTTATTCATACCCCACTTCCTCCTACTCCTCTCCCTTCATTTGTATCTCAGACTGTTGCACAACCCCCACCTTCCCCAATGGCCAATGTTCCTGCTTTTTTATTGAACAAATATGCTCCACTGGCCTTACCCCAAGTGCTAAATGATATGCCACAGGATTATTTGAAGATACTGTCGAGATTTAATGGTGAAAATGAAGTTGATGCTCAGAAACATCTTGAGACTTTCTGTTCTTTTGCAGAAAACTTAAATGTTGAACATTTGGATGTGGTCTTAAGATTATTCGTACAGTCTTTGGAAGGTGAAGCCAGAAAATGGTTCAAGACATTGGGAAATCGTTCTGTGACCAGCTGGGACCAGATGGAGAATATTTTTCTTAGGAAGTGGGGAGAAAAGAAAGATCATGGTCAGTGTCTTACTGAGTTTAATACTATGAAGAAGAAACAGAATGAAGGGGTATCAGAGTTCATTAAAAGATTCAACAAGTTATATTCGAACCTGCCTCCTAAAATGAAGCCCCATGAAGCTGCTGCCAAGATAATTTTTATAGCAGCCTTTGATTTTGACTTTGGATTCTCATTGAGAGAGAGAAAACCTGCCACTTTAGATGATGCTCAGTCAGGTGCTCTAGAATTGGAAGCAAACTTTGCCTCCACTGGGAAGTTAAAAGGAAAATTTGAACAAGATACTAGGAGGAGAGGCAAAGAAGAGGTTTCTACCTCTAATCAAGAAAAGGATTCAGATAAAATGGATGAAATAAGCAAGATGATAAAGAAGATGGTCAATTTTGAACTGGAAGCTAAAAATGCAGCTCCCAAGAATTTCTATAATGCTCCAAACAGAGGATACAATCCCCAGTATAGAAGACCACCATTGCAGATATTTCCGAGAGAAGCAAGGGAGCAACAAGATCAGGTACCACATCCCTTGTACCTGGAAGGTCCAGCAGATGACTCCATTGAAGATGTTGCTTATGGAATAGAAGATTCAAATCTTGCCTTTTCAAATAATGATGATACAAAATGTCCATTGCAAGATGAAGAAGAAGAAGCAGAGATTGATCATTATTGTAAGAAATTTGTTGATTTCATGCAAGCACAATTCAATGTAAAGTATGATCTCAGGTCTTCAAGGAAGAGGACCAGAACTCAAGATCAAGAAGAGGAGCCACCTCAGAAAGAAGCATCTGCTCAGAAGGAATCAACAACAAAGAGAAACATAGAAAAAGGTAAGAGTCCTCTAAATACTCCCTTGCAGCCTAATGATCAAATTCCTTCTTCTTCAAAAGTAGTCAGTCCTCCTAATGCTGAGCTAGTGTCAAAAGAAATTAAATCTTCAGCTGAAAATAAAGAGTCAAAAGAGGTCGTGATAGAAAAGCCCCTTCCTGCTTTTAATCTACAAAAAAAACTTGAGAAAATTAAGATTCCAGTCCCCCTGACTGAACTATTAAAACAGCCTGTATACCAGTCTCAAGTTACTTCCTTTATGCTTCCTCCTGAAATACTAATTGCACCTGATAGTTTAAACCTTCAAGAAGAAAGACCC
This sequence comes from Pinus albicaulis, assembly GCA_034641835.2. Lineage (NCBI taxonomy): Eukaryota > Viridiplantae > Streptophyta > Pinopsida > Pinales > Pinaceae > Pinus > Pinus albicaulis. The sequence continues at coordinate 1,626,027,565 of CM076584.1, forward strand.
ATGGTAGTATTTGGCCCACATGTCGAGGAGATAGACCCCTCTACTCCTCCCTTTTATGTGTCCCTAGTTATTCACGACTTGCTATTACACAATTGTATGTTAGATTCTGGGGCTTCCCATAATCTTATGCCTCTATCTGTCATGGAACAAATAGGACTGCAAATTACCAAACCATATAAAGACCTATATTCATTTGATTCTAAAAGGGTTAAATGCTTGGGAATGATTAAAGATTTAGTAGTCAATCTGGCCCAAATCCCAGCAAAGAGTGTGGTCATGGACATTGTGGTTGCTGATATCCCAGCCCGCTTTGGCATGTTGCTGTCAAGGTCCTGGGGTACAAATATTGGGGGACCAATCAAATTGGACTTGACATATGCTACTGTCCCAGTCTTTGGAGGCCAGGAGAGGAGGTTATACAGGGAGACTAGATTTGTTAAAATGGTAACTAAGGCTGACTGCTCAGAGAATTCTCCAATTTATAACAAAGAGGGAGACTTCTCATGCCTAATGCTAGAAGAAAACCAAAATTATGCTCATGAGCCCCATTTTGGTTGAATCCAAGCTGAGCAACCTCAAGAAGACCAGGAATCAGAAATTTGGACCTTGCATTTCGATGGAGCAAACTCAAGAGAAGGCAATGGAGCTGGGGTATTATTGATCTCTCCTGCAGGAAAATGGGTGCCACTGTCCTTTAAATTGGAATATGAGGCTACCAATAATGTAGCTGAATACGAAGCTCTCTTATTGGGACTGCAGACAACTAAAAACATGGGCATCCAAAGTCTAAAAGTCATGGGAGACTCTGAGCTGGTGGTAAGGCAGATCAGAAACCAATGTCAAACCAAGCATCCTCGGTTGAGAGCATATAGAAACAAAGTATGGGACATGGTAGAAAATTTCTTCTTGGCATTCAACATACAGTTCATGCCCAGGGAGCAGAACAGAATAGCAGATTCTCTTGCTATAGCTGCCAGTACATTCCGTCCTCCTCAGAATCAACTTTTAAGATACGAAGTGGAGGTACGTTACAGACCATATATTCCAGATAATATAAAGCACTGGCAGGTATTTGAAGATGATGAACAGATGAAGAGATTCATGGAGACAATGGGAGAATTTTCCAATATGGAGATTGATGACAACGAGGAGGAAGAAGCTGAAAATTTTGCAGAAAACAGATGGAAAGAAAAGATAGCAGGTAATAAAGTGTTGCAGCTGAAAGGGAATGTTATACCTAGAGGCCTGGTGCCTCTAGAAAGATTATTTAACAAAGATGATGTCCCATTGCAGCCAAACAAAGTGGTAGAAGAAGATCAAGTAGAAGATTTAAATCTGGGTACTTATGCTGATCCCAAAATTGTAAAATTATCCAAAAAGATCCCAGAGGAATATAAAGAAAAATATTTGAAGTTGTTTCAATCTTATAAAGATGTGTTTGCATGGTCCTATCAGGACCTTAAAACTTTTGATGTTAACATAATGCAACATAAAATTCCTTTGAGGGAAGATGCAAAGCCTTATAAGCAGAAACTCAGACAGATAAACCCTCTGCTGCTTCCCTCTATTGAAAAAGAAATCAAGAAGTTACTGAAGGCCAAAATAATTGTGCCATTGAGATACTCAAAATGGATAGCAAACCTTGTTCCTGTTCGAAAGAAAAACGGAGAAATAAGACTGTGTGTGGATTTCAGGAATTTAAATAGAACATCTTTAAAGGATAATTATCCACTGCCTAAGATGGACCACATCCTGCAGAAAGTGGTGGGAGCATCCAGAATGTCAATGATGGATGGATTTTCTGGTTATAATCAGGTGGTCGTGTTCCCAGAAGACCAGAAGAAAACTGCATTTACTACACCATGGGGAACATTTATGTATGCCAGAATGCCATTTGGATTAATTAATGCAGGAGCTACTTTTCAGAGGGCAATGGACATAGCCTTTGTTGGAGAACAGGACAAGTTTTTGGTGGTATATCTTGATGATATCACAGTGTTTTCAAAGAATGATGATGAACATATTGAGCATTTAAGAAGAACTTTTGAAAAATGCAGAAGGTATGGCCTATCCCTCAACCCTCAAAAATATTTATTTGCATTAGATGAGGGAAAACTCTTAGGGCACATTGTAACTAGAGATGGTGTGAAAATAGACCCTAAGAGAGTTGAAGTAATAAACAGTATTCCTTTACCAAGGAATAAGAAAGAAGTACAGGTGTTTCTAGGCCGAATTAATTTTCTAAGAAGGTTTATTCCTAACTATGCTAAGATAGTTAGGCATATAACTGACATGTTGAAAAAGGATAATGAAGTGAAATGGTCCCAGGAATCTAGAGATGCATTTACAAGGATAAAATAGGCATTTGCTGAAGCTCATGTGCTAGCTGGACCAGATTACAACAAGCCATTTATGATCTTTTCATTTTCTTCACCTCATACAATTGCTGGAGTATTATTGCAGAAGAATGAAGAAGGATATGAACAGCCTGTAGCTTTCTTCAGTCAAGTGCTTTATGATGCTGAATTAAAATATAATATATTGGAGAAGCAGGCATATGCCCTGGTAAAGTCTCTTAAAGCTTTTAGAATATATGTTTTGCAATCTCACATTACTGCATATGTTCCCACAGCAGCTGTCAAAGACGTTCTTGTTGAGGGAGATAGTGAAGGTAAAAGAGGAAGATGGATTGAAAAAATACAGGAGTATGATTTGGATATAAGGCCTACTAAGCTGATTAAAGGACAGGGACTTGCTAAGATGTTATCCGAATCAAATCACCAAGCCTTGGGCATTAATTTATCCATCATAGCAAATGAAGAATCTGAGAAAGGAGAAGAGCAGCAAGGACTAGAGATGGCCACCCAGAAGATACATATGAAATATCTAACTAGTCCTTGGTATAAAGAAATAGTTGAATATCTTTTAACACTTAGCTGTCCTCCGAGTTGTGATAAGATAAAATACAGAGCTGTAAGAATGAAATCCCATAAATACATGGTTGCCAATGGACAACTATATTGGAGAGACCCTTCAGGTATATTACTGTTATGCCTCACAGAAAATGAAGTGGAGAATATAATGATAGAATTTCATGAGGGAATATGTGGAGGAAATTACAGCTAGAGGGCTACAGCTCAAAAGATCTTGAAGGCTGGGTTTTACTGGCCAAAATTGTATACAGATGCTTTTGCTTGGGTCAGAGCATGTGACAAGTGCCAAAGATTTGCAGAAAGCCAGAAATTAGCAGCTTTGCCCTTGATTCCTATACATGTCAATGAACCATTTCAGAAATGGGGGTTAGATTTTATAGGAGAAATACATCCCCCATCGAGTGGCCAATATAAATGGATACTAACAGCCACATATTATTTTACGAAATGGGTGGAAGCCATACCTACCAGAAATGCTACAGATGCCATGATAATGAAGTTTATGGAGGAAAATATCATATCTAGGTTTGGCTGTCCTGCTAGAATTGTAACTGACAATGCACACGATTTCAAATCTGCCAGGTTTGTAAATTTCTGCCAACGGTATAACATCATATTGACTCACTCTACTGCTTACTATCCACAGGGAAATGGCTTAGCAGAGTCTTCTAATAAAACCCTGGTGAGGGCCTTGAAGAAAACAATAAATGAAAATCAGAAGAGTTGGGACTCCCAATTAAAATTTTCTCTATGGGCGAATAGAATAACCAGCAAGAGAGCAACAGGGAGATCTCCCTATGAACTAGTATATGGGCGAGTAGTTGTATTTCCTGTGCAATTTGCGTTTCCTGTAGCACGTTTTATGCAGGAAAGTCAGGAAGAACCAGATGACATGGTTAGGAGGATTAACCAACTGGTAGAATTGGAGGAAACACGAAACCAGGTGAATCAGAGACTGATAGAATATCAGGGGAAGATGAAGAATGTATTTGACCAACATGCCAAAGATAGGAAATTTCAAATTGGAGACCTGGTTCTCAGGTGGGATGTTCGAAGAGCAGAAAAGGGCAAGCATGCTAAATTTGATCCACTGTGGTTTGGTCCTTTCAAAATTGTGGATCAAGGAGGAAATAATACTTTTATGTTAGAAAACCTACAGGGTGATCTGTTGGATGCCCCTGTGAATGGCCAGTTCCTCAAGCCATACTTTCAGTTCTGATCCAGGCTGGGAATGCCTGATTGTATTATATTGTATATAAGTTGTTTTAGTTTTTATTTTCATAAAGAAAGGGTGCTGGCAATTACCTGAAGAAGGAGCGCAGAGGAATTGAAAAACAAAATGTTCATACAGAAATGTTCAGCGGCCTGCGTGTTCTCGACATGTCCAGGGACGAACATGCCGTCCCTAGATGGAGCTGATGTTGTACATATTTACCCCTGCCTATGAATTTTGGTCCGCTGCCTCATCCGAACCCATTTCAAATCTCTGACGTGGCCTAAAATCCTCATGCTCCTGTTTAGTGTTACCTTTTCCACCCAAAAATACATTGTGAAAAGTTCAAAGCCCGTCATTTAAAATTTATTGGGCCCAGCCCCAAAGATCTCAGCCCTTCATGTTTTGGTTTCCATATGACCCGAGTGCAAAACCACATGCCAGAAGGGAAAAGGGGCTTAACGATCAATGTTTGCGGGCGCAATCGTAGCCGTCGGATTCGAAGCCAATCGACGGAGCGGAGATTATTTTGTATGGTGGTCCCCGCGCGCAGAAAACCGGTGGTTAATTCTGCACAGCTTTGGACGGGTCGGCGGTTTTAAACCAAAGGCCAGCGATTCCATAGAAAACGCACCGCGTGTCCCTGAGTACAGTTTCAGAAACCGCTTTTTCGCGCGTTAAGTGTTGTGCAATGACTGGGCAGCGGAATCCACCTGCGCCGTTGGATCTGCTGATCTCCATCCAATGGCAGATATCCTCCAAACTTTCTCACCCGTTAACATGTGTCTGCTGTGTTCCGTGGCCCACCACCGCACTGCTCCCATCGCCTCCGAGCCGTTGATTTAGTTCCAAGATCCGACTGCCCAGGATTCAGTCTCCCCCGTCTGTTGACTCCGCAGCTACGTCAGTTCGCCACCTGTCCTTCGTACATCCACACGTCATCATCCCGCACGTCCATAATATTTCTCCCCTGTCGTATATATATGTGTTTCTCATTCATATTCACCGTTTTCATTTGTGCATTGTGTTCTAAGCACATTCTAACGTATGCTACCCTCAATGTTTACTAGTTTCTAGTATTTTCTCCATGCGGTCCATGCACCTTGTGTATCCTTGTCATATGGCACATCTTCGTCATTTCCATCGCCATCACCCCCATCCTGGTCTGTTTTTTCTTAACTAATTCGTGTTTTTGCAGGTTTGCCGCAGTCGAAGATTCGTCATGATTTGCTGCTTTGATCACAGAAATCAGAGACACTGCTCACAACTGCTCTCGAGGAAGAAATTCAAAGGAAGAGCCAAGGGTGGTTGTATGATATGACCATCATTAAAGAAAGCAGGGATGTGAATCTATAGAATCCTCCAGAGAAAATCAAGAAACTGATTTGAACAGGCGAAAATATTAATGAGCAACGTGAGATATCAGTGAAAGATCCGGAAGTGCAACATCCCGCATTAAAGATCTGAGGTTTAAATTCAAAGTTAAAGGGCCAAGAGTACAGTACAGTCAGCAGATTTTCCCTCTTTCAGTAAGAGGCGGAACATTGTATATATTATTATTTGTGTCTTGTTCATGAAGACATTTTCATCCCCAACATTTATTTCTAGAGGCAGATTGTAAAGTACAGTCATTTATATTTAGTCATTCATAGAGTGGGCGCGAATGTTTTCCGCCAATTTGTTCAAATTCAGTCATTAAATGTACCCCATCTACCTCCTTCTCGAGGATTCTCTATCTCTTCTATAAAAACTCAGAAATAAGACATTAGAGGGGTTCCAGATTTCTATCAGCAAACTATGCAGTGAAAAGGCTTTTGTATACATTTCGTAACACTTCTGTATGAAGGTTCAGAGCCCGTAGGGTCTTAGTGAGGAGGAGTTATAACTGTAATGAGGATTCTGGTCTCTAGTATCTCACAGTATGTAATTTTCTCTTATGTGTTAATACAATACCTCATTTCATGCTGGTTATCTTCTTGTATCATGTTCTAGAATGCGAGTGGCTCACTAATCTTGAGTAAGGATTCATCCCAGTTGATGCCCATACTGGGGTTAGTCAAGTGCTTTAAATAGGCCTAGTCATGATATATTGTTCCATGTTCACTTCATCCATATTTTTTGCTGTATTAGTTACTTGAGGAGGGTGCTTTTAAAACGCCATTGTCATATAAGGATTCATAAATTAATATTCCACCATGTGTTCATATTGTGTGTGCATCTGGGTTAATAGTCATAAGCATATGTCTGCTTTGTATTCTGCACTCAGCTATGATATTTTGTTCTGTGATATAACTACACAACTGGCCTCTTTAACAGTAAAACATCTCTTAACCTTGTCTGATGCCTGCACATGGTCTGTGGTGCTGCATGTGTTCCCACTGTTCTTCTTATCTTGTCTCATTCTAAAAGATGGTTATTTAATCTATTTCCTTGTTTCCTAAGAATAATGTCATGATTTTAGTTGATAATAAGCTATATGGGGCTCACCATTTATGTGGTCAGGCATGCAGTGTGTGTAATCAGATTTAATGTCTGGGGTGAAAAAATTGTCCACAACACCCTGCGCACAAATTTTGGTATCAAAGATTCAAAGAAAAATTTGGTATTGAAGTACCATAGTTGTCTGCACAGATACATTCAAGAGGAAATGGAGTTCCTCAACATCTCCTCGCTTGGTGTAGCATACTGATATGCTACCAAGATTGAGCAGAAATTCAAACAGAAGAAGCTTGTCTTTGGATGTGTGAATCAAAAGCAAAGGAAAGGTGTCCCCAAATCATAGAACAAAGGAAAAATCCAAATTGAGGTGGCTCAGGAAAACCCGCCAAAGCCGTAAGCAAAGAACAATGCCGTGAAGCCAAATAAGGACATAGGAAAGTGGTGTGAGTTCCATAAGAGCTCCACTCACAACACAAGTGAGTGTTGGGCCAAGAAGTCACTTGTGGCTGAGCTGAAGGCATATAAATTGGATGCATGCTCTGACTTTGAATCAAAACCCAACAAGGGGAATTAAAATGGGAATAAAATTATCAATTTGGAGCCCAACGTCACCATTGCCACCACAAAGATCTAGAAGGAGGAACCAAAAGATCCAGAGGAGGGGGAGTGCCACTTCCATTCTTAGATGTGGGTAAATGGCTCCCCGTTGTAGTTCATTTTCATTAGTGAGAGCCAAAATAACCTCATTTCAGTAGATGTCGTGAAGCGTCTGGGCTTTCCGACCAAAGCACACCCACAACCATACACCATCGGGTGGCTTCACCTAGGACGAGATCTTTGTGTCAGCCAATAGTGTCACCTTCCCTACAACATGAAGGCCTTCACAGATGAGGTATTATGTGACAATGCTCCTCTTGATGTTGGTGATGTATTATTAGGCCAACCATACTTGTGGAAGTGACTGTTATCAATGGAAAATCGTACAAGTAAAGGCGACATTATTTGATGTCAAGCAGAAGGATTTACATGGCTGAAAGACATTAGAGAATATGGAGGTATTTAAAAATCTCTAAGGTCTGAGGAAAAAATTAAATTTGAACTAGTCATAAATGCTTTTGCATGCATAATCCTTCGATAAGCGCGCTTTTGCATGCCTTTTGACCCAAAAAATGCGCAATCCTGGGAGTGGTGGAAGTCACTTTCCGGGACCACAAAACGCACACTCCAGGACATTGATTCCACACTTGAAGCCGCCTAAGGACAACCACTCAAGCCTCCTTAGGACATGAGGGAGCACACAATGGAATAAATGTGGCACACAATGGAATCATCCCCCTCTCTTGGGTCACCATCCATAATGTACCAAGAGAGGGAAGGAGGATTTGAATTCTCCTATAAAAGGCCACCAAGAGATGAGTAACTTGAGAGCACATTGTTATGCTGGCCAGAATTGGCCCAAGCAATACCAGTGGTGTGTGATCTGAAGCAAAGATAGAGGGGACTCATTTGTTAGCCATCCAACAACTTCAGTCCACCATAGTAGAGAGAGGGAGACTTGCGCCAAGGTAGCTCAGAAGTAAAGACATCCTTGCATCGGGACTTAGGACCCCAAGTTCTAAGGGCCCCTTCACAAGTGGGTTAAAGTTTCATCCTCATTTCCTACCAGCACTCAATAAGAGGGGACGTAAGCATCACTGTTTGGATTATTGAAGTTGTTTGAATCTATTTAGAGCTTTTGTGTTATTTTTTTTAGTTTTAGTTTAATTTTTATGTTTGAATATGCATGCTATTTCTCTATCTAGTATGTTTATGTTCTAGCATGTTCCACTAACTTGATTGACTCCATATATTTTCTGCTTATGACCAATAACTTAAGAGGGAAAACCACACTCCTTAAGTTGGTGTGATTTTGTAAATGCGTGCACCAAACACACTAACACAGGATTGGCGACTCCACTAACGTTTATTTCCAATTTTATGTGGTTGTGCCTTTTTGTAGAGGCCTCTCTCTGTGTTGTGGAGTGGGGCTGAAATTGCCCCCTTTCTCTTCTTCAATCCATAGTTCCTCATAAGTGATAGAATTAAGCAGATCAGCTCCAAAAATTACTTTTGCAGGAATTTGTGCACCTTTCCCATAGACAAGAACGCGTTCAGAGCTAACTTTCACGCAGACATCGTGCCTGTTTCAGCCTTTTGCGCACAAAAGACAGAATGAGAAATTTCTCCCATATTTCTATCTTTTCTTGCTTGTAAAGTTCCTGGCAACCCATAATACATCTTCCAGCACTGGTTGAGGTACCCCGCAGCTTGTTGAAGCTCACTCTTAGCTGCTTTTGGTAGGCTTGGTGTTAGTTTTATTTCAAGTTGATTTTTGAAAAGTTCACACATAGTTTAAGTAGGGGGGAAATTAACTTTCATTCTGAAAAAAAATTATGTTTTTGAAATTTATATACCAAAAAACCTAGATAATTAGCCAAAGTAAGTGGTCTAAGTACACGCATGCTTAGCTAGTTCCTTTTTTCTAGTGTAAAAGTAATTATTTTAGTTCAATTTTTGCACTAGGATTTCGGGACCAGGATTGAATTTTCGATAGAAGAGCAAGTAATATCTGCTACCTTTGCACCCTTCGGTGATCCTAGGCAAGCATACGAACACTCTCTATTCACAACTCACCATATCCCTATATTTGATCACATAGATTAACTAGGAAAAATTGAAAGCAGCCCATATCTGCACATGTTTTTCTTTTGAGCAAGGAACAATAGAACAGAGTTTAATAGGGGATTTTGAAAAGGATCATCGCATATCCACACGTTCAAACTATGTGCTTGTTCACTTTTTTCTCACACACATCCACACAATAAGTAAAGCAAAGACACCTAAAATTAACTTAACAAAACTCACTAAATTCTCCCCACAGGGGCCACAAAATAATTTATAGTTTAAGTTAGGATCAAGGGGGTAGGCATCCAATAAGCCACCTTGATCATTGTTCATCTTGAAACATAGAAGTTGACTATTTAGGGAGCTTTCAAATCCACCTATCAGCCCATGGAAAAGAAAACCCGAGCGCGACAGAGACCCGTTTCAGAGGGGCTTAGGCTTAGGCGCAATGCGGGCAGGTATCAGTTGGGGCTACCTGACCGAGCTGATACTCGGTACTGTTAGCTAAATTACCAAGAAGCCCAACCCTAGAACACTAACGTGGGATGGTGGTACTTAGTGGCCAAAGTTAGGGCATCCTTTTCCTATAGGTGATGATGCAGGCAAGCAGTAGATCCTCTACCCTTACCTTGGTGGATTTTCTTCGGCTGATTGGGGGCGTCGCCAAATCTTACGGGACGTTGTGCCATCACTCACAAGATATCTTTTCAAGTCCCAGTTACATTTTAATGTGTGAGGATGATTAGGTCTTCTAGGATTTGAGTATCATATGCAAACAAACAAAAACCATAGTTTTTGATTGACTGATTTGATAGGATTAATTTAAATGGAAACTTTATTTTATTTTCTCTTTGTTTTATGTATGCGATTGGAATTTTTCTTTGATCATAATCTCTATCCTCTCAAAAATTTCCAAATCTAGACCTAGTTGACACAAGAACGGACTCAACGAGACCTCATTGATCTAGACGTTTTTTGGAACTCCCCCCATTACCAGGAGGGGTTCGAGGTCTTTCGCCATTTAGGCGTCAAAGACGGAATGCTGCCACCATTATCGGTTCGTCCTTTATTGAGGCATCCTTAGTTGGGAACCCTAGTCGGTCTCCCAACACCACACGACATACCACTCCTCCCACAACCCGTAGAGGGTAGAGGAGTGCTACCCATTCGGGAAGCCAGTCGAATACACAGTAGGGTACGTCACAGATAAACCCTCTTCCTAATGAAAACATTGTGTTTTAACAAGTTGCAATGAATACAACCTTGCATTCACCTTTTCTAGCTTCGTTGAATCTAATAGATTTAACCAAGTTGATGAACGACCCCATTGCACACAACCCCATATGGCCTCCCATGCCCACGATACTCCCTTCCGACATTGCAAAGTTCGAAGGAAAGCAAGCGGAGGATCCAGGAAATCATGTCCTGTGGTGCTCGTCGAACATCATCAATGATGATAATATTCGACTGAGACCATTTCAACGCACTCTGACAGGAGTAGCAGTGAAATGGTATGTGGAGCAACCCTTTGCTACACATGGAACCTCTAGTGCCCTCGCCACTACATTCCTAACATATTTTCAGCTATCCATCCACCACGATTCTAGAATGGAATTACTCACACACTTTAGGCAAACCCTCTCCTTCCATATCTCGGAACATCTCCACGAATGACGGCGGCGTCGTAGTCTATGTAAATCCAAACTTGAATATCGGGTACTATTAGACCTATTCCTGAAAATTCTCACTGCAGAGATTTCAAAGGATGTGGTGCAACAAAGGCTCATATCTGAAGAGGATGCCATCAGCAAGGCCCAACAACTCGAGCTGATATATACGCAGTTAGGGTATATTTACAATATCCTGCTGAACACCCCGTGCCTGCAAACTTACAAAGAATTTCCAGGCGCGTTGAACTCCACAAATAGTTTAATTGGGTCATTGACCCAAATTTACCTAGGCAGCAGCATTCAAAACCACGGTTACACATATGATTCTACCCAGAATGTACCACAACCTGGCTACCAAAGTCATTATATGCCTCAGCAAAATTTGACTAGTATGGCGTCATCGTATCAACATGGAGGACCCTATCCTCCGGTTCAGGGGACCCAGTACTCAGATAGACGTGTTGACAGAAGATATTCCCCCCAACATCCATTCACAAACCAGGGACTGCATTATGCTCAGTCCCCAGCATAATACCCACCTATGCAGAATAATGCACAGGTGAACTTTGTGCAACCTTCCCAAAACCAACCACGCCAACCATATAACCAGGAGAACTATCCTCTTAACATGGTTAAGAAAAAGGAAAAAACAAGCCTAAAGGAAATCCTAGACAAGGGGGCAACAGCCAGCAGTGCCCTTGACGACCTCAGGCTAGAAGGAACCCCAACAAAAATCAAAAATAGGAGCCAAGCAATGCCCAACGACAGAACAAAAGGCCACCTCTTCGAACAAACCACTCTTGTTCAATCTATGGTGAGTATGGCCGTTACACTCACCAATATCCCGACCTACTTAAGCTGAAAAAGATGCAGAATAACCGTGGACAAGGGGGATCATCCCAGAAGCCAAAAATCATGTAGGAGCCCTTCCCCCATCAAGGGACAGTTATCGCTCAGCAACAAAATCCTGACGACTCTGGAAAAAACAGCCACGAAATCTACATGACTAGCGAGGAGATGTTTTTACAAACACGGAACCGAAATTATGATACCCCACTAGACACCAATGCGTCAGGGGATATTACCAATGCACCTTTGACCATATCAAATATTCCTAAAAAACCTTTTCCAAAGATGGCTAAGGGACCAACTAGGTGAGTAGGAAACTATTCCAAAGTAGCCCATAATTATAGCATTGTGGATGATTTAGTTCAGTTTCCCATTGCCATGTCAGCTTTGGAAGTTTTACAGTCATGCCCAAAGCAATAGAAAGCCTTGATTTCTGCGTTAGGCACTATCGACCCTACCGATACGTGCCTAATGGCTTTTGATTTAGACAAAGCCACCGCTAGGCTTCCTTCGATGGTCGCCTTTCAGATATCAGTATCGGTCCAAAATATTACCATTCACCGATGTGTCATCGATGAGGGTGCATCCACACGCATCATGTCAAAGAACGTTTGGTAGAATTTAGGGTCTCCCTAACTAAAGCCATTAGACATCACGTTAGAGCATATGAAGGTCGCCCTTCAACTCCCATTGGCCTCTACCAAAACGTCCCATTTTGCTTAGCTGGAAAGATGGTCCTTATAGAAATTGAAGTCTTGGATGCCCACTTGGACGATAATATACTCCTTGGTCAGAGTTATATGTATGCCATGTTAGCCATAGCCTCCTCCGTCTTCCGCACTATGAGGTTCCGCCATGAGGACTGCATCATTACTATTGACCAATTGACACATAGCGAAAAGTGCCCCCTAACAAATACTGCTGTTATTCTACCATATGTAGATACATCCGCAGACACGCTGTCATGGTACCAAGAATATGGCCCCGACCAGTTCAAACCATTTTCCATCCTAGGATCATTCCTAGGAGATCCCCCCATCATACCTGAGTCATCACCTAATGTCATAGGAGCTCCGGTGTGCATGATGTCCACATCAAGCGCTGAAGCTAGTTAGGACATGGACACAAGTAGTAATGACACCGAGTCCTCAGCCATGACAGCCTCTCTAGCCTATGATGCTTCCCAAACTCCATTCCTCTACCCCCCAGCTAGTTTTGTATCCCAGCAAGTTTTGGCAACAATGGTGTTACCAAACATATCATTTGCAATACCAGTTTGGTATCTCATTCCCCCTACTGGGATAGGAGCCACACACATCACTACCATAGGGTTAAAGCCCCTCACTCCCAAGGAGGCCCCACCTGTTCAGGAAATGGTCGAAAACATCCATGCAAAGGAAATTCCCATTGTAAAACTGACAAGTACGGCGAAGAAAATCGAGAGAAAAGGACAGAAGCTGGAAACCACTGCCACACAACGGGAATCACCAGTTTGTGCCATATGTGACGTAATAGGACACTCTACCCATATCTTCATAGAGCTAGATGAATTAAAACCACTTCTCGGCTCAGAGGCAGACATTGCAACACCACGTTCTTGTAAAAAGGAACCTGCTGCCAAGGGTAAAGGCAAAGCATTGCATACCAATCACGCATGCGTTATCTGCAAAAATTAAGGTCACTATACCCATCATTGCCCAGAAATTCCGCGATATAGGAATTCCTTGCACACCATCGACTGATCCTATCAAGAGGATCCCCCCACCCAGTCTTCTAGAGATAAACCTTGTACCATCATGTACCTACATGTAATATTCCCAAATAGGGAATGCAACAAAACAATGCAGATATGCAGGAAAATAATGCAGTTCATCAAAGACAAAGTAGGAGGCCAATATGGAGACCTTTCAAATGCATTTACAGTAGCAAAATAGATGTACAATGAGGCCCATAAGATGCATGACTGGAAATACAAGTCACCAATGAGAGAAAATCCTCAAAAAGAGGTGTTGCAACCATATGTATGGACTTGAAATTGCTTTACAACATTATTTTATTGAATGCAACATGCTGTAGATTATACATTAGATCTAGAGCAAATAAGTGCATGAAAATTTAGATCTATAATAGATCCATACACTAAATAGGCTCCTCTTCAAAATCCCCTTGGGGTTTTTAGCTTTACACCATGTACATGAAGTAGATCTGAGATCTAAGTTTGCAAATATGCAGAAATATTCAGATATTCAGAAATATTTAGAAGTATGTAGATCAAATCTGATATGAACATGAAATAGATCTCCTCCAATGTATCTCCAAAGTGAAGGGCAGATCCCCAACACTTGAAAACCAGCTCTCCAAATGATGTGCCAAAACACCCTGCAACAACACCTACAGGAATAACGCAGATCTGGAAGTAAAACTATGCTCTAGGGTTTAGAACATGGTTGGCCACATGCCAAGATCAAAAAATGATGCCCAAGAACTCCAATAATCTCCTCCCAATGGAGTAGAAGTCTCCTCGACTGAAAAAGGGCACTGGAATGACCTATATCTGAGTAGATCTAGCCTCTACTTGTTGCAGCTTGTAAAGACAACCAAACCCTAAACAGGATCTACGTTGTAGTTGGAAGAAGAAGCTTGGACTTCAGCCAAATAGTGGACTATGCAATACAAGACTCTCCCAAGAGCTACTCAATAGGAAGAGGTGGGATTCCCTATTAGGAACACCCGTTGCTAAACATCATTTGCAATCTAGGCTAAACAACCAAAGAAAGCTATATGTCTAAACAGACGATATATCAAAATCCAATATCATTCAATAACCTTCTAATGTTGCCATCCCCTTCTTTTTATAAGTTAAGAGCTTGTAAACCCTAAACCACCTTCAATGAAATCACTTCTTTCACACAAGCCATCTCCATCTAAAACTGTGTTGTGCCTCATTGATGGCCACTCCTCCAAGACAATGTTGTAGATTTGGTCAAGGTTGGCCCAGTCAAAATATCCAGCCCCTTTCACACCTAAGGGTGCTTGCTTACATAGCCAATATTTAGTATTTTTCACATTTGGCATTGATTTATTCTTTATTAGGAGTATTATGGACCTCCTTTACACTTTTATCCTTTAAACAAAGAAAGAAAACAAAAATGAATATTCCAATTAGCTTAGGACTAATTGGGAATATTACAGTCCTCCCCTCCCAAATGTTTCTTGTCCTCAAGCAACTGACAAGGTGAGAGCTACAACTCTTCTCCTCATCCATTGGTGACAGCATCAAGTGATAAGCTTCTTTCATAAGCTAAGGGTTCACCAATCCATCCCTCCATGAATTGCTCCTCCAAAGTTCTCATGAGATGCAAGTAATCCATCCCATAAGGAGACAATAACTCTAATGAAACAAACATGGTTTTCCCAATGTCCTCCATGAAACATGTAGCATAATGTACATAGAGTATCTCCATCCTATAGGGCACATACATTCCTCCCATCCTCCCTCCATACATTCCCATAAAAAGTACAAGTACATCATTAATGTATGGGATCAAAGCTATATACATACAAACAGAAATTTGTGCATATGGAGGTGGGTCATAGTCCCACATGTGGAACCAGCACAGTGCATCTCTTGACTGCATTAGATCAAGATGTGGTAAGTGGTTTCCCCACTAGTTACTTGCTGCCCATGTCATCTCACCATGGCTGAAAGAGAGATATATTTGGTGCCTTAGGAGTGCACCCATCACGAAACAAAATTTCCCTTTGATCTCCAAGGGAATGGCCATGTTCAGAAATTTTTGTGGCCCAAAGTTGGCCGTGAAGTTTATAAGGTACAACACTCCTCCTTGGAGTCATGGCCTGCATATACATGGTAAAAGAATACATACAATCAGAAAATAAAACATGATTTACATGAGTATGCTCTTCACAACCAATCCTCCTCATACAAATGGAGTGGTGCATAGATCTATCTCCTTTCTCAAAGGAAGGAGGAAATGGCTGAAATAACTCCTTCATAGAGTCATGTTGTTGTACCAACTCCACATGGTTCATGCATTCTTGAAAATGCTGATGTAGTTCCCCTTCAAATCCTTCCCAATCAAAGCTCCTCATGATGATGTTGTAGATCTTCATGGAATATGTGTGGTTGAAACAGAACTCTTCATTGGCTCTTTGTAGCAACTTCTCCTTGAGCTTGGAGGCTCTAGACAAGAAGATCCTACCATGATGATAGAGGACTCGTCCTTGGACTAAATAGCCCTCTTCATGCAGCTGGTCATCAAGTATCATGCAAGTGTGAAGATCCTTGGAATAATCCACCAACAGTTGGGATTTCCAATATGGATCCAATCTCCCCAAAAATGACATCGTTGATGATCCATCAATTGAAATGTCTGTCATGTGGCTGATCTCCTCTTTTGAGATTCAACAAGATGATGAGCTTAGTGAAAATGAGTCACCTTCACTAAGTGGGCTTGCAGGCTATTTTTAGGTGCAAGTCTATTTTTAGACATGGTGACCATATTTTAGAAGTTGCAGGATGCTATTTGTGGATGGTTGATCAAGTTGGAAAAATAGATGAAATTCTATTTTTAGAATATTGGGTGAAGTCTATTTATAGATCATCGATCTAAAAATAGAAGTGTTGATTATTATTAGCTCTTAATAATAATCCGACATACACATCAAATTATTCTCTTGGAGCACTTTATTTCAGTGAGCAGATTTGGAAAATCAGTGGGATGAAGGAATTACATAGTTTCTAGGGTTTATTGTGGCTCATGCATGGAGGAATTCATTGCAACTGAAGTGGAAGAGTTATGACAGAGTTGGAAGAGTAGTTATGGAGGTCGTTATTCAATTTAACTCAGTTAAGTGAGTTAAACTCAGTTGTACTAGTTGTATCTAGTTCTAACTGATTGATACACTAGTGAGAGTTTAGTTAATTAATTAACAACTAGAGACTCACTTGCAACTGAAAAAATACAACAGTTAACTACTTGCATGTCAATTCCAATGGAGACCCAGTGGAGAGATAGGTGAAAGGGAAAGATGGAATATCTGTTGTGACTATAGTGATGCATTGATTGCATCATACACACATTGGATTTTACAATGAGGATTGCACAGTCAAGGCAAGTGTAATTCAAATTCATTTAGAGCTATTCTTCAGAAGGGATTGCGCAGTGGAGGCAGGCTAACAGCTGGCAAGAAATCGGTGCATGGATTTACAAATTTCTTCTGATTAGTGTGTGACGATTGATTGTACTGGGAACTTGATGTACTAAGATTTGTATGAGATTGTTACATGATCTCCATGATACATAATATATGATAGTTGGGGTTTTCAGCTTCAGGATTTCCCGTTAAAAAACTGTATTATGTGCGATTTTTTTTATTGCTTCATGTGTTTGCAATTATTTTAATTTCTGAAAAAGATTAACAGTGGAAGGATTCTGTATTTAGCAAGAAGATAAACATTGTTAGGTCAGGAGAATCTGGATATATAAATGCATCTTGTATATAATTTCTACATGGTATCAGAGCAGTGTTAAATCTTGAAGATTGCAATTGTGAAGAATTGCTGAGTTTGTGCCGGTGGACAATTTGAATTTGCTGCAGAAATTCTTGGTGCGACAGTTGAGTATACATTGAAATGTCTTTCAATGGGTTGCAATTGGAGTATGACCTTGATGGGAGCTTGAATTACATAGCCTGGAAGGATAGGATGGAGGCGGTGCTGGATGATAATGGGCTGAAGGAGTTCATCGATAGCGATGTTCCTAAGCACGCTTCTAGTGATGCTGCAGGACTTGACGCATGGAAAAAGAAGGTAGCAAAGAGAAGAATAATTCTGTTGGAAGGTGTGAAGGACCATATTGTGTCCAACCTTCATGGGAAAGCCACTCCGTTTTCAATGTGGAAGGCTTTTACAGATTTTTTCCAAAGCAACAGTGACCAAAGGAAGTTGGCGCTGAAAGACAAGCTCAGAAAAATAAAAATGGAGAAGGGCGAAAATATTCCAAAATATCTCACGAAGTTTGTCCATTGTAGGGATGAACTGGGAAGTGTGGGGGTTACTGTTGATGATGAAGACTTGGTGAGCTTGGATCTCCTTGGGCTTTCGAAGAGTTGGCATAGCTACGAAGACTCTGTCAATGGACGGGAGAAACTGTCGGGATGGGAGAGACTTTGGTCAGATCTTGTGTAGGAGGAGATAAGGCGAGGTACCAGGGAAGGCTCTTCATCAAAGAATGAAGATGAAGAGAATTGCGCTTTGGCTGCCAAAGCAAGGAAGGGAAGGGGAAGAAATTTCCTTCAAAATCTGAAGCAAAAGGCAAGAAGCAGGATTTGTCCAAAGTGAAGTGTTTTCACTGCCACGAACATGGGAATTTCGCCACTAACTGCCCACAGAAGAAGAAGAACAAGAAGGACGTTGGAGCTACAGCTAGAGAGTCCTTAGCGTTATAGTTTTAACTTGATTTATCTTTGATCGCATTCTTGGTTTCAAGCTATATGGGATCGGTGTGGTATCTTGATAGTGGTGCGTCTTTCCATATGACGGGAGACAAGGAGTTGTTTAGTGACTTGGAGGAGAAGGACCTTCAAATGCATATAGAGATGGGTGACGATGGTAAATATAGTGCGAATGGCATTGGGACCATTACCTTTGAGAGGGAGTCAGGTAATCCATTTATCTTAAAAGATGTTATGCATGTTCCAAGTCTGAAGAAGAACTTGGTCTCGGTTGCAATGTTGGAAGACAAAGGTTATGACGTTGTTTTCAGTGAAGGAAAAGCCTTTCTGCGACATAAAACAACGGGTCAAACCAAGAAGATAGGGATTCAAGTTAAGAATCTCTACAAGCTGGAGGTAGATGGCTCTGCTGCAATGATGGGCAAAGCAGAAGAAGTGGTGAGCTGGGATGAGGGAAAATTATGGCACAGGAGCCTTGGGCCATCTTCACCATGGCGCTTTGAAGATTTTGCAGCAGATTTCTACCAGAATTCCCAAGGGTACTCTTGCACAGTCAGATCAGTGCAAGGGATGTACTATGGGTAATTTTGTGAAGACCACCTTTCATGAGAAGGAGAACCGTGCTTCGGTGATCCTGGAGAGAATTCACACAGACGTGTGTTGACCTTTCTCGGTTGCTTCAGCAGTGAAACACATGTATTATGTTATATTTGTTGATGACTATTCTCGTAGATGCTGGATCTTCTTCATGAAAAAGAAGAGTGAAACATTCCCAAAGTTCTGTGAGTTTAAAGCATTGGTCGAGAAGGAGTCGGGGAAGCAAGTGAAAGCTCTACGGAGCAATAATGGTGGTGAATACATCTAAGGTGAATTCAAAGACTTATGTAGCAAAGAATGAATTCAAAGAGAACTCATAGCACCTCATAACCCACAGCAGAATGGGGTTGCTGAGAGGAAGAACAGAATGATCGTGGGTGCTACATGAGCGATGCTGCATGACCAGGGCCTACCGATGCACTTGTGGGTGGAAGCATGCAACACTGCGGTTTATGTGCAAAACCGTTGTCCTCATAGAGTACTTAGCATGAGTACACCTGAAGAAGCTTTTACTGGTAAGAAGCCTAATATTTCTCATTTGAAGATTTTTGGCTCATCTATTTACATTCATGTGACAAAGGATGCCAGGAAGAAGTTGGAGCCGACTGCAGAAGTTGGGATATTTGTGGGGTACACAGAAACACCCCATAATTATTGTGTGTATTTGCCAAACAATCGGATGATTGTGGTGCGATGGGATATAAAATTCAATGAGGTGAAGTAATGAAGTTGTCACTTGAGAGGGAGCTACACTTGCATGCAGAGGAGGAACTTCTTGTTCCCAAAGATGAGCATCAAGATGTGGATCAGCCACATGAGGAGGATCATGGAGTAGAGGAGTCTACTCACGCAGAACCAAACATCAGACAAGGCAAAAGGCGTACCACAGAAGCTGAGAGACTGAAACTTGATGCTGCACGAAATGTAGGAGTCCCTACATCACACCGCAGACAGAGATAGTCACCTGACCAATTTACTAGATACATGGATTTTATGAGCAAGTGTGTCATGACAGAGCCATCTTCTTTTGAAGAAGTAGAGCAGGAGCCCACATGGGTAGATGCCATGGTGGAGGAGTGTGACCCCATTGTCAGAAATAGTGCTTGGGAGATTGTTCCAAGGTCGGTTGGTAAATCAGTTGTAGGATCAAGATGGATCTACAAGGTAAAGCAAGCTATTGATGGGAGTGTTGAGAAGTATAAGGAAATATTTGTTGCCCAGGGCTTCTCACAGATCGAGGGGATTAATTATGAAGAAACCATTACACCTGTCGCACGATATTCTTGCATAAGGACCATCCTTGCTCTCTCAACGCAGATGGGTTGGCACATTCATCAGATGGATGTGAAGACTACGTTCCTTAATGGGATCATTGAGGAAGAAGTGTACATAGAGCAGCCTAAAGGATTTGAGATCTTCAACAGCGAATCGCATGTGTGCAGGCTGAAAAGAGCGTTGTATGGGCTGAAGCAAGCACCTCGTTCTTGGTACACACGGATCGACAGCTATTTCACTGGACTTGGCTTCACCAAGAGTGAAGCGGATGCAAACCTGTACCAAATTGTGGTGGAGGGTAATCTTTTAATCATTGTTCTTTATGTTTATGATTTAATACTAACGGGTAATGAGCAGTTGATACACTCATGCAAGGCATATCTTGCAAAGGAGTTTGAGATGAAGGATTTGGGCCTCCTTCATTATTTCCTTGGATTGGAAATATGGCAGCAGGAAGGTGAACTGTTTGTGTCTCAAGGAAAGTATGCTCGGGAGATATTGGAGAAGTTTCACATGCAAGGCTGCAAGCCTATCGACACTCCTCTTCCAGGAAATTGGAGGAAAGAGGATGCTACATCAGCAGAGGTAGTGGATGCCACTGTTTATCAATAGTTGGTGGGTTCGCTCATGTATTTAGTTAATACAAGACCAGACATATGCTATGCGGTGAACCAACTTTCACAAGCGATGTTTAAGCCTACCAAGCTCTTTTGGAAGGCAGGCAAGCATGTGCTGAGATATCTCAGGGGCACATCTGAGTATGTCTTATGGTATAGACAGATGGATAAGGTGAAGTTACATGGCTTCACGAATGCAGATTGGGCAGGTAGTCCAATAGACAGAAAGAGCACATTAGGAGGGATTTTCAGTGTCAGATCTATAGCATTTTCTTGGTACATCAGGAAAAAAAGATCTGTGGCACTCAGTTCAATGGAAGCAGAATACATGGCAACAAGTCAAGCTGCATGTGAGGCTATCTAGATGAGGAAGATCCTGGTCAGTTTGTTCAGTTCACATTTAGATCCTATAGTGATACATTGTGATAATTAGAGTTGCATTAAACTCTCGATTAATCCTGTGTTTCATGATAGATCTAAACATATTGATATCCGGTATCATCATATCAGAGATTGTGTGCATCGGAAGATCATGTTGCTTTAGTACATTCCTACAGAAGATCAGGATGCAGATATTCTGACGAAGGCGCTTACCAGGAGAAAATTAGAATACCATAGAGGCAGGATCGGGATGAAGGATATCCCTATCTTGTTGAGAGGGAGTGTTGAGATTCAACAAGATGATGAGCTTAGTGATAATGAGTCACCTTCACTAAGTGGGCTCGCGGGCTATTTTTAGGTGCAAGTCTATTTTTAGACATAGCGATCATATTTCAGAAGTTGCAGGATGCTATTTGTGGATGGTTGATCAAGTTGGAAAAATAGATGAAATTCTATTTTTAGAATATTGGGCGAAGTCTATTTATAGATCGTCAATCTAAAAATAGAAGTGTTGATTATTATTAGCTCTTAATAATAATCTGACAATAAACATCAACTTATTCTCTTGGAGCACTTTATTTCAGTGAGAAAATTTGGCAAATCAGTGGGTTGAAGGAATTACGCAATTCCTAGGGTTTACTATGGCTCATGCGCGGAGGACTTCATTGTAACTGAAGTCGCAGAGTTATGACAGAGTTGGAAGAGTAGTTATGGAGGTTGTTATTCAGTTTAACTCAGTTAATTGAGTTAAACTTAGTTGTGCTAGTTGTATCTAGTTCTAACTGATTGATACACTAGTGAGAGTTTAGTTAATTAATTAACAGCTAGAGACTCACTTGAAACTTGACAAATACAAAAATTAACTACTTGCATGTCAGTTCCAATGGAGACCTAGTGGAGAGATAGGTGAAAGGGCAAGATGGATTATCTGTTGTGACTATAGTGATGCATTGATTGCATTACACACACATTGGAGTTGCCAATGAGGATTGCGCAGTCAAGGAAAGTGTATTTCGAATTCATTCAGAGCTATTCTTCAGCAGGGATTGCACAGTGGAGGCAGGCTAACAGGTGGCAAGAAATTGGTGCATGGATTTGCATATTTCTTCTGATTAGTGTGTGACGATTGATTGTACAGAGAGCTTGATGTACTAAACTTTGTATGAGATTGTTACATGATCTCCATGATACATAATATATGATAGTTGGGGTTTTCAGCTTCAGGCTTTCCCGTTAAACAACTGTGTTATGCGTGATTGCTTTTATTGCTTCATGTGTTTGCAATTATTTTAATTTCCGCAAAAGATTAACAATGGAAGGATTCTGTATTTAGCAAGAAGATAAATATTGTTAGATCAGGAGAATTTGGATATATACATGCATCTTGTATGTAATTTCTACATCCTCCTTGACATCTCTCATGCTAAAGGTACATGTTGGAAGGTCATGCCTCCCATGCTTCTCCTCCCACAGTGCAGAATCTGAAATGAGAGTGGGTAATGATGATGTTGGGAGAAGATCTCCCTCCAACTTGAGCCTACCCAAGACTCCCAGCGCTGTAGCATTGTCTTCTAATACTCCCATCCCTCTTGGATCTATACTTGGAGCATCATGTTGTGAGATATTTCTCACCAAATCTGAATCAGGTGGCCTCCCAGCTGGTTTGCCACTAGATAATAGGGTCCCATGCAAAAATCTCATGAACATAATAGATGGAACTGTGAGGTCCTTGCTTCCACTGCGCAAATCCATCTCTGATTTTTGTGTGGAAGTGGTATATGAGGGATATGTATGCATGGATTTTATAATTTGAGTCTTACCACTCTTTTTGTCCACCCATTCCATTTGCAAAGCCTCCCAATCAGTGGTGAGTTTTCCCAAAGTGATCAACCATTAAACACCCAATATCACATTAGTGTCAGGTATGTCAAACACAAAGAAATGATCAACCAATGTATATGTTCCCATGGTGACTGAAAGTGATGGTACATAATGCATGCATTGCATTGTTCTATCTCCTGGGACCAAAACATAGAATCCCTCAAAAGGATCAGTGGGTATTGCCCTCCTTTGCACTAGTTGGGCATCAATAAAATTGTGCATAGCCCCACTATCAATCAAAACAGAAACCCTTTGAATCAAGATGGAACCTTGAACTCTTAAGGTCAAGTACTTAGGTACTCCTCTCAAATATGCAAGATCCCCTCCAATAGGAACAAAAGCTCCATTCCCATCTCCAGATGGTGTTGGTTCTCCCTCTGCATTGTCAGCGTTGTAACCTCTTCTTGGTTCCTCTTCTTCATCCTCCTCATCATCTGAGAAGACCTCTATGTAATGTGCTTTTCCAGCTACACATCTATGTCCAGGTGCCCATGATTCTTGGCAAGTGAAGCAAAGCTTCCTTCTTCCTAGATCTCTCTGGACTTCATCATCAAGAGGCTTCTTGTATGAGCTGTCCTTTGAAGGAACAACATTTTGTTCCTTTCCCTTTGAAGGAAAAGAGGGCTTATGCTGGAAAGTTTCCTTTGCTTTTGGCAAGGAATCTTGAAGGTATATAACCCTTTCAACAACATCATGTAGGGTAGTGGGCTTGGTAGACTTAACCAACCCATGAAGAGGTTCATATAATCCATCAATGAACATGTACACCATTCTTGCTACAGAAAAATCAAAAACCATAGCAGAAAGTATTAAGAATTCAGAGATATAAGTTTTTGAATTACCTGATTGTTTCAACTTTGCAAGGCTCATGAATGGTGCCTCTGGATCTCTTCTGTCAAACCTTTCCACCAGCCTTCTAGTGAAATCTAAATAAGTAGTCACATTGGCATGACCCAATGTAGACAAACCATGGAACCACCAATTGTGTGCTTCACCTTCAAAGTGGAGTGCTGCAATCTTGATAGCCTCCATCTCTGGAACTTTGTTCAACTAAAAGTAGATGTCAGGTTTTTCTACCCAAGATTTGGCAGAACACTTGGATGACCCATCAAAATTGGGTAAAAATAATCTGCCCATAGTGTGGTTTCGATCATGATTTTGAATGAATCCACCACCTCTATGATGATGCCTTGGTCTTCTATTGTCCTTTATGTGACAAAAATCTTGAAAACTCAACTGATCTTTAAAGATATGATTCTGAGATTCATATTTGTCAAAATAGTCTTCAAGGGATTCCTGCTCTTGAAACCCTTCATTTCCCACAGCCAAAAATGTAGGCATGGTAGAGCGTTGGGAAACTTGTGGCTGATGCATTGGTTGATCATTCCAGTGATGAGACATGCCAGAGCCTTCTCCTTGATGAAATCCTTTAGGGGATTCCTTGATTATGTCTATTCTCATATCCTTGATCTCTCTGGAAAGATCTTGCATGGCTCTAAGAAGGATCTTAGCAAAATCCTTATCTTCATCTTCACCTCCAGATAAAGGGGCTTTACCCTTGTCTTCATTGTCATTTGTGTAATCAAACTTCTTGTGTATTATATTTAGATACCTCTTCTCTCTGTCAGTGAGAGGCTCTCCTTCTTCAGAAGACATATTGGCTTCTTAGAAAGCACAGGCTATGCTGAGATGATGCTTTGATACCACTGTAATATTCCCAAATAGGGAATGCAGCAATACAATGTAGATATGCAGGAAAATAACGTAGTTCATCAAAGACAAAGTAGGAGGCCAATATGGAGACCTTTCAAATGCATTTACAACAGAAAAGTAGATGTACAATGAGTCCCATAAGATGCATGACTGGAAATACAAGTCACCAATGAGAGAAAATCCTCAAAAAGAGGTGTTGCAACCATATGTATGGACTAGAAATTGCTTTACAATGTTATTTTATTGATTGCAACATGCTGTAGATTACATGTTAGATCTAGAGCAAATAAATGCATGAAAAGTTAGATCTATAATAGATCCATACACCATATAGGCTCCTCTTCAAAATACCCTTAGGGTTTTTAGCTTTACACCATGTACATGAAGTAGATCTAAGATCTAAGTTTGCAGATCTGCAGAAATATTCAGATATTCAAAAATAGTCAGACGTATGCAGATTAGATCTGATATGAACATGAAATATATCTCCTCCAATGGATCTCCAAAGTGAAGGGCAGATCCCCAACACTTGAAAACCAGCTCTCCAAACGATGTGCCAAAACACCCTGCAATAGTACCTACAGGAATAACGCAGATCTAGAATTAAAACTGCATTGTAGGGTTTAGAACATGGTTGGCCACATGCCAAGATCAGAAAATGATGCCCAAGCACTCCAATACTCTCCTCCCAATGGAGTAGAAGTCTCCTCCACTGAAAAAGGGCACTGAAATGACCTATATCTGAGTAGATCTAGCCTCCACTTGCTACAGTTTGCAAAGACAACCAAACCCTAAACAAGATCTGCGTTGTAGTTGGAAGAAGAAGCTTGGCCTTTAGCCAAATCGTGGACTATGTAATATAAGATTCTCCCAAGAGCTACTCAATGGGAAGAGGTGGGATTCCCGATCAGGAACACCCAATGCTAAACAACATTTGCAATCTAGGCTAAAGAACCAAAGAAAGCTATATGTCTAAAAAGACAATATATCAAAATCCAATATCATTCAACCATCGTGCATAGTCTTGGTGAAATTTCAACAATCGTGCAATGTGAGCTTGGTGAAATTATAGCAAAATTCAGGATTTTTTTAAACTAAAGCAGACTATTATAATCATGGACACTTGTCATTGAAGGTAGGAATTGAAAATTTATAATAAAAAATAAAACAATATTTTTCAATAAAAGTTTAGTTATTAAAATATTTGAATTCGAAATTGTTATTTATAATTGAGATGTATGTATGTATTTAAATCAAATGATTTTGATGTATCCTTTATCGTGAAGAAAAGCAAGGAGACTGAGTATCTTGACTATAGGATAAAGATTGAAACAATGATTTTTTGGTTTTACAATAAGTTTTTAAATTTTTTTATGTTTGGTTAATTGTCTGTCTTTCTCAAACACAAGGAAATAGGTGAGAGAATCAATACTTAGATGTTCCTAGCCAAGTGGAAGCTTACCCCCTTCATGAACCACCAACATGTTATTATAAGTGGTTTACTATTATTTTTAGAAAATAGCCCAAATTACTTAAGACTTTTTCATGTATTAAAACAAATGTCACTTTCATAAGGGCATTAGAAAACAATAAATAGTAACCAATTTTTCATTTAAAAAAAAACATTTTACAAAATTGAATTTAGGGAAACATTGGAGAAAATGTTTCAACATGGATGAAGCAGATAAGAAAATACAATAGCATCATGTAAGATAATGTCTAGCATAGCTAGCAAACATTAACAACTTTTCGCATGAAGGTCACAACTCATGACCCTCGCTTTACCTCCAAAAATTCACCCAAGTCAAAGCCAAGGCATTTTAAGTTGCCTAAGCAAGAACACAAACCCACCATGCTTCAAAGGTCTCTTTGTACCAAAGTATTTTCCTCTCAAAGTATCAAGGATATAAGTAGTGATAGCATTCACGTGACCATGTAAGGGTTTTATTATAGCAATCCCTTGTACTTGAAGTCTCAAAAATCCTCAAAGGAAGGGCCTCTATGTTTCGCATAAAATTATGTCCTCTATGGAGAGGAGGCCTCTTGTGATCATTATAACAACTAGATCAAAGAGCTAAGTAAATTTGTGTCTTTGGTAGATATGATATGTGCCATGTTGGGTTGGGGATTTGATGGAAAATATCATGTTAAGGACAAAGATGTGTTTCTTGATACACATAAAAAAATATGCTGACACATTGTTTAACCAAAAAATATTAAAGAATGAGTGTTTAAGATTAGGATTGAGAAATTCAAAATAAGAGGAAATCATACCGTTATAAAGAGATTTTGGCAAAACCATTCTTCATTCGTTATTGGATTTAAATTTTTTTATAAATTAATAAATGAATTAATTTACAATATAAAGTAATTTATGAATATAAATTAATAAATTAATATAAAAATTAAAAAATTAGTAATGAAGGTAAAAATAACAACTAAAGATTAAGTCCCACTACTTCCCTCCATTTCCCTCTAATTCCAATATTTTCCCTCCAATTCCAAACTTTTCCCTCCATTTTTTGTTGGGAAACACACACACACACACAGATATATATATATATATATATATATATATTCACACTCTAATCTTCATCTCCATTGTTAATTGGATCTGTACTTTTGGGTTTGGTGACGGGTATCGAATCTTGGTCTCGTCTTCCACGCTTGGTGACAGGTATTCTCCTGATGAAAATGATTCTTTTTGGATCTTTGTATTCTCTTGTTTTTTTCCACTGACATAGACCAAGGAATTCTCTTTTTTTTTTTCCACATATTGTTGATACTTACATTCTTTTACATGTTTCTTTTGAATAGATCCCTCGTGGTTTCAGTAACATGTGAGATTATGTTTAGGTAATTAGTTCACTCTACATTTATTTAATAGCATGTGGCTGCCCCTAGCCTCTATAAAGTACATATATATCTTTTCTTCTCAAAGCCTTTTATCTAGTATACATATATGTATTTTTAATGATGTTTTGTAATAATTTATTGAATTACTCTTCAATTAATGGTTAAATATCAGTAATGAATGCTTGATGAATTGAATCTCAATATGATCCCTTTAAAAATATATATGGAATGAGATTTTATAAAAAAATTATATATGGTCATTTTAAGAATATCACAATTGTTATTCACACCAATATTTTATAAATATAAACCAAAATGAAATTTTATAAAAAAAATTATATAAGGTCATTTTAAGAATATCTCAATTGTTATTCACACCAAAGTTTTATAAATATAAATCTAAAAGTTTTTGATGTTGATTTCAATGACAATAATCAGTTAAATGGTGACCATACACCATAACAATAATTTATTATTATTATTGTTGATGATCATGTGCTATATAAACACATCAAACACATAAAAGAGTTATTATTATTATTATGGTCATGTACTATATAAACACATCAAACACATAAAGGAGATTCATTTGAGTGATAATGTTTTTATGTGCCTTCAATAATAAAATAACACATCAAACACAAAAAGATATTCATTTGAGTGATAATGTTTTTATGTTCCTTCAATAAAGAGGAGATTCATTTCAGTGATAATGTTTTTATGTGCCTTCAATATGTTTTATTGAGGTATTGTATTCTTAGTGGTATTTTTATTTATTCATTTTTTTCACTTGATTTAGATGGAATTACTGAATTGGCACCTTTTATGCTTATTTCTCAATTTAGTTAATAGCATGTGGTATCGAAATGGACAGTTTACAGTTTGGATCCTTAAACTTTGTCAAATGTTTTATTTTACGGAATGTTGAAATTTCATTTAAATATGAAAATTGTATATTAGGAAAATTAAAAATTATAATTTTATTTATTAATTTATTTCATTTATATTGAGAAAATAAAATTAAAAATTGTATTTATTAATTTAATATTTTTTTGAATTATGATTTAAATAAATTAGAGGTTTTGTCTAGTTTTCAAATTATATTTACATATTTATTTTAGAATAAAACTCAGATTTGAATATTATGAAGTTCAAATTAAAATATTACAAGGTCCAAATAAAATGTTATTTATTTGATTAGCTATATAAGGATTAGTTATCATAGGCTCTCATTTCATGTTCAAGGAAATATTAGAAAAAATGTGCTATGTGTCTCATCTAAAATATATACAAAACAAGGATAATAGGTGCGAGGCACCATAGTCCCTAGCTCTATTATCATTTAGTTTATATTTTTCATGAAGCTTTTCCCATAGCGAAAATTTTGGTCACTTTCGTAAATATTTACGACCATACTCAATAACGCTTTTCAGCCAATCCTATTAATTTATTAATAAATTCGAAATTGGCGTATATGATATTATTGGTAATATTTTAATGGTAAATAATGCTCCTTTTCGTATTTCCTCCTTTTGGTGAGACACTCACATTGGAAGTTGCTATTAATTGATAAATACATTCTCATTAAACAATTTTATTGCTAATATCTTTGTAAGTGTTTGAATTATATAAAATTATTGTTAATATTTTAATTGTAAATTATGCTTATCTTTGTATTTTTAATACATCTTAAGGTTTATGCTCTTGTGTGGAAGTGCTCTTTGTGTGTATTTCTACACTTTTCACAAAATTCTTTTACTGCTAATATTATTTCTAATATTTTAGTTATAAATAATGTATATCTCTGTATTCCCTCTTGGTTAATGAGACCTTCATAAATCTCGGTCTTTTATAGATATCAGTAGTCAATTGAGTAAAGGTTGTGCTGAGAGGAAGCAAATTTTTGTACAAAACTGCGTTTCATTGAGCAAAATATTTGTTTATGGCATGCACAAAAGTGTAGAGAAATTTCATTGTGCAGAAGAAGCATTCAAATTTTTATTGTGCACAGAAGGTTCATTGAGTAGAGGAAGTTTTCAGACTTTCATTATGCCTATATTTTCACTCCACATTGATGGATTTCATTGCTAATATTTAGAATCAAAACATAATCCATATTTGTTGTACGCAATAACATTGTTTATTCTTATATTATTGATAATTATTTAATTGTAAATAATGAATATTATTGTTCTTTAATTGATTCATTGTGTGGAGGAAGCTTTCAAGCCTTCATTGTGTGGATCTCAGCAGTCTACATTGAAGGATTTTATTGCTAACATTTTAGTATTAAAACATAATCCATATTTGTTGTTCGTAATGAATTGACTCACTTTGTTTTATTGCACAACACTATTTATTTAGCACTCATGTCTATTCAAGGGATCCTTAGTTATTTCCGCAGAGTGAAAGCTCTAGGCACTTTCACAAATAGCTACTTTTGTACTTAATAATGCCTTTCAGTTAGCTATTGAGTATGAATTAAAATTAAATTATCCCTCTGCACTTCCCACATTTTGCACAAATTCCACACATACATCATTTCGCACATGCATTTTTTCTCTGCATAACCTATGCACATGAAAAAAAAAAGTGAACTATCAATATTAATCTTCCTTTTTATTATTTTGTGGAATATAATGTTATCTTGTTTCATTTAAAAATTCTTTCGACATTGTGCAGAATGAATATTAACATAAAATATTGCTAATATTTTAGCAAGAGGTTGTCATATACAATCTTATTGGTAAAAATTCAATTAAAAATAATGCTTATCTACAAGAGTACCCTCCCACCCCCCAAAATATCCTTTTCAAAGATTCATAGCTCTATAAAATCATAGCTCTACACAACTGCTCCCCTACACATGGTCCATCCTCTGCACAAGGAAATATTTTAACATTAATTTCGTCCCTACCGAATAAGTTCTATATGCATGCTCATTCTCTAGTACGTACCACATCCTGTGCATACTTAAAGATTTTTACAATGAAACATAATAATATTAGTTCGAACTTTGTTCATAGATAAACAAATTAATGTTCCCTTTGAACCCCATAGAAACTTGTTCATAGTAAAACTAATTTGTTGGTAATAATATTAATATTTTAGTTGTAAATAATGTATATATCCCTTCAAATATCCCTTCAAAGATCTCGTTGTTTTATATATATCGGTATTCAATTGAATAAATTTTGTGCAAAGTACAAAAAAAATTCTATACAAAACTACATTTTATTGAGAAGAAGCTGTGTTTATGGCTATGTTCATGAAATTAAGTATATGTGCGAATGTGTATAGAAGGTTGACTGTGCTGATATTTAGTAATATTTTAATAATAATATTGTTTATGCTTATATTATTGATAATATTTTAATTGTGAATAATGCATATCTTCATAATTCCAAATATGTTTCAAATTTGGCACATGTGTGAAAGTGCAGACGAACTCCAATGTGTGGAGGAAGCTTTCATTGTGCGGATCTTTGTGCTTGACACTAAAGGATTTTATTATTAATTTTTGGTAATAAATAATGCATACTTTATACCTATATTATTGATAATATTTTAATTTTAAATAACACATTTCTTCGTATTTTTGAATACGTTTAAAATTAGGCACATGTGGGGAAGTGTGAAGGAAGTCCAATGTGGGAAGGAAGCTCCCATTTTGTAGATATCCAAACTTCACACTAAATGGTTTTATTGCTAATATTTTAATATTAAATAATACATACTTATTGTTTGAAATAACACCAAAGAAAATGCTGGACTTATACGATATTATTGTTAATATTTTAGTCATAAATAGTGTATACATTTGTATTCGATTTTGATGGAAGAGCACTATAGATTATTTTTCATAATATAAAGGTACTACGTTCTTATCAGGCACATCAATTTTCACATCTTTGACCACAAGCTTTGTTTATCGAAATTTTCTGAAATTAGACATAAGTGCGAAAGTGTAGAGAAATTCCATTGTGTGGAGGAAAATTTCAAAATTTCATTGTGCTGATCTTCACATTTTGCACTGAATGCTTGGTTTTATTGTTAAAACACTCTCCTCTATGAAAAGGACCCCTCTTTTTGTAATAAGATAAAGACAAGTGATAAACCTATACAATATTATTGGCAATTTTTTAATTATAAATAATTCTTTTATCGCTAATACTTTAGTATTGAATAATCCATATTTTTTGTTCGCAATATTTTAGTTATAAATAATGCAATTTTTCGTATCCTTGAATATCACTAGTTAATTGAGTAAAGGTTGAATTGTTTTGGAATGCAAAGAACCTGTAACATCATCAATGTTTGGATCATTGAGCACAAGATTTGTTTATAGTTACCTTGTTGAAATTACAAACATGTGAAAAAGTGCAAAGGAAGTCCATTGTGTCGAGGAAGCTTTCAAGCTTTCATTGTGTGGGTTTATAAACATCAAAAAAAAATTGTATACTTTCTCTCAAAACATGTACATGAGTGCAAAGACTAAGAGCGGAAAAATTCGAAGATAATATACAACACCGCATAATCACATCATAGTGAATATATAATATAATTTTCCATTTATCCAATTTAATATCGCATATTGTACTCGTTATTTTTGTAGTATAGAATTACTGTTTACAACATATTTTATGACATAATTATTTTAATGATAGCAATTAATCTATGAAGCAGGACTAGTATTTTTGGCGAAGTTGTGGTTTTCTAAAATCCGCTAGATTTGTGTTGAGTGTCCAAAGGCCACTTCCAGCTAGTTGTCGAGGAAGCAGTAAATCCCATCAGCTTCAGGAGTTGTTTTTTCTCTGCGGCACAAAGTAGTTGTCTCATTAGTGGCCCCTTGCATGGTAGGGGGGGCCTCCTCATTTCGTGATGTGGTTAATAAAGCTAGTGCTAGAGCCTCATAGCTAGCGTGACATGATCGTGGTTCGAATCCGCCAACATAAGAAGAAATCACACTTATGGGAGCATAATGGTAGGCCTAAGGGAGGGGTCGGTGCCTTCCAAAGGTTGCTAAAGATATGAAGTTTGTTATCCTAAATAGATGGCTAGAGGACTCTCACCAATATATGAATGATCATGCCATGGTCTATAAGTTTATGGGGATCTTGCCAAGGAAACAAGAAATCATTCAAAGGATCCAATCGAAATGGAACCCTAGAGGTCCTATATAACTAATATTGAGAGAAAAATAAAATTTCACGGTTATTTTTCCAGATCTCGAAGATCGAAAGTGAATCTTTAAAAATGGACCTTAGTTCATGAACAATGCTAGTCTATTCATCAGGTATTTTGAGGAATGTTACAATTGTGAGAAGGAATAATTAGAGATAGCCCCTGTCTGGGTGAGCGTCACAGGGGCTTCACTGTAGGAGAAATATCATAGCACGCGGGTTCATATTGCGGGATATATAATGAGGAAAAAAATGACATAATATATTGGCGGATATATAGGGGATAAAGGGTTCTCATATTGGTTGGTATAAAAAATGGAGCTGAAAGTTAATGAAAAAATATAAAGAGGTGTAAAAAATGTTAATAAAAAAATGGATACCTACAATATATAGTGAAAGTAGGCGTTTTTTAAATTGGGAAGGTGTATTGGGTTTATATTGGTAGGGGGTTAAATAATGTGATTTTTAGTTGTTCCAATATGTACTCAAATTAAGGGTGTTGTTTAATATGCTATGATCGCACGTGATATGTTAGAGGTTTATTGAGTGAAGTCCCCATGGTATGCATGTATTATCTCCTAGAATGTTTCTTGGAAGTGTATATTTTTGAATGGATTGGGAATGCAATTAGAGAGTTCGTCAAAATATATAAAATAAAAAAGAGAAGGCGTCATGCGTCATATGCCCGAATATGTGTCCACATGAATATATCACAATTTCTCTATAATATATATATCTAGAATACCATGGCTCCATTTGGACTCAACCACTCAATTATGAGCATGTTCCCTTCAAATTCCTCAGATGCCATGAGTATGGGCACTTGTTTCGATATTTTCTAATCGGTCTAGTGGAAGAAGTTCAATTTGATTCCAAGAGCAAGGAAAACGATAACTTTCAATCAGTGGGAGGACATTGAAACCTTCAAAAGTGTAATCCATTGCCTCATGCAGGGGATCATTGGAGCCCCCTGCAACAAGAGCCTTCCCTAATGCCCCAGGCATAGACACAAACTTCAAAATTTAGGTATGTTAATACTTTCAAAATTGTGGAGAACTTGGAGATAGAGGAACCCGGAATACATCAATCAACTCAATTGGCCATTCAAGTAATGGATGTGGATAACCAACACCTAAATACCCAAGAAAAACAGATTCATAAAATGAAATTCCCAGAATACCTTGAGGAAGACAAGTGATAGAAGGAAATACTTATCCACCCGAGTAAGATATTGGAGGTAGAGGATAAAAATAACATATTGGGGCTTGATGAGCACACAATTATTAAATTATTTAGAGTTTGGATAAAATTAGATGTTAAATATATTCCATCTAGCCAGCTCATCCATTTCATAAATATGTTTGGAAAATTGTGTGCATGATTAACGCAACTAGAGGGTGAACCTAAAGCAAGTTAGAGCACAAGTAATAAAGGGGAATCCTAACCATCACACCTTAAGATAAGGGCACAAAGGTGAAAGGGAAAAAGGGTAGGAAATAAACAAAGTAATCAATCTGTGAAGCGAGAAAATTTCTACTCAATTCTAGGAAGAAGGGGAAATTTCTGGATTCTTTCCGCGTACTTTAACCCTTACCTAATGAAAGTAGTCTCATAGAATATATGGAACTTAAACAAAAAAAGTAAGCTTCATTCACTAAAGAATAAAATTAATAAGGTGAAACCAGACATTGTATTACTGCAGAAAACTAAGATGATTGCAGCAAAACTCCAGGAGGTAAGTCAAATTTGTTGGAGAGGAAGCGAATTTATGATGGTTGATGCAATAGTGGCATCAGGAGGTATTAGGGTGTTATGGAAAGAAAATAAAATTGTTTTCCAGGACTGGATACAGGCGTGGTCCAACCTCTCAGGAAGGTTCTGATGTATAGTGTTAGACTCCTAGATAGGATTGACAATGGTTTATGTTCCCTTGACTCCATAGGAAAAAGAGATATTTCTTCATGGGTTGGTGGGAATTGGACCGTGCTTCCAATATCTTGCATGGATAATTGGAGTGGATTTCAATATGATACGAAATCTAGAAGAGAATAAGGGGGGTCAGAAGACTAAATCATATCTTTTAGGTTTCTAAGGAGATGATTGTCCATCTTCAAATTTCAAACTTGGATACCAAGAATGGGCTCCATACATGGAACAAGAAAAGGGGAAGATAACATCAGTTGGCATGCCATCTAGATGGATGATCTGGATGAGGTATGCTAGTCATGTTGTACTAATTCCTCTTTCATATGTTGAAACCAATGTCTTACATGTGCTTAAGGGTTATAGCTCTCTTGCAAGTTATTGAGTCTCATGAGTGATTTTTATGTTATTTTTTATCATAAATTTAACATAAAAAAAGAATGAACAACAAAAAATAAAAGTACAGTACATCACCATACAACACATCAACACATGGATTTGATGAAGTAGTTCACCCCTCTTGGGCTACATCTCCTTGGTCCAAATTCCATGGATAGGGCCTCTACATTATGCTCAAATTTGCAAAATGATGTGTTTACAATGCTTTTATGCTTGTGAAACTTTCACCAATGAGTTCAAAATACTCAAAAATGGTGCTTTAGCCTCTTTATTCTCCTCATTTGGATGAAAAATGATTGATTTATGACCTCTAACAGTTTGTTCCATAATTTCCTCCCTAAATTTAGATAATTGTCACTAGTTCGGGCTAGGTGGTGCCAAATAGCGATTCCACCAAAATTATCGGACCACCAAGTTAATTTGGATTAATATTAATTAAATTAATTATCCACTAATTAAATCGGATTAGCACTAAAACCCGTGCTTTGTGATAAATCCATATTAGTGCTTAATTAATGGAGTTTAGAGGTTAATCTCAATTATTCGAGTTCAACTCATTTATTCACACTTGCTAGAATGTACTGAGGTACCTTGACTCTCATCATCATTATCTATGAGTTGTATTGTGTTTGTTAACGGTATACATAAATCACTGGTAATAAAATGATTTATCACATGGTCAACTTCAACTTATTCATTCCCATAGTGTATAAATGTACCATCTACGGTCATTGAAGACCTCGGGCTGTGTCAGCATTTTGGTTCACTTTTCAGGTCAAGTTTCCTGCCAGTGATGCCATCCACCATATATGTTGTAGTTCATCAAAAAAACATCCTATATGTTGGTACCCGTGTTACATACAATACCACTATTCTGCCTTTATGAATTTCTACTTTGAGGATCAATTATCTGACATCAGTGATAAGAAATTTCCTTAAGCACCATTATTAGATTTTTTGCTATATGTGATATTGAGACATATCCTTGATAAGTTCTTATTCTGCTACGATCATATGATCCACTATGCACTTCTCAGTTCTCTTTGTACTTGTATACATATTGGATCCGCTCTACACTTGAGGAGCAGACATGCTTTACTATCTTTGATCATGGGTATGCCCGCCTCAGACATGAGCTTTATTTCTAATCTCTTCCATTGGTTTTTGCTAGGTTCAAATCTGGTGATATCCTCCCAAGTCCTCACATGATTCTTTGATACAATTAATACATTTCGACCATCATGTACCCCTTATGACCTCATATATTAGGGGGAATTTGTTATAACATCATTCAACACTCTTGCATATCTTATGATCTTTTCTATGGCCTTGGGAAACCCTTTCCCTCCAGAATTGATCACTTTATTAAAAACCAATGTTTTGAATTCCATACGTGATTACTCCCTTCCTAAAATGTGTACACATGCGGATAAATCCATATAGAACCCATGTATATAAATTAAAATATGAAAAATATAAAAAATATTACTTTTTGGTCGGATTTTACGGGTTTCACCGAAAGCCCACCTACATGAGCCTGTGGCCTAACTATATCCCAACTGAATCAAATGATTTTGGGTGATATATATACAGCTAATTGGAAGGGCTAAAGAGAGGGAAGAGATAGGATATTGATACTATAGTCGATTAGTCCCCGATCAAGTCTAAGTTTCCCTCTGACTCCTACACTCTGTAGTCATAGGAAACCCTTGTTTCCTCATATAGATGCTCATATTTGTTGAGGCTTGGGTTTGATGGATCCAGAGGAAGGCTTCACTTGGAGTCGTTGTCGAATAAGGTTGTATTCTTCCATATTCTTTTGCTGATATAAATAAAGAAGCCCTGTCTTGTTCCTTAATGTTATGGTCTTATGTTATAATTCATGTTATGATATTGTAATCTATGTTTCATGTTTTATATATTTATCTTTAAGGATCTAACATTCATATCATGTAAAAAATTTGAACTACTTGCCATATATATTATTCTCTGAACTTTATTGTGGGTCTGAAAGCCTTGGAAGGAGACAATTTGTGACCTACGGGAATGAAACCAAATGTAGGACCTATGGGTACTCTCTCAAAATCATAATTTAGTAGTTTATGTATTAGGACTGTGTGATTGCTTTCTTCTTGTTGATTGATGCCCTTCGATAGGTTGGGGTTCGCAACCCTGACCCTAGGGATATTTTTCCTACAACACATCTACGTTTATAGGATCTTCCCACTCCATGATAGTTCTTACCTTTTCTGGATCCACCACTATGCCCTCCTTGGAGATAACATGTCCCAAATAATGTACCTTAGTTTGAAATAAACTACATTTTTTGATCTTAGCATACAAATTATACTCTCTCAACAATCTCAACATAGCTAGAAAATGCTCTGCATGTTCTTCTTCGTTCTTAGAATATAAAAATATGTCATCAATGAATACAATCACAAACTTATCCAAATAAGGACACAACACACTATTCGTCAAACAAATAAATGTAGTTGGAGCATTGGTCAAACAGAATGAAGCCACAACGAACTCATAATGCTCATACCTGGTACTGAATGTGGTCTTGTAAATGTCCTCATATTTGATGCGTACTTGATGATATCATGATCTCAAGTCGATCTTAGAGAACGCTATTTCTCCCTTTAACTCATCAAAAAAATCATCGATCCTCGATAATGGGTACATGTTCTTGATGGTAACTTTGTTCTAACTCCTATAATAAATGCACAAAATGAGAGTGTCATCCTTCTTCTTCACAAACAACATTGGTGCTCCCCAAGGTGATACACTTAACCTAATTTATCCCTTATCAATCATCTCTTTCAACTGGAATTTTAGCTCTACCAACTCAGGCGTGCTCATCCTGTAAGGTGCCTTTGATGCTGGTGTTGCCCCTGGTACAAATTCAATAGAAATGTCCACCTACCTGTGAGGTGGAAAATTTGAAATCTATGCTGGAAACACATCTTGAAACTATTGTAGAACTGGATATCTCTCAAAACACCTGCATCCTCAAATTCCCTACCTTTTTCACTAGATATATGAACCAATAATAGCACACACCATTTCCTACGACTGTGCTTGGCCTACATAACTATCACCATCCTAACAGATGTGGATTCATTCTTTCCCTGTAAGACTCTTGGTTCCCCATTTTCATCCAAGCACTCTATGGACTTTTCATAACAATCCATCTTGGTCTTGTGAAGGTATAGCCAATCCATATCCAGTAGCATGATATATGATCCCAATGGAAATATTTTCAAGGGAACTATTTTAGGCATACCGTTTAAATCAAATGCACAATCTATTACCCAAAGATGAAATATTTTCTCCATACCTGTATCCAACTACACTAGCTAATATTTTGTGTGCATTTCTTTTCTCAAACCACATTTATCTACTAGGTGAAGCCTAATATAACTATAATTAAATTGAGCATAAATAAAAATAGAAACAACTTGATCACAAAGCATACTGTCCATCTCAATGCTAAAAGCCTAATAATCTTCCTGCCTTTTATTCAAACCTGCATAAATCCAAGGAATGCTATGACCAACATCCCTAACTATCTGCACCTCATGTTCACTATATATTTGGTGTCTATCCCCCTAAAACTGTAGAAAATGCCTTTTATGATGATCCTTAACACATCCCTTTTACCATCACCTTTAGTCTGTTTCACTCCACATCCCTTCCTAGTTTCATTTAACTTATAAGGAACCGCATTTTCTTTCTCACCTACATCTTGCAGTCTTTCCCGCTTTGGTCGTCACATTCCTTTAGATTTCTCATTTCCTTTAAAATCACACTTAGGATCAATTTTTCATTCTGACTGCTCATAACAATGCTTTAGATTTCAAATGATATCCTCCAATGATCTAGCCTCATCGAACTCAATCCAGCCTTTGTAGGGTACTGGAAGCCCGTTGATGAATATCTGAAACTTGGCCTTCTCCTCCTTGAGGTAAGTCACATATCTCAAAAACTCAAAAAACGTACTAGTATACTCATCATCTATCATGGAACCCATCTGTAGCTCAGAAAACTCCCTAGATCTTGCATCAAAGTAGCTTTTAGACACATACTTATTCTGAAACAACCTTTCAAACTCACTCCAAGTTAGTTCCTCCTCATAAATACCATGGGAATACTTCACATCTTCCCACCAAATGTATGTTTTACATTTGAGGCTAAATGTAGTTATTTTATATTTCATATTTTCTGAATAATCATGTAACCAAAAGAGCTTCCTCATACCAAGAAACCATGCCTTGACATCCTATGGCTTCTTCATCTCTCCATCAAAGGTAGGTGTCTTTACTTTCTTAAACTCATCCAAAAAATATCCCCTATCACTCCTCATGTAAGGATGATAGTGATGATGATCATAATGTTTGCCAGAACTAGAACTAGAATAGTACATGTGTCTCCCACGTCTCCTATCTAGAGTGTCCATGAACCTTCCATCTCTAGTCGTGTCATCTTTGCTCGACCTATAACCACCAGGATACCTACTTCCATATGCACCATTAGTTCGATCCTCCTATCTATAACTAATCCGAAGTGGACCCTCTCACTGAAAATCTAAAAAACTCTAAAGGATTACCGCATTTACTTCTTCTTGTTCTTCTTCTGTTTGTATGACCCATCATTTCCCACCTTGCAACTCCTTATCTCTTCCTTCAAACTTCTCAGTGTATCTTCTAAATCAGATGAGTTCCCACCACCATGTTAACCATTGGATTCATAAGGAGAATCCTTGTAGTCTACCATCTTTCCAACCATATTTGATTCTTCCTACAAGGCATCTGACGTCATATTAAACCAAATCACAATAAACCAATATAATTTAGCATAATTCAGGGAGGATATATCATCTGCAAGATCAATGAATCAACGCAATAAATGTATACACATAATCATAACATCATATAGACTTATAATGCATAGGTATATCAATTAATAGACATCATTCTAGCTAGAGTCAAGTCATCAGTGCACAAACACATCAACTACACACCATGACCTCCTTCATGACAACCTAAAATATACTAGTGCAAGCTTGATAACATGTGACTACCTTACACGTAATACCAGTCATATGATCATGACAACACATTTATCGAAACACCACTATCCCTTCCATGGCGACATATCTGCCACCATGACTAATACCATGTAAATGGCACAAGCACATAGACAACCAGCATGAGAAACACATGCGCAACCGATGGAAAAGAATGACGACAAAAATCTTGACAGCATCAGAATTTTTCCAAGGAGATGAAAACCATGCTCTGATTCCACCTGTAACATACACCTCCCCTCACATATACCCACGTAATTGGCCAAGTGGGGTAAACACGAGCTGAGGGTAGTTAAGATTAGAATTAACCTCCTTAATGACTTTAAGGAAGTGGAATCGATGCGAAAAACCATAACACAGACTCCATGCACCTGTTATAAGAACCCAAAGGCTATCCCAACCCTCAACCTGACTTAACCCTGGGTCCCATTGAATTTTTTGTAGAAAACCCCAAAAATCTCCCTTGATATGGGAAAGGGTGCGTTTGGGAGGCTCTCGACGCACCAACAACATGGGCCTATGTTAGTCTAGGGACTCAATTTCCTAGACCTATCCCTGCATCCGCAGGATTTAAGGCACTTTTTAAGCCTAAAATCCCGGACACTTCCCATAAATTCTTGCAACTTTCAGAAATCATTAAAAACATGAAGAAAATGCCAAATAACCAAAAATTTACTGCAGGACTAGGCCCGACCATCCCCAACCGAGACTGGCATTCTGTTAAACACTTGGCATGAATGAAACCTACACATCTAGGATACAAGACAAACCGTGAATGACTAAAAAAAATTATGAAACATTACAAGAAGGATCACCACCCGCTTCCTTTAACACATATGATATCAATTAGGTCTTGCATCCATTATTATAACAATTACAAGTAAATACATGAAATAACCAAGACCTGAACCAATCATTTAAACATGTTTATAAGTAGCATAAAACCATGGAAATAACAGTGAAATAATAGCCACTAAATCCACACGTTAATGGGTAAAAAAGTAAGAGAATTTAGATTTCATTAAACATAGGAAATGATCGACCAGGTTCATGACTTCCATGTACCACCCAACCATAGACATGGCTGAGCCAAATATCTCTTCAACGAGTCA
Organism: Pinus albicaulis; assembly: GCA_034641835.2. Taxonomy (NCBI): domain Eukaryota; kingdom Viridiplantae; phylum Streptophyta; class Pinopsida; order Pinales; family Pinaceae; genus Pinus; species Pinus albicaulis. Next base: position 1,626,068,839 of record CM076584.1, read on the forward strand.
CCCCCATGCCATATTCCAAGCATGAATGTGGGATGTAATGGATAAAAAAATTATAAAACAAAACCAAGGGAATCCAGACGTTAAACCAACTCCACCCTAACCATATTGTGATCACACCAGAATCTATGCTCTGATCACAAAACTGAATCGAACTTGGAATTCCATCCAAACTCCATCACTATCCTTGAGAAATTTCTATTTCCCAGTATCTCAGGATTTACCGCAACACAATCCCAGATCAGTAGGCTCTGAATTGAGACACCTCCCTTAGGCTTTACCGTGTATCCTGCCAAAATTGGTCACGTGATTCCTAGGCCTTTCGGAATGAACTGGAGACTACCTCTGCCTCGGATTCCAAAATCCATTCAACAGTTACAAAGCTCAAAACCAACAACAAAATCCGAAGACACCATGGAATCTAGAAAAAGTAAAGGAAAGATTGAAAACCACTATCAATATTGGACAAAACTATGCCGCCGAAAATAAGAGAACTAAATACCAACATGCATAAGACATGCATGTACAAACCATCTAGGAAATCACACATGCAATATGTTACCTGCAAAGATTACCCCTGAAGTTGCTAGATCTTGATCTTCCTTGCCTTATATTTTCTTTTCTTTCCTTTCCTTTCCCTTCCTTGCTTACTTTCCTCCTTCTTGGCTAAGTGTTGATTTGCTCGAAGAAAACTCTAAGTATTCAAGTGTGTGTGTGAGAGAGAGAATAATGAGACCACTCCAAAATTGAACTGATCAAAAAACTACCCACTCATCCTAAGAAGCCTTTTTATTAATGAAGCCTCTATTAAATTCACTTTCCATTACTTTCCTTCATTTTCCTCCTCAGATGCAACCTGTGACCTTTTACCTTCCTTTCCTCCAAATTTCCTTTATTTTCATAAATAAATGGGCCCAAAAATATTTTTGTCTCTTTAATTCCTTGCCATGTTCCTTTGTCAATTTCCCTAGCCATAAACACATATCCAGTGATGCCCACTAGGATATATTTTCCCAACTTTCACCTTGGAACAAGTGCCCTTAATCATGGTCTTAGTTTTCCTTTAGTAACTTTTATCACATAAATATTTTTCCCAGTTTTGTTACATTATAGATGCTTTCTCGCAAACTATCATTCCTTTGTCTAGTTTCTTCATCCCAGGCTTCATTATCGGGGCTGGGAATTGATGTCCTTTGATTCTCCTTGTCTGAAATATCTTCAGGACTCGCTCTTGATCCCACATTAATATTTCATTTTCATTTCTCAAATGATCCATTTTATTTTTTAGTTGTTGTGCAATTTCTAATAGCATAGTGGTCAGGTTCTATAGTTATTCACCTAACTACACCCACACTTCAGGGTTCACTTCCATAATGGGAATGGGACTAGATTCCACAGTTGGCCTCATTGATGGTAGATTTCCATCACCCATCCCCATCTTGTTTCTCCCCTTTCTGCACATTAACACACTTATTATTATTTCATTTTCCCAATCAAACCACAATGTTAAAACTTGGCTCTAATACCCCTTGTAACACTAGTGACCTCAAAGTACATAAAAAAAATAAAAATTGTTCATTACAAATGCACCTAGGAATAACATAATTTCCGATATTGAATAGGAATGAACTTTATCATGTACACATATCAACATTCGATTGACTATAATACAACATTCAATGTTTAAACTTCTAAGAGTACACTCCATCATACAGAAAGATGGATTATAATTTGTTTTGATGGTTAATATTATGTAATGTTTATGACTTAGCTAATTCCACTCTCGGGTGTTGATTGGACACCACCATTCATTAGGCACATTTAACGAGAGGAAAATTTTCAAGTAATCTACGGTAACACTTGGAAAAAATCACACCATCAATATATAGGGTTTGGATCCTCACACTACATCATGAGGAGATAAGGAACAACTAATCAGTCCCCCCCGTGATGCTATCGATCATTCGCGAGTAGGAGGTGTACCTATAATGCTCTGCTACAACCATGGTAGGTCATTTTCCCTTCCCCTTGTTTGCAAACCTTGCCTGCTGGTGAGTTCTATGGGAGAGGTCTGCCGGACAGGTTAGGTTGACAATGACTCTCTGATCTTACAGGTTTACTCAACCAGTGGCTCTAAAATTTGGCGAATTTCCGTTCAGACTAATCATAGTACTGAAGTAAGGTACCAAGATATTAATCTTTCCAGAATTATATGTGTTAATCAAATCTTGGATTATAAAACCCTAGGTTCACTCATTAACACATTGAATTTTTCTTTTTAATTGCAGGGCTCCAATAGGGTTTGTTGCTCTAATTCTCTCTGTATGGCATAAATATTTGTAAGAAGGTTTTGTCTCTACCTTATTGTCTTTATGAAAATTTTCTTATTGTGACCCCTCTTTTTGATGGAATATTCTTGTACTAGTAACACACTACCTACATCAGTGCAATGTCTCTACTAAAGTTTCCCTCTCTTGACGGTTTCCTTGGCACGGTGTCCTGAGAAAGGGTCTCCCTTTATTCGACCTCGTACCCTTTCAAGGCGTCAGTATTAAAGTTGAGAATCAATCTTATTTTTTGAAAGCTTTCCCTTCTAACTACACTATGAATTTTGATTTTTCTTTAAAAGTTACGAGTCCAAAAGGACTGTGTTGGGTTATCTATGTAAAATTTATTTCTGTTCTCTTTTGGGTTTGTAAGCGTTTTTTTGGCTAAACTCAGAAAGATAGAGGAAAGTCTAATTCATTTTGTATTTAGTTTTCCTTTATATTAGAGTCGGGCTCAGTTAAAAGACTTTGTTTGTTTTCCATGAAGTACTTCGATTATGAAGCTATGATGGTTTGCAGTTCTACGCCCTGAAATTCAATTTTTCCTTCTTTATGTAAAATGGATATGAAATATTTTCCTTGATTTTCGATTGAGATCATTTCTATGCTTCTACTTCGGGATAATCCAGTTTCTAGAATTTCTTGTAAAATTATTCTTACGACCATACCGCTTTGGATTTATCTACGAACTCAGTGCTTCTAGTCGCGGAGAGTTAAATGTTTTTTCTTCTCTCTAAAAACAACATTATATATTTCCTCTATGTATCCACATTGAATGTGAAATGGTGAATACGTTTTCTGTTCTCTGTGAATTACATTCTAAACGTATCCAGCTATTTTGTGTAAGAACTTTATTCCTTACCAAGGAACTGTTTTTGCATGCCGAATTCTATTGTTACTCTACGTGCTCTGTGCTCCACATCATTTAAAACTGGGTTTAATTTGTTAAAAGTTATAGTTTAGTGTCAATACGGTTTAATCTCAAGACTGCTTCGACGTAGGAGTTAAATTTGGCCTTGCTAGAGAGCTAACTTGGACCAAACCCTAGACCAGATTCTGGGTGTCTTTCTAGAATTATATTCACCCTTCTCACTTAATCACACAAATTATGTGCATTACTCATTTTATTGGGTTTTTAGCTATTCAACCAACCAATTCCATTATATAGAACTTACATATAGGATCTTAAAATTTCTTCACTATTATTAGTGAATATTTAAAAAAATAGAGAAAAACTAAACCAACAATTTATTTTAGTACCTACACTAGTGTTTACATTAGTTTACTTTAATTCTTAGTCTGTTAATTTTCTCTACAAAAATAAATTCACCCATAAAATAAATCAGAGTCGTTTATATAACCTTTCACAATGATATAAAGAAAACTACTATAATTACTTATTTTCTATGTCTGTAATTTAAGAATTTACTAGGTAACCACACCACCCATTCTTGAGAAAGGAAATTACTTCTTTTTCTCTCTAGACATGTTTATACCAGAATAATTCTCAGTCAAAAAAACCCTCAGCCATAATTCATTATCCTAATGATGAACTACAGTTGGTAGTTCGAAACAGGTCGGTTCCTAAAATTTCTTATATCATTTCCCGGAAGATTTATAATTAAAAAGAACAATTTCCTCCAAAATTCAACCTAGAACATATGTATCAAACTTGATGCTTCTATTAGCTCTATATCCAACTAAGGAATACCTGAGACATCGTCCTGCCTACCTTACCCCATAGATTTTTGTTAAGGTTTATTTCCAATCCTTTTCCTTTTCTTCCATCACCTCCAGATTTTTTTCCTCTTTCTTCTTCTTTTTTGAAATCATTTCTTATCTCAAAAGAAGCACAGTAACAACTCATAACTATCTTATAAAACCTTTTAACTAAAGTTGCTCCAATGAATTCCAAGTTTCCCCATAGTTACTTATATTTATTTATTTTAAACAAAATATAGACCATAGGTTTTAATTAATCAAAATTAGAGTTAGGCTTCCATTTAACCAGCCAATTCTTAAGTCTTAGGTGAAAAAAGTAAATGCAAATGACTGACAACTGTTTTTACAAAATCATTTGTACTCAATTATAATTATAATTATACTTTATAAATAATATATTAAATTATTTAATAATTAATTAGTCATTGATTTAATAATTAATTAACCATTGATAAATAATATATTAATAACTAAATAAATATGTTATTAATATATTTTTTTTTCTTTATTATTTTAAAAATTAATTACTTCTCATATAGATTATAATAGAAAAGATATCACTTACTTTTTACACAATACAGAGTAAAACGAAAGGTCCTTTTTAGTCGAATGAAAATGATGCAGTCATAAACAAACAACGCAAGTAGAAGATTTTTTATTTATTTCTAAGACGTATTCGAGGACGGTTTAACAAAAGTTCCATATCAAATTATTGTAATTTGTAGTATTGCTTGTATTCAAATTTTCTCATGGTAGAAATCACATATACATTGAAGTCGTAATACATCTATTTTTTTTTTCATAGTGGTTCACGTTCTTATGTGCCCGCACACAAAGGATCTACTGTCGGGCATCTAGTTGATTTGATTCTGTGACCTCTCAATCTGAGAGTACTTCCAAGCTAGAACTCAACCAATTGAACTAACCCTTGGGGCTAGTCGTAATACATCTATTATTTTAAAGATAAATTTAGTATAAAAAATATAGAGTAGTGATTGCGTATTTAAATATTATATGCATGTATAATATTTTACGTGGCTAATTTGTATAAACAATTATATTAAAAAAACATAGCCAGTAAACGATATTAATTCTTTTATTTTACTTTATAGTGTTAAATTTCCAATTTGAAGATAAATCGATACCGACTATATTTAAAAAAATTCATAAATAACTTTTATATCTGAAATTATGACATTTCTTAGTGAGTGTGCACGTCCCCAGCATCTATTGATGGGCAATAATTTTTTCTCCGTCCTATTCACATCTTTCAAATAATTGTCCATATCAATATTTGTCATTGACATGGACAGCTCTGTATGGATATGACCTTAGCTACCAACTTATAGTTATCTGTGTTTGGTAGGTATAACCTCATGAAAGTGACCCATGTGGAAATACAACCACAAACGGATATGTCGGCTATTATCACAAAGTTTGATTGAGTTTGACAGCAGCTATGCGAGGGTTTGACAGGAATTATTGAAATTCAATTACTTTAAAATAAACTGTTATTCAAATCTTTTTGTGGTTTTTTCCAGGAGTAGCTGTTGAAATAAGATAAGATTGCAAGATGCTAAGAATTCTGAGAACCTCTAAACTTTAATGGATTTTAGGCCAGGGCTTGCAGAGCAATACAGTAATTGATGTAGTAAGAATACAGGAATTTTTGAAATTCAATTACTTATTAAAAAAAAATACTGTTATTCAAATATTCTCTAGCAATAGGTGTTGAAATAAGATAAGATTGCAAGCTGATAAGAATTCTGTGAATCCTCGGCAGATTTGGTAAGAGAGCAATATAGTAACAATCCAGGAAGATTTGTTGCAGTAAGAATCCATGATTTTTTCATATGAAGATATACGCTTGGAATAGCTATTAGATGCATTTGGTGATGGGATTACCAGATATGTGGGACCAAATATTTTCACGAAATCATATAGTTTGGCTCAAGATTGGACCACCAAACTTGTAACACCAAACCTCCTCTTGAATCACATCCTACCGACTCAATAAAAATCCATAATTGGCCTTCCATAATGGGCAAAAACATAAGTGTTTTAACAATTGGGCTGACAGAAGTGACGTGCTTTCCAGCCTAGAGAATGGGTGGGGAGATGTTCAGGTCGGCCTACAATTCATTAAAAAATTTGGGTCAAGTTACAATTCAACGATTTCTATTCTTTAATTATGTCAAGCAAGTTATGAGAATGATTTCTCATAATAATGGGAGACTAATATATCCACTAAAGCCGATTTTCAATCCCTTATCTTCAATCTTTGAATATCCGAACATATTCGATTTTTTCACGAATCTGCACTATTCCTTTCTTACCCCCGGCACCTTGCATTGCCTAACGATTCACACTTATCTTTCATTATTATTGTGATAGAGGCGAAGTATTTCAAGGAGTGATCAGAAATATCAGAATTTATTAAAAATGATTTATTTATTTTTTTAAATAAGTTTTGGAATTGTCTTTTTCAACTCATTTGTATCCACGCATCTATTTTTTTTAATTTAAAAAAATATAATTAATTAATAATTAAATTATGCTCGTCTATTCAATTTATTTTTTATGGTTAGAAAAATGACATCTTTATTCTTTCACACAATCCACAATTAAACATCTTTAAAAATCAATTCAACCCACAACTTAACAAATATAATATATTACATGGTAATAATGGTTAAGCATTTTGACATTGAATTTTGTTTAGGTATTTTTATTACTTTGAAAGTAATAAATTGCTTGGTTCAATTCAAAAATTCATTTTTATGTTTTACAGTATTTACTTTAAAAGGGTTTTTAATTTTAATTTTTTTTGGTAGTGTTCTACAATTTATAAAGATAGAGATTGTCTATTTTATTATAAAGTTTATAAGAATATATATATATATATATATATATATATATATATATATATATATATATTAATATTATTTTATTTTAATTTATTATTTAACTTTTGATCTCACTACAATGTATTCTTAAAAGGAATAATGTTTTTAATATTAACAATATTTTATAAAGAAATCTCTCTTTTTTATGCTAGCCTCAAGAAATGTGCACACTTTTGGCTACAGTTTGAGGAATTCTAGAAGTTCTTCAATTTTTTGAATATAAATTATAAAATACTTTTGAGTTTTCCTCCAAGATTCTATGAAAATGCTAGAACTCTAAACTTCGTATCTATACCACTAATGATTAGAGTCTAAAAGCCTCATAGCTAAAGGATCATTATCCTATAATTGTTATCAATTCCATAATAAGCATTCCACCCTATATATTCTTAATGCATTAACCTATAATTGTTATCAATTTTATAATAAGCATTCCATCCTATATATTCTTAATGCATTAACCTCTCATTGTTATCAATTCCATAATAAGCATTCCACCCTATATATTCTTAATGATATCGTTCTAGTTAAGATTGTGTTTAAGATTGATTCAGAAATATTTGTGTGAATCTCATTCTCCAATTTGTTTTTGTCTGACATAAAACTATTGTAACTGAACCTTTTATATTTCATTATCATAGAATTAGTTTTATCAATTTTAATATTATACGCATACTTACTAGAATGGAAATCCTTGAGAAATTTTCTTTTGTACTTAATAGAATGGAAATCCCTGAGAATTTTTCTATTGTTTTTGAGATGATAGGGACTCCTTGCAAAAATAACAACAGTATAAATGGGAAGAATAATGATTATGAATAGTTAGAATTAGGAAAACACAATTTTTTTCTTTCAAACAACCCTCTAAATTGTCAATTTGTAAACCAAAAAGGATAGGGAGTAGGAAAAAAACTTATATTAACCCCTATATTACAATTAATCTCTTCTAAGGTCTCAATCTTGAAATAATTGGTTTCTTACTCATAGTTGTTTAATATTTGTTGAAATAAACTTTGTGTCACATGAATACTAAACCAACCAAGTTGTCATCAAGTTATTGATTCTTCTAGACATAAAATAAAAAAAATTAATTTATTACAAGTAGTCATATTCTAGCATAAAGTTGGTAATAACATTCTCATATAACTATATCATAATAACACACAAGTGAGAAGTAGCTTTTATCTTTTCTAATATATTCCAAAGGTTTTTCTAGAGAGATATGTTCAAATATTTTCTAAAGTCTTTGAAACAACATAGAAGAGTTTAGTTTTATTATTAAGACATTCCTATGTGGTCCTAGGTGAGAAGTATCTTTTATCTTTTGTAATATATTCCAAAGGTTTTTCTAGAGAGATACGTTCAAATATTTTCTAAAGTCTTTGAAACAATACATGAGAGTTTAGTTTTATTATTATGACATTCCTATGTGGTCCTAGGTGTAATAGGATAGTCCATGGAATGATAGCTCCTAAATCTATTTACATCTTTATCTCCTTTTCCATTATTTTTTAGCCATGCATTCATCTTGTTTTCCAAAATAATTCCATATAAATTAGTTAAAGAAGACAAATCATTATGGTATTATAATTGTGAGATTATTTTTATCCCCTCTCTTTAAAATATGTAGATTGAAGTTTTTCCTAAAATATTTAGGGAAGTACTATTTGGCTATTAAATTGAAAAACTTGTGGATATGAGAGATAGATATTAAAATGCTAGTTTTTAAGATTTCGAATATATTTATATATTTTATATAGAATATAGACAATATTCATATATAAATATGGAAAAAACCCTATTATTATATTTTACATATAACTAATTAAAAGATATATTCATATTTATATATTAGATTTTAATAATATAAAGATGATGATTAACATGTAATAAAATTAAATTTAGTTAATAAAAAATAGAAAATAAATTAGTTAAATAGAAAATTAAATAATATAATACAAAAGGTTTTAAATGAAATATATACACTGCCATTCGACTTTACATATAACTAATTTAAATGTGACATATAAACATGTTTTAAAGGATGATGATCAATATAATAACATGATGTGTTTCTTCATATAATAACATAGCGATAATTTAAATCTTCTACATTTTAGGTTTTTTTAATTATTTTTTCTTAAAATCTAACATATATTTCTTTTAATTGCTGGTCTGAATTACGAAATTTGTTTAATTTGAATGCTTTGAAATTTTAGGAAATTTAGATCATTTATACATTAAAAAAAAAAAACATAATTAAAAAAAAAAAACATATTCATATCATTTTATTTTTTTTAAACTCCATTACACAAAACCAAATTCTAAAAAAAAAACTCATTGATAGCATATATCTACTTTTAAATATGTTTAATATTCTACTTATTAATTATTTTAATTATTTTCTATCGCAGTTAGTTATAAACATTTATTTTTAATTATATTTTATTACAATTGATCAGCGTACTCTTAAATCTAAAGTTAAATATTAGTTATCAATGCGTTATTAATTAACGGTTAATATGATCCCTTTAACAATATATATGGAATGACATTTTATAGACGTTTATATCTAAAATATCTAAATTGTTATTTACACCAAACTTTCATGATCATAGGCCTAAATGTTTTGATTTTGATCTCGATGGGAATGATCTGTTGATGGTGACCGGACACAATAACCATGAAAAAATATTGTTATTCATTATCAACCATAGTTTGCAAAAAGAGTAATATTGAGTATGAGTTCTCTAACTATAATATTTATTATTACATTTCATTTCAGTGATCACGTTTTTATGTGCATCTTGGGATATTGTATTATTAATACTCTTTTTAATTATTCATTTTTTCACTTGATTTATATGACATTATTGAATTGACACTTTTTATGTTTATTTATCAATTTTTTTTTGAATTTGTATATTGTATTTTTAATAGTATTATTTATTTATTTATTTTTTCATATTATTGAATTGATACTTTTTATTTTTATTTATCAATTTATCTAAAAATATCAAACTTGTATATTGGAAAAATAAAAGTTTAAGTTTTATTTATTAATTCAACATTTTTGAGTTATGATTTAACGAATTAGAGGTTTTATCTAGTTCTCAAACTAGATTTAAATACTTATTGAACAAAAAAAACCTCATATTTTAACATTATAAGGTCCAAAATCAATGCTATTTAATATCGATGCTATTTATGGGATTAACTATATAAGGATTGTTTATCAGCCCCACTTTTCATGCCGAGGGAGTAAATATTAGCAAAACTAGGCCCCACTTTTCATGCCGAGCTAGTAAATATTAGAAAAGTTGTGCTATGTGTAAATTTTTCCATCTAAAAGACATTAAATAATAGATTTTGGTGGCTTGTGGCTAACTTTTTTTTTTTTTCTTGAGGCTTGAAATTAATCAGACCTATGTCATTATAAAGAAAAAAATATCAGGTCATTAGATTATGATGATTTGGACATATATCTATAGTGAAATTATATTTATATTGTTTACAAAGTTGGCTAGAAAAACGGACTCTTTATTTCACACATTTCTTTATTTTGTCTGATTTTGCAAAGAAATTTTTTTGAGCTTAATTTTCAAAGGACTTTTTTTGACTTAACATTCAAAGGACAATTTTTTTTAAGGTATTTTGTTTTTAGAAGTTTTGGGCTTAATTTGCAAAGAACTTTTTTTTTTGGAGGTATTTTGTTTTTAGAGGTTTTTGGGCTTAATTTTCAAAAGACATTTTTTGGACTTTTTTGGGCTTAATTTCGAAAGGATTGTTTTTAGGCTTATATTCAAAGGATAATTTTTGGAGATATTGTTTAAAGTGATATTTTTATAGGATTTTTGGGCTTAATTTTCAAAGGACAGTGTTTGGAGATATTTGTTTTTAGGGACATTTTTTAAGATGTTTTTGGTCTTAGTTTTCAAAGGACATTTTTTGGAGGTATTTTCTAAAGTGACAACTTTTAAGATGTTGGGCTTAATTTTCAATGAACATTTTTTGGAGGTATTTTTTGAAGTGAAATTTTTTTAGAGTACGTGTTTTGCGTTGAAGTAAATTTTTTATAATGATTTTTTAAACTGAGTTTTTGTCTAACTTTTTAAATGAATTTTTTCTTCAAGACTTGGAAGGAAATATTTTGAGCTTCATTTAATTTTTAGAAGACTTTTTTTTCTCAGATTTTTTAAAGTAAGTGTTTTGGATTGAAGTATGTCTTTTGTGCAAAATTTATATAATGATTTTTTTTTTTAAATTAAATCTTTTGTGATGTTTTTTTAATTGAGTTTTTGTCTAAATTTTTGAAGGAAATTTTTTGAACTTCATATTCAATTATCATGGGAAATTGAAGGAATTGCAAGAGAAAATAGGATCGAACAAGAGACCCAGAGGAACGTAGAGAACAGAGGAGAGAATATCACAAAAAAAAGATAAAAGAATGCTCAAATATAGAAAGGGAAAATCAACCTCAAATAGAAGTTGAAAAAAGTATGTAAATGTAAATATTATAAATGTGATATTTAAAATTTTCCTAGTGTAAACTGTGAAACTTAATTTTTATTTGATGAACTAATTTGAAAAATATTTTTTAATGTAAACAGAGAGAGATATTTCTCAAAACATTGATGATGAGATACAAAATTTTGAAAGAGAAAGTGAAAGAGATATTGAACCAATGATTGCAGATGGTGAAAATGTTGAAAGAAATTCATTGAAGAAATTGAATCACCAGGTATATATATATATATATATATATATATATATATATATATATATATATATATATATATATATATATATGTTGAACACATGTGTATTTTCAGATGCACATACAGAAAGACATATGGAAGTGGTTTCATCAAGTACTAAAGAGAATCACTTGGTAAAATCTATGTCATGAGCACTAGGAACCTCATGAAAGACGTTGCACAAAAATCAGAAATTTTGATTCCAAATAGATGTAAATGATGAACTCGCTTGTTGGACAACTATTTGTAGGAAACCATACAAATATAGACTTGGAAAAAATGTTAAAAAAATAATATATGAATATTGGATGAAAAATTCACGTGTTTCACCAAAATCTAGGGATGTGATGCAAAGAAGAATAACACGAAATCAGTATGGAGAATATCCAAAACATTTCTTGGACACCAAGATTTGTTCAACAAGTTCAAAGAAGAGAATCATGAAATTGATGACTCAATTAGTTCTTTTGTGCAACAAAAACCATTGTATGCAAAACCTATCACTGTACGCGACACTTGTTGTCGTTATCATGTGGAATTTCAGTTATATTATGACAAATTCCTTAATTTTGGTGAAATTTTTTAGAAATATTCACCTCCTCCTTCCACTATCCATGATTTCATATCTCAAATTCTATGTGGAAGAGAAAGCCATGAATTATCTTACGAAAAGAAATGTGTTGGTGGTCAAAAATGTGATGATTGTGGAAATTTACTAAATTTCAAAACAAATATCGTACTGATATAAATGATCAATCATTGTCCAACATGAAAGTGAAATGGAATAAATATGAATATATCCATACATTGATTCAATGTTCAAGTGCTAAAAGAATTGATTTACAAGAAGAAGAAAATTTTGTGATAATTTTTTTGAGAAAGTTTGAGGCAGAAATTTATAAATACACCAAGCATTCCCATAGAGCTCGATGGAAGGACTTTTAATTCAAAAAATCCCAGGAATTTTTTCCACCAACGACCATTTTGTCAGTAATTGATTTTGTAGAAAACTACACATTTGTTCCACAAAAAGAAATTCAGAGTGAATACTATCATTTTGACAAAGTCTCCATGCTCGTCTATATTCTATATTGACATGCTGAACAAAATGTTGATCATATAGAAATAACCAATGAAAATCGACATGTTATTAAATAATATCACTTTTATATCAGTGACGATCGTACACATGATACATAATTTTTACAACACTGTTTTGGAAATATTTATGACTCCTTGAAAAGTCGTGTAATAAAATTCAATGAACATTGGATATGATCAGATGGATGCATAGATCAATTCAAATATTCATGATAATTCTTTTGGTTTTGTCGTCTTCATATGAAAACCCGCATTAAACATTGTTGGAATTTCTTTGAGACTAGTCATGGAAAAGGGGAACATGACGGTGCAGGGGCATGCATAAAACGAGCACTTCGAAGATATCAAATGGACCCCTCTACAAACTAACTTGTCTCGGCTAAAGAATTTTTTCAATGGAGCATCATTGCACTAAGCCGTGAGACTAATCGATTAAGGGAAGTGTGAAGGTACATTCAATTTAATTTTTATTGGATTTCAAATTTTAAATAGTGTACATTTATCACAATGATTATCTTTGATGGTATTTTGATATCATATTTATATTCTTCTTTGAATTTGCCATATATTTTTTTACATATTAGAGTCGAAGATGTAGATAGATAGATTGGAAATGACGTTGAAACAATAAAAGAGACTCGAAAATTGCATTCAATTAAAACAAAGTTGTCCACAAATGTGTTTGCATTGGATAAAAGAAAATATTCGTGTTTTTGTCATGTTTGCATAGACAACATAGAATCTAATGATGTTTGTGAAAATAAAATGTATATAAAATATTGGTAACATACAAAGTTAAATACAAAGGGGAAAATGTCTGTTGCAAGGTTTGAAGTAATGCAATCCGATGAGACTACAATATCATCTAATGGTGATCAAGTTTCTGATCTTGTTAGAGAAGGTAACATTTCAATTGCTTTCAAATGATAGAGATCTAGAAATAGATAATAAAATCAAGTACATGTATGTAAAGTTAATTTTCATGTTAATTATGATATAAATTTAAATACATAAATTTGTTTTATTGTGCAGAAGATGTTTTTGCTATAATTGCACATACTATGAATGATGAAAATGTGAAGTATTATTTGATGCGTTGCAATGAATGAAATATGAAATTATTAGAAAATGATAGTGATCACTGGTTTACTTATGAAAGAGGGTCTATTATACTCAAAGCTTATTTTTTCAGACAAACTAATCAAAGTGGGGATTTTGTTTACTTTTAAGACTATGAACCTAATGTCATAACTTGTCAATATAGCCACTTTGTGTGTGCAACATGCATAAAGTTGATAGAAGTTCAACCCAAGAAAAAAAAGAAAATCAAGAAATGGAAAATGTCAAAAGTCGATCATGAACAGATCATTGAAGATGACATTCCATTGAAATTTTTTTTATTGAATTGTTGAACAATTTATTCTCTTTGGATTATGTTATCACTCGGATTGAACCCCATGCTGAAAAAGGAAATTCTGAGGTAACCTCAAACCATGCTTAGCCAAGTAGCTATACCTACTAGGCCAGGAGAGGGATCTCTCCGTATAGATCATAGCCAAAATGACTGAGGAAAGACGATATTGGGGTAGATATGGTAGCTTAGGGTTTTTATTTTGATTGTATAGGTTTTTTTTGGATCAGGAGGAGTCAAGCAGCTAGGGCAAGGAAATTATGTCAAAATTTGTAGGGTGTTCTATGGGGCAAGGTAGGTACAAGGTTTAGCACTTTAGGGTTTCGACGGGTGGGATGATCAAGACTGGTGAGGAGCTAGAAAGAGCATGGTGAACTCATGATTTCTTTCTAAAATGAAGAAACAACAAATTATAAACGTTTGCCCGAAACATAGCATAGAAATTATGGATTTTGTTCATCTAACTTGAAAACATTCATTCAATAGCAATGAAATGATGGATCAAATACAGAAAACATTCTAACCTATGAGAAAAAGAGAAGAAACTAAAAATAAACACAATACCACATGGATCCCATAAAAATAGCTGCAAATTTGATTAATGTCTAGACCAAAACTGATACAAAAGTATGTCTCTTGAGATGCCAAACCTCAAAGTGAGACCAACCCCTTACAATGACTGAGAAAATACATCATACACACCTCAAAACCACTCTCCCTAGCATCAAGAGACAAATCCATGAGATAGAAATCAGTTTCACCTACTCCCAGACAAGAAACTGAAAACAAGGAAGACCTAACAATTTGCCTCTAAAAGAGAGGAAACTGATTCATTTGACCTCTAGAAGATTCACCTAATGTATCTAACTTAGATGAAAGTCAAAACATGACATTTACATTCACCGTGACCATTTACGTTAGTAATTTCTTCATTTTCCCAAGAAAACAGTCAAACTAGAGTGAAACATCAAAATTTGCTGAATATTGTGAAAAATGCATTTTCCTAGAAAATGTGCAGTGCCCTAATAGGAAAAATATCCTCTTTTCCAAGAAACTTCTGGAGGCCTTCCCAGTGTCCCAATCAGCTCCAAGATAGCTTATTGGAACGCTCTCTGAGTCTAGTTTCGAAATATGGCTCCAATATCCAAAATGGTGCTCATTTTCCCTGTCAAAAAGCAAATCTCCCAAGACTGGTAAAGGCGCAATGCCTAGGTCAAAAAGGAGGAAGAAACATGAAACTTTGGTAGTTTTTTTCACCTTTGAGGGACCAGTTCTCTTTCAATTTTTTTGAAACTTGCTAGGGTTGATTTATTTATCATTCTAAAGATGATGGTGGTGGCCATTTTTCAATTGGAGGCCCTAAAAAAGAGTGCAGCACCCAAGGCACTGCACATTTGGAAAATTTGTTGAGTGCAAAAATACTCAAAAACACTCAATTCTCACCTTTTTGAAGACCGCATTTGGAGGGCTTCCTAGTGTCCAAAGTGGGCTGAGAATAGTGCGTTGGAAATATATTCAAGTATACTTTCCAAATATACCTTTTTTTTACTTATTGGAGTTGATTTGTCTTGCCATTTTTATTTTTTCCCAACACTGTTCAAAACGTGCTGAAGAGGGTGCAGAAATTCACAGTGATGTTGTAGGCAACTTTTGGAGGCCTTTCTCAACTCCAAATTGAGCTCATGATAGCTCATTGGAAAGCTCTGTTTATATATTTATCATGTGACTCATCAGGAAAGTAATTTGGAGACTCCATCTATGACAAAACGTGATTTTCTCAAGGTCACTCCATAAGTGCAGCAACTCTCCCGTGGTACCTGTAGTTTTAACATTGCCAAAAAACTGTGATACCTGTGTAAAAATGGAAGGAGGTTTTTCTTCCTTGGCCTATTATGGATAAATAACTCTCTCTCATTTGTCAAATTCATGTATATTTGGTCAAAAACATAGTTTGAAGCGAAACTGGCCCTGTGTGTGGCAAATGATTTGACTCTTGGAAAGAATTATCAAAAAATGATGGAGACATGATGTTTATGACTTGAAATGACCTCATACTTACTGATATGACCTAAATTATGGCTCCTCTACTCAAATGTCTCATTTCCATAGCAAACCCTAGCTCAGTGGGAGAGGAAATTAGGGTTTATGAAGCATTCTGACTCCAGTAGCTATTTTGTGGTTGCTAGTTCCTATCTGATCATTTTTACTCCTTTCTTACATGATTTCTTATTTGGTTTTTTTTCATCACCGACGCTTTTGTCCTCCTCTTCAAAAAATTTTAATTTGAAGGCTTTCGAAACCCTAGGGTGAATGGAATGAGATGAAGGGAATCAGGGATGAGATGACTAGCTTAGGCACATGGAGGGAACGAATGTAAATGAAAACCCTAGGATTCAACAATATTTATGACTGGTATGTGTTTAGGGACATGAATATGAATATGATGCATTGAAAATGGGAAGGAAATGAAAGCTAGGGTTTCCTAGCAATTAAGCACTTCAATTCAATTTTCTTATGAAACACCAAGTATATTAGAGGAGAGGTTTCTTAGGCTCCACTTACTGATTTAAAGCTACTTGAAGAATTTTTTGGGGAAATGAAGCTTGTTGGAGGTGGTGAAATGCTTTGAAACCCTCCCTGTGCAAACGCACAACGCCTAGGAAAACGCTCAGTGCCTCTGTGCAAACGTGCAGCGCCTGTGTAATTTGGTCTGGAGATTTCGAGAAAACACGTAGCACCACTGGGTAAATGTGCAGTGCCAAGACAAACGCGCAATGCCTCAGTGAAAACGCGCAGTGCCACTGAAATTTGACCCAAAATGCTCAGAAAACTTGAAATTTCTCCTTTGCTTGGAACTTCTGATGGCTGAATGGATGCAATTACTTGATTTGAGGTGTTTTGAAAGGATTTATAGCATATTGGATTTGAAATTTTAATTTAAATCACCCACTTTTCTAATTTTCACTTTTCCCTTCGGACTTTGGCACTGATACTCTTTAACTTTCTGACTTTTTGGCATTGCAGGTTGATCAAACATGGATTTTGGCTTTCTTTGCTCCACTTAGGCCGAACATGATTTCATTTGACAGCTTGGGATTGAATTTATTACATATGAGAACATAAAATTACATCTGGAAAAACATAAATAAATTACATATTGAATTTTATATCAAAATGAAATTTTGATATAAAAATCATTAAACTGAAAAAAATACAACTTTGAAAGTACGATAATTACATCCTGATATGACTGCAAATCTTGGTATGAGCTTTGTAATGAAACACCTACTGAACAAGACCATGAAGCCGATTTTCGGATCAAGTTTATATCAACATTCTTTTCAGGTACACAGTTAGCTAATGGAGAAGGACTTTTATTGCAGATATCATCTAACACATCAACTATTGGGTCATGAAAAACTTGAAAAGATTGTTAAAACATATCCATCAGTTTTAATGAGACTACATGACACTCTACAGGCTTCTCATCCTTTTCTTTAGAGATATTATGAAAATTTTCCTTTAAAAACTGAAATGCTTCAAAACATAGTGGTATAGAATCATCCTGCATCATTTGGTCATGTGTTTCAACTTCCAAACCTTCATCTGCAAGCTTAAATTCAATGTTATTTGGTGGCTACGAATCTGGAGCTAAGGAGGATTCTATGTCACAAATTATTTCCTCAACCATTTCAGGAGAAGGTTTCTCATTAACAACTTGCTGAAGAAGTTCATTATCTACCTCAACCTCAACATCAAAAATGAAAGATTGTTGATTTCTAATCTTGGAAAAAATTTCTTTAAGAAATTGAAATCAAGAAAAACATAAAGGCAAAGATCCTTGACTTATTTCAAAATTTTTAGCATTTTCTTCATCTCTGTCATCGTAAATATGCATCGACTGATCACTGTTTTCAAGCTGCTGAAACTGAACTTCCTCCCACAAACCAACTGTTGAATGCTCTGCAAGATTAGCTTCAGTTTGGAGAGCGTAATCATCACCATACTGATCAAAATTTGGTAAATCATCAATATAAGTAATTTCACCAATCATACACATTAGATTATCAGATTTTTTCTCCTTAGGCTAATCTACAAATCCATTTTTTGTTCTATGGTAGCTGGGATTAGCAAGAAATTTTTTAGGGCTTGCAATCTTTTCTTTTTTCTGGGATAAGTTGGTCATGATGATATTGAACAGAAACTACATCTATCATGGTGATATTTTGCATCATTTCCTCTATTGTACTTACCAAAATGTCGAGCTTTACCTTTGAAGATGTAAGGTGCTCTACAATTTTCTTCTTCTCTTCTTCCTTCAGTTTTTCCCTTCTGATCAACAGATTAGCCTCTACATCTATTGCACTATTCTGCATCTCTTCAAGTGTTTCAAGGTTCCTTTCTCTCAGTTGAAACTCCATTTCCGGATCAAAGGCATCCGGGTAATGTAAAAGAGTTGAGCTTGGAGGGAGTCTTCTATCAGCAAGTATCGAGACTTGATTGAAAATGGAAGAAAACTGTTGTACTATCTCCCCTAGCTGTCTTTTCAGCTGTTCATACTCTTTTAGAATTAGGAAAGGGTTTTTTTTTACCACCCACCTGTTGAGGAAAACTTTAAAAAATTGTGGGAAATCTGAGATGCTTGCGACATGCAAGTTTTTGAACCAACTTTTGACTCTGCCGTGCAAATAAAGAACAAATAGCCTGATACTAACATCCTCTTTTTCAACTTCAAAAAGGGCAAGGAAGGTCTCAAAATTCTGCATATTTCTCTCAGCAGTGTTGTTGTCATTTTCACCATCAAACCTTGATAGATATAGGTAATTATTTTCAGGGAAGGCATGGAGTATAGGAGGTAAGATGAGTGGTTTGTATCAATCCGGGACTATAGAAGGTGTAGGAGTATGTACAGAAGCTATAAGATTAGCCTTGGTCTCTTTAGTCTCATCAGCTTGAAAAGGGTATGTACAATTTTAAGGTAAGAGGTCTTGATCTTGATCAAAATCAAAGGGAAACTCAGTATATGTATTGTTCAAATAGGAAGAATCAAAAATTTGATCATCTTTGTCATACAACAAACTATGGAAAACTTTCAGGATAGTTCTAGGAAAAGAAAAGAAGTAATTTACAAGAAATAAAATTACATCTTGAATACAATTATACTTTGAATACTTGACCTTTGTGTAAGATCCTTCCATTTTTCTACTGGCAAGGTCGATCCTCCAGTGGAGTATTTACATCAAGTTGGAGTCGCTAGGTGAAGGGTTCAACCTTCATATGCATCTGATTGATTTCCACCATCAATAATCAGATCCAAACTTTGTTGTTCTTTCCCAGGGAAGATATGATCTTTTTCTTCCTAGTATGGTTGCCAAAATGTTATCACTTGGATTGAACCTCAGGCTAAAAAAGGAAATTCTGAGGTAACCTCAAACGATGCTTCGCCATGTAGCTATCCCTACTAGGCTAGGAGAGGGATCACTCCCTATAGATCATAGCCAAAATGACTGAGAAAAGAAGATATTAGGCTAGTTATAGTAGCTCAAGGTTTTGTTTTTGATTGTATAGGGTTTTTTTGGATCAAGAGGAGTCAAGCTGCTAGGGCAAGGAAATTAGGTTGAAATTTGCAGGGTGTTCTATGGGGCAAGGTAGGTACAATTTTTATCACTTTAGGATTTTGACGGGTGGGATGATCAAGACTGGTTAGGAGCTAGAAAAAGCATGGTGAACTCATGATTTCCTTCTAAACTAAAGAAATTACAAATTATAAATGTTTACCCAGAATAGAGTATAGAAATTATGGATTATGTTCATCTAACTTGAAAAAATTCATTTAATAGCAATGAAATGATGGATGAAATACACAAAAAATTCTAACATATGAGCACAAGAGAAAAAATTGAAACTAAACACAATACCACATGGTTCCCATAAAAATAGCTGCAAAACTGATACCAAAGTATGTCTCTTGAGATGCCAAACCTCCAAGTGAGACTAACCCCTTATAATGACTGAGAAAATACATCATATAGACCTCAAAACCACTCTCGCTAGCCTCAACGAGTCGAATCCATGAGATAGGAATCAGTTTCACCTACTCCCAAACAAGAAACTGCAGACTAGGAAGACCCAATAATTTGCCTCTAAAACAGAGGAAACTTATTCATTTGACCTCTAGAAGATTCACCTAATGTATCTACCTTAGATGAAAGTCAAAAAATGACATTTACATTAACCATGACCATCTACATCATTAATTGCCTCATTTTCCCAAGTAAAAATTCAAACTGGAGTGAAAATTCAAAATTTGCTGAAGGTTGTGAAAAATGCATTTTCCTCGCAAACTCGCAGTGCCCTAACAGAAAAAATAACCTCTTTTGGAAGCAACTTTTGGAGGCCTTCCTAGTGTCCAAATCAACTCTAAGATATCTCATTAGAAATATCTCTAAGTCTAGTTTTGAAATATGCCTCTAGTTTCCAAAATAGTTCACATTTTCTATGTAAAAAAGTGAATCTCTGAAGACTGGTAAATGCGCAATGCCTAGGTCGAAAAGGAGGCATAAACATGAAAATTTCATAGTTGTTTACATTTTTAAGGGACCAGTTCTCCTTCAAATTTTTTGAAACTTGCTAGGGTTGATGTATTCATCATTATGAACATGATCATGGTGTCCTTTTGTCAATTGGAGGCCCCAAGAAAAATTTCAGTGCCCAAGGCGCTACGTGTTTGTCAAATTTTCTGTGTGCAAAAATACTCAAAAACACTCAATTTTCACCTTTTTTGAAGACCACATTTGGAGGCCCTTCTGGTGTCCAAACTGGGCACACGATATTTTTATGGAAATATATTTAATTATAATTTCCAAATATACCTTTGGTTTTCTTACTGGGATTGATTTTCCTTTTCAAAAGTGGTTTTTCCCAAGACTGGTCAAAAAGTGTTGAAGAGGGTGAAGAAATGTAGAGTGTTAGGCCAGAAAACGTTTGGAGGCCTTAACTCCAAATTGAGCTCATGATAGCTCATTAGAAAGCTCTATCTATCTGTTTATCATGTGACTCATCAAGAAAGTCTTTTTGACATTCCAGATATGAGAAAACTTGAATTTACGAAGGTCACTCTAGAAGTGCAACAACTCTCCTGTGGTACCTGTAGTTTTGACATTGCTCAAAAAATATGATACCTATGTAAAATCGGAAGGTGGTTTTTCTTCCTTGGCCTATTTTGGACAAAATCCTCTCTCACTATGGTCAAATTCATCATGTTTTGGTCAGAAACATAGTTTCAAGCGAAATTGGCCCTATGTGTGGCAAATGATTTGACTCTTGGAAAGAATTTTCAAAAAATGATGGAGACATGATGTTTATGACCTGAAATGACCTCATACTTACTGATATGACCTACCTTATTAATCCTCTTCTCAAATGTGTAATTTTCATAGCAAACCCTAGATCATTGGGAGAGGAAATTAGGGTTTGTGAAGCATTCTGACTCCAATGGCTCTTTTGTGGTTTTTGGTTCATATCTGATGATTTTTCCTCCTTTATTACATGATTTCTTCTTTGATGTTTGTTCCTAACTGACACTTCTGTCCTCCTCTTAAGAGATTTTTAATTTGAAGGCTTTGGAAACCCTAGGGTAAATGGAATGAGATGAAGGGAATGAGATTTGAGATGACTAGCTTAGGCACATGGAGGGAATTAATGTAAATAAAAACCTAGGTCTATGAAAACCCTAGGATTTAACAATATTTATGACTGATATGTGTTTAGGGACATGAATATGGATATGATACATGAAAAAAGGGAAGGAAATGAAAGCTAGGGTTTCATAGCAATTAAGCACTTCAATTCAATTTTCTTATGAAACACCAAAATATTAGAGGAGAGGTGTCTTAGGCTCCAATTACTGATTTAAATCTCCTTGAAGAATTTGGTGAGGAAATGAAGCTTGCTAGAGGTGGTGAAATGCTTTGAAACCCTCACTGTGGAAACACGCAGGGTTCTGGAGGAATGCACAACGCCCAAGAAAACACACAGTGTCTCTGTGCAAACGCGCAACACCTATGTAATTTGGTCTGGAGATGTCGGGAAAACATGCAGCGCTGCTGGGTAAATGCGCATCGCGTCAGTGAAAACACACAACGCTGCTGAAATTTGACCCAAAATGCTCAGATAACTTGAAATTTCTCTTTTGCTAGGAGCTTTTGATGGCTGAATGGATGGAATAAATTTATTTGAGGTGTTTTGAAAGGATTTATAGCATAGTTGATTTGAAATTTTAATTTTAATCACCCACTTTTCTAATGTTCACTTTTCCCTTTGGACTTTGACACTGATACTCTTTAACTTTCTGAATTTTTGGCATTGTAGGTTGATCAAACATGGAGTTTAGATTTCTTTGCTCCGCATAGGCTAGAAATGATTCAATTGACAACTTGGGATTTAATTTATTACATATGAGAACATAAAATTACATTTGGAAAAACATAAATAAATTAGATATTGAATTTTATATCAAAATGACATTTTGATATAAAAATCATTAAAATGATAAAATAAAACTTTGAAATTATGATAATTACATCATCATGATCTTATTTAGTCCCTCACATATATGTGCTGACCTCATCTGAAATGAAACAATGATCTTGAGAAATATAAAAACCTAATGACCTAATGTGACTGCTTTAGACCTGACTTTCATGAATGATATTTTGACTTAAAAGACTTCCAAGTGAAAAGAAAATTTCCATAGGTGCTATTATGCTCAAGAAGACATGAAAATGAGTCAGCCAATATGATCTTCTGAGGGAGAATGAAGCTTATTGACAAGGACAACCACCAGTGGAACAATTTTATATCATGACCTAATGGAATGATGGAAAATTTCTTTAGAATGGGACACCTAAGATGCACATGAAAAATGTTTTTTGATCCCTAGTGGAAGTATGAAAATACTGACACTAACATATTCATGTTTTAGAACTTCTAGAACTCAACTAAAAATTGAACTGCCTTTTTATGTTATCTGTACAAGTGTTTGCACATGTACATTGTTTTGGTACATGCATATGAGTAATTTATACACGTGTCTATATTATCTGGTTTAAACGATTTCATACATTCTCTGGTATAATTTGTCATAATTTCATTATTGCAAGATGCACATATCTGTGTATCTAGCATAGTTGATATAATACAAATTTGAATTTGCACGATATTTTTTTAGACGTGCATGTCTATTAGACGTAAATTATAATATTCATTCTTGAATGCAAAATGTGTGGTATGTGTTTTATAATTTCCAGTTTACTATCAACTGAAAGTAGCTTTTCCGTGTGCATTAATGAAAAATGTTGCATGTACTCGATATATATGTTCTAGAATGCAATTTTAAAATTTTATGATTTTTTGACACATCTAAGAAGACCTCAAATCTTATGATTGTTTTTAGATAAATATACATCAATATGTATTGTACTTCAATCATTTTAACATATATTCAAACATGTACTTAAATAATTTTTATGAACATATATTCATGTGATCTTTTTTTTGCTTTAAAATGACAACTTGAATTTTAAAAACAAAAAAATATTTCAGAATCACATGCCAAATGTAGTTCAACCATCCAAAATTTGTGTTTTGAAAACAAAACATTATATCACAACATTACTTCACATGCCAAATGTAGTTCAACCATCCAAAACTTGAGTTTTAAAAACAAAAAATTATATCACAACATTACTTCACATGTCAAATGTAGTTCAACTATCCTAAAAAAACAAAACATTAAATCACAATCACCTGCCAACGTAGTTCAACCATCCAAAACTTGAGTTTTAAAAACAAAAAATTATATCACAACATTACTTCACATGGCAAATGTAGTTCAACTATCCAATGAAAACAAAAGATTATATCAGAATCACATGTCAAATGTAGTTCAACCATCCAAAACTTGAGTTTTAAAAACAAAACATTATATCACAATATTACTTCACAAGCCAAATGTAGTTCAACTTTCCAATAAAAACAAAACATTATATCACAGTCACATGCCAAATGTAGTTCAACTATACTATAAAAACAAAACATTATATCACAACATTACTTCACATGCCAAATGTACTTCAAATATCCAATAAAAACAAAACATTATATCACAATCACATGCCAAATGTAGTTCAACCATCCAAAACTTGACTTCTAAAAACAAAACATTATATCACAACATTACTTCACATGCCAATTGTAGTTCAGCTATCCAATAAAAATAAAACATTATATCAAAATCACATGCCAAATGTAGTTCAACCATCCAAAACTTGAGTTTTAAAAACAAAACATTATATCACAGCATTACTTAACATGCCAAATGTAGTTCAAATATCCAATAAAAACAAAACATTATATATCACAACATGTGATCACATGCCAAATGTAACTATCCAAAATTTAACATCATTCTTGACAAGAGTAAATGTAGTTTAAAACTATATATCCACACAGTAAAATATGTCCAAAATTTCTATCTCACATGAACTCTCTCTCTCTCTCTCTCTCTCTCTCTCTCTCTCTCTCTCTATATATATATATATATATATATATATAGTTCAATGTATAGTGTTACAACTATCAAGTTATATAGAAAAGTAAATTTAAATTAGATCTATCAAATATAATGTTGCATACAAAGTCCTGATCCTCGAGCTATCCTATGAAGCATGGGGAACCTATACAGAATGTGTACAAACATTAAAATTCAATGTTCTAAAATTGAATGAGAATATAGAACTTCGTGTAAAAAAACAAAATGAAAACAAAAAAACTCATGCAATAGCTCATGAGGTTTCCTCTCCATTGTGTTTTGTTCCTCGTCCATTAAAACTTCCTCCATAGGAATATCTTCTATAGCAAAATATACAATATATATGTAGAAGTATATATGTATATTAAAAAATTTCAAATGAAAATGCATATATAAACTAAATTTCAATAATATTAAAAAAAAATTAGACAACTTGTTAAAATGGTTCAAATGGTGTGGATATTCCTATCTTGATCATACACTCCATCACTAGAGTTCGTGGAGAAGGGAAATCATCTCCAGGAACCTAATATTCAAAAATTTTAAAAGTATAAAATAAATCAAGATCTAGATCTCAATTTATAATAAAAATTTTGAACTTCAATTTATAACTTATAACTTAGACATATATTTAAATGAAAAATTGAATACTTGGGATGGTGGATATGGCACATCTCCTAAGGGTGGGTCCGAAAGAAAATCTCTAGAAACCTAAAATTCAAATTTTTTTAAATAAATCAAGATCTAGAGGTCTCATTTTTTAATGGAACTTTTGAGGTGGAATATATAACTTAAAAACATATTTAAAAGTGAAAAACTATTCATACTTGTGATGGTGGATTTGGCATGTCTCCCAAGTAAGAATAAGGTACCGCCATCCCAAAAACATCGGACGAAATCAGAATCTATTTTAACATTTAATTATATATACATGTACATGTGTGCATAATTATTTATTTTAAAAATATGTCATCATGTTTCGATATATATAATAATAGATAAAAAATAATTGTACATCATCATGTTCACTTAAAAAACACTAACATTTGCCAACATATCATCTTGATGGTGAGAACCATCTTGATTGTGTGACAGATGGTGAGACCCATCTTGATTGTGTGAACCAGAGGCTCCGACTGTGATATTAACATCATCTTTGTTGATCAAGCATCAAAAAAACAAATGGTGTTAACATATAATGATACATTTTTGTTAGATTAGTGTACGCAAATAACTATATGTATATATGTATTTATTACAAATTGTACATGTGTTAAAATAATCACCCTAACCATTAACACATACCGATCCCATGCCCTCTTGCTCATGAATAATTAGGTTATTCCAACCAACACGAGAATTCCTTGCATATGTTATGAGATCTTCAACACTTATGTTGTCTATCTCTTCATCTGTATAATACACAAAATTAGCGTGTGCATTCTCTTGTGCTCTTTGTCGATTCAGAAAAACATCAACTCCACCCAGTCTACTCTGAACATTGTCAATGATGGCATTCCTTGCTTCTCGACTAATTTGAGAAGTGACATCCATCTCTGACCGCAAATTTTCGACACAAAGAGGTTGACTAACCAATGGTGGGTGAGACAACTTAGCATCACACCTAGTGCCCCTATGGTCACACAATCAACCTTTCCCAGGATCAAAAAATTCAAAGGGAGGGTCATTATAATTTTGTTTCATTCCTAAAAATAATTTTTCATAAATTAATTTTGCAAAATAAAGTGGAACCTAATCGTTCCATGGGAGTTTTCCATAGGCAACAATGTGTCTATCATATAGATGGCTAGCTATATCAGGGTGACTGAAATATTGCACCTTTAGAATCTTTCTTTTCAGCCCTTCTTTGAAATTAAACATAGACTTGGCCATTTTTGTTGTAACTCTTTGTTTAACAACCTCCCATGTATTGAGACACATCATTGTTTCTTTTATTTTTCTCATCACTTCTACAAAATTATAAGTGGTTGGCCCAAGCTTTAGGTACACATCTACTAGTTCGCTTAAAGAGTGAGTAACTATTTCCAGGCTTTGTCGATTCTCAGCAGGGAGTTTCAAAGACATGAGATATCTCTTCAATTTTGAATGAAGATCTTGACACCTTTGTAAGGTGCATTGCTGCATGTATGATTCCCAGGGTATATCAGACATGTCAGACAGATAAGTCATGGTTGGTGTACAACCTTCTTCTTGAATGACGTATTCTGTCCTATGTCCTTTTTGTAGAACATTTGGAGCAACATTTTCATCTTCTGCATCAATATATAAAAAATTTTATATTAAAAAAACATGTAAACAAATTTGAATAAATTGAATGAAAATAATATTCATATTGATGGCCACCTTGATATGGTTGGCTAGCATCTTTCCCATCCTGAGACTGCTGAGAACCAGAATGACCACTGATTGGTAGAGAACCAACATGACCATACATTGATTGGATCTGAGGGAATGCATATCATCACCTTCACACAATTCGCCACCACCTATTGATGGCCATCCAAGGGAATGTGTACCACCACCAACCTCATGAGATGAGAGGGAAGCTTCATAAAAGAATATGAATTTATAATTAGTTAAAAAATAAATTCATACATATAAATACATGTACATATTCATTGATTAAATTGCATGAACCATACCAGAATTGCATGAACCATGACCATGCTCCATTGGTGGAGTAGACACCCTTGTCCTCCTACCTCCTAAAAAATAAAAAATGAAACTTATTAACAACTAATTTAACTCACAAAATTGATAAAAATTCAATTCCATATGTACACACATGTATGTATGGAGATAATATTATATTTAAATCCCATAAACATCCCTCGATCCATGATCCCCCTCTATCGTAGAGATATGGCATTCTACTGATATTCACCTTTCATCCTCCATGATATATATGGATATATCTATAGTGGACATTTACAATTATTTTTAAATTACTATTTAAAATAAATTCAAAAGAAATTTCAAAAAATTAATATCATTTAGTGTACAAAAATGATGTAAAACACAAATTTCAAAGCCTTTCATCCTACATGATATATATGGATATATCTACAGTGGAAATTTACAATTATTTTTAAATTAATATTTAAAATAAATTCAAAACAAATTTCAAAAAATAAATGTAATTTAGTGTACAAAAATTATGTAAACCACAACTTTCAAAGCACTAATTGATGTGTGAATCTCTAAGAAATTTTTTTATAAAAATGTGAAGTTCATCAAGTTGTGCTTTACATGGTGGGAGCACACTTGGTATATAATTGAAAAAAAACATGGTCATTAAAAAAGACTCGTGAAGCTCCATTTAAACAAAAAATAGTTGAAGTTCTCACATTTTAATTTTATAAAAATGTGAAGTTCACCAAGTTGCACTTTACATGGTTGGAGCACACTTGGTATATAATTGAAAAAAACACATGGTCATTAAAAAGGACACATTTATAAGTAAAACACACACACATATCAAATATATGTTACAATGTCCATCAATAAACTTTGAAGGAGAGCGTCTCCACACTAATTCATCTTTGAGAGATGAATATTGAATTTTTAAAGAAGAACGTCTCAAAACTAATTCATCTTTGAGGGATGAATCTTGAATTGGCACTGCCCCATATAATACTAATTCATATATTAATTCATCTTTGATAGATGAATCTTGAATTGGGATTGCCCCACATAATCGATCACCAGATACCTTATTAACATTTTCACAATGTCTTATACTAAAAAATTGAAATTGGATAACAATATTGTTTGCTTTTCCATGCAGTTGTTTTAGCCTCTCCTTCTTAACTTGGTACACACCTTTCATCTGATTACACAAAAGTTTAGAATTAGTGAAAACTACAATTCCTTTTGATCCATACTTCTTTTTTGCCCCCAATCTCTCTATCAATGCAATATAATATGCCTCGTTGTTTGTTGTTCTTCTCGGTATATTCATTTTCCTTTGGAGGACCTTGCTAGTCGCAATATTGTAAAGAACATATGTAATCATTGCTTTCCCTGTATTGGGATAGAAAGAAACATCTATGTATAATGTCCATTTTTCAACCATATTTAGTGGGTTTTTTAATCCCTGAAAAAGAAAATTCAATAAAATATATTAAATTTAAAATTTATTGAAAATTCATGGGAGAAATGAGATGTCAATGGTTGGCCTTAAATTTTTCCTTCAATTTTATGGGAGAAATCAGAGCTATAAATGACATGCCTTAAATATTTCCTTGCCTAGAGTTTAAGGGAGAAATGACATGTAGATGGTTCAAAAAATACTAGTAAATTATTCCTTAAATTTAATCAGAGAAATGACATGTACATGGTTATCCTTAAATTTTTCCTTGAGTTTATGGAATAAATGGGAGAAATGACATGTATGTACATGGTTATCCTTAAAGTTTCCCTTAAAATTTATGGGCGAAATGACATAGAAATTAAATGTACATGGTTATCCTTAAAGTTTGCCTTGATTTTATGGGAGAAATGGGAGAAATGGCATGTATGTACATGATTATTCTTAAAGTTTGCCTTAAATTTTATGGGATAAATGACATATAAATGACATGTACATGGTTATCCTTAAAGTTTGACTTGAGTTTATGGGAGAAATGGGAGAAATGACATGCATGTACATGGTTATCCTTAAAGTTTGTCTTTAGTTTATGGGAGAAATGGAATGTATGTACATGGTTATCCTTAAAGTTTGCCTTGACGTTTATGGGAGAAATAACATAGAAATGACAGGTACATGGTTCCAAAAACACTAGCAAATGCCTTAAAGTTTATGGGAGAAATGGCATGTACACAAATGGATATTACAATGAAGAACTTATATTTAGATATGTTCTAGAGATTGACTGTAGGGACATTTACTGGATATGTCACCTTTAGGAAAGGATGAGATCTAGAGGATGCCTGGCCCTTTATAGACTATGCCTTTAGAAATTGTAGAATTTAACACTCAATAGACACACTAAAATCCTATTGAAGTTTAGCCACTTTAGGTTCAGTTTTTAGGCCTTAAAGTTTTCTTTGAATTAATGGGAGAAAGCCTTGAGTTTGGGTGATCCTATGGAAGTTCAACCACTTTAGGTTCATTTTTTAGGCCTTAAAGTTTGCCTTGAATTAATGGGAGAAAGCCTTGAGTTTGGGAGAAAAATGACATGTGCATGGTTTGCCTAAAAGTTTGCCTTAAAGTTTATCAGAGAAATCACATCTGGAAATGACATGCCTTAAAATTTTCCTTGCCTAGAGTTTAAGACATAAATAACATGTACATGGTGTGCATTAAAGTTTACCTTGAGTTTGTGGGAGAAATGACATGTGCATGGTTTGCCTTAATTTTTGCCTTAAAGTTTATGGGAGAAATCACATCTAGAAATGACATGCCTTAAAGTTTTCCTTGCCTAAAGTTTAAGAGATAAATGACATTTACATGGTTTGCCTTAATGTTTTCCTTATATTTTAAGGGAGAAATGACATTGCCTTATAGTTTATGGGAGAAATTACATAGAAATGACATAGAAATGACACATGCCTTAAATTTTTCCTTGCCTAGAGTTTAAGAGAGAAATGACATGTACATGGTTTGCCTTAAAGTTTGCATTATATTTTATGGAAGAAATTCCATTGCGTTATATTTTATGGGAGAAATGGCATTGCCTTATATTTTATGGGAGAAATGAGATATAGAAATGACAGAGAAATGAAATATAGAAATGACAGGGAAATGACATATAGAAATGACACATGTTTTTCCTTAAAGTTTGCCTTAAAGTGTGTGGGAGAAATGTCATGTACATGGTTTGCAAAATTATTTTATGCACTTACTAAAGTTTATGGGAGAAATGGGAGAAATGACATGTATGCACATGGTTTTCCTTAAATTTTATGGGATAAATGACATACAAATGGCATGTACATGGTTCCAAAAACACTAGAAAATGTCACCTTAAAGTTTATGGGAGGAATGGAATGTACAAAAATGGATATTACAATGAAGAACTTCTATTTAGATATGTTCCAGACTATGACATGCCTTGAAGTTTGCCTAAAATTTTATGGGAGAAATGACACATGTACATGGTTTGCCTTAATGTTTTCCTTAAAGTGTGTGGGAGAAATGACATTTACATGGTTTGCAAAATTATTTTATGCACTTACTAAAATTTATGGGAGAAATGGGAGAAATGTCATGTATGTACATAGTTTGTCTTAAAGTTTTCCTTAAAGTTAGCCTTAAATTTTGTGGGAGAAATTACATAGAAATGACATGTACATGGTTCCAAAAACACTACCAAATGCCTTAATGTTTATGGGAGAAATGGCATGTACAGAAATTGATATTACAAGAAAGAACTTCTATTTAGATCTATTCCAGAGATTGATTGTAGGGGCATTTACTGGATATGTCACCTTTGAGAAAAGATGAGATCCAGAGGCTACCCGACCCTTTACAGACTCTACCTTTAGAACTTGTAGAAGTTAACATTCAACAGACAAACTAAAATACTATGGAAGTTCGGCCACTTTAGGTTTGGTTTTTAGGCCTTAAAATTTTCCTTGAATTAATGGAAGAAAGCCTTGAGTTTGTGGGAGAAATGACATGTGCATGGTTTGCCTTAAAATTTTCCTTAAATTTTATGGGAGAAATTACATCTAGAAATGATATGCCTTAAATTTTGTCTTGCCTAGAGTTTAAGAGAGAAATGACATGTACATGGTTTGCCTTAAAGTTTGCCTTATAGTATATGGGAGAAATGGCATTTCCTTATACTTTATGGGACAAATGACATAGAAATGAAAGACAAATGACATAGAAATGTCACATGCCTTAACATTTCCCTAAATGTTTATGCGAGAAATGACACATGTACATGGTTTTTTTTAAAGTGGTAGTGGTTTGCACTTACTTAAACAACTAGTGGTAGTGGTTGATTAAGTTATGTAAAAATTCACACCTTGATGAGTTTGTGGGAGAAATTACATGTACATGGTTTGCAAAATTATTTTATGCACATACTAAAACAACTAGTGGTAGTGGTTGATAAAGTTATGTCAAAAGTCACACCTTGATGAGTTTGTGGGAGAAATGACATGTGCATGGTTTGCCTTGAATTTTATGGGAGAAATCACATCTAGAAACCTTTACTTTGACATCTATAAATAGGCTAAGAACATTAAAAAGGAATTTTAAACTTGCATTAGTCATGTCTTTAATAAGAAGTATGATTTAGCACCTAACATATTGTTTAATAATTTATAATAATGTCATTTTTTGCTTGTATTATCACTCATCCTTGATATGTACGTGAATTTTACAACTTGAACATCAACCTACACTATCATCATATCACTGTATGATAATATTTATTATTAATATCCATCACATCATAAAACACTCCACTTTTAACATTTTACAGGATTAGAAGCATCACGGAAGGTGTAAATTTAGGTACATTAATAAAATATATTAGGTTGATTTAAATATTACAATAGGAAGTAGAGACCAGAGACCAGTGATAAAGCTACAATTAAGAAAGAAGGTACTCAAGGTACAACATGAGATATAAAGTCACAATTGAATTCCTTTATTCTTAAAATGAAAGACAATGCTAAGAAACATTTCCTTGGCAACAATTGGACGGTGGACTATTTCAGAATTTGTTGTATATTTTGAACATCTAATCTATGAAAAAAATTGTGTATATTTCAAAAAACTAACAAGAATAAAATAACATTTTTTGGGTAGGTAAGTTTTTTGCGCCAATACATTTCTAAAAAGAAAATTTTATAGCAAAGGTACTAGAGTTAGATCTATAGCTTGGAAAAATATTGTAAAGGACAATTTAGAATAAATGCATGACATGCATGATGAATTATTGGAAATTCTGATCCTCTTAATCCATTGTGAGTTGATTGATCTTCTCGTATGTATAATAAGCTCTACCCGTCCAGAAAAGTGGCTTGAAATTCAATAGAAAATTTGGGGAAGATTGAGAAATGCCTAATGATTCTTCTGTTTCCTAGTATTCGCATTTGAGCATACCAACTGTTGATTATATATTAATGTTGGTATTTTTTTCTCACTTTATTTTAGTTGTGTTTCATATAAAATAGGGATTCCATACATAAATTCTGATGGATATCCACATTCATTTGTGGTATTATAGTAAATTTGTAAGCATGAGCAACTGCTATTATTATTTGAACCAGGAACTTGTAACACAAAACTAGTTAAATGAATAGAAACATTGAGAACAATAAGTTGAGAAAATCCCCTGATTTATGGTTCTTGGCCATCTAGAAAATAAAAAACTAATGCCTACATGCAAAAAAATCCCTTAAATTGTTAAGAGTATTGATTTATTTTTTTTAATAGTTAAAATACAATGATTGTGGAACCATTGGTGTAAAATTGGAATGTAACTAATTTAGTTAGGAGAGAATGAAATGATGGCATGGGATGTGCTTCTATTTTTTTTAATAGTTGAAATGAAATGATTGTGGAACCATTGGTATAAAATTGGAATGTAAATAATTTGGTTAGGATAGAATGAAATGATCGAACCGGAAGTGCTTCTTGTAGAAGATCACTACTATGTATTTCTTGATCCTTGCAAAAATAATTGAACTTGTTTCCAATGATGAAGTGACTTAAAAAAGTATTAACAAAAGCCAAAATATTGTAATTACTACAGAATGTGATGATTATCAAATCAAATTGATAATAATATAGCTTGGACCAATGCCATGGGGCTTCTAATGAATGAAAAGAGTATATTTGGAATCATTCCATTTGGACACGGGATTAAGCTTATCATCAAGTACTGAATGTTCCATAAATAAGATATCATATTCTTGATTCCGTTGAAGCTGGAGATCTACATGATAATGCTGCAAGTATTCCTAAGTTCCTATATGATTTGATAAAAAGGTTTTTATTTTTTATATTTCCTAATGTCCTTTGACATGATGGGTAATTTATAGCCATGTCAGATGATAGAGGGACAAAAATAACAGTGAAAGTACCATGTGTCTTATTCTATGGAGGTTGACAAAGCTACTGTATGTTTCTTGGAGAAAACTTGAAGAGTAGATACATCTAGAGACTGCCTGTCAAGATACCTATTAATTTCACTTCTTGTTTTCTTTTAGCACATTTATCTCCAAACAGAGGGACAATTCCATAATGATCGTAGATAACTATAATGACTAAAATAGATGCTGTCAGAAATTGATGAATATTTAGAGCTGATAATCATCACAATTCCAAAGATTAAGCATGGTATTTATAGTAAATTTATAAGCATAAATAAGATTAAGAGGACTTATCATCAAGTACTGAATGTTCCATAAATAAGATAGCATATTTTTTATTATGTTGAAGATGGAGATCTATGGGATAATGTTGCAGGTATTCCTAAGTTCCTATATGATTTGATAAAAAGGCTTTTATTTCTGTAACTTCTTGGCTTGATTGAGAGGCACTAAAACCAAATATGAAAGAAAGATTGAAATATTATTTGTGGAATCTTGAAATCATCCTTTAACAATCTAAGTAGACAAAAGAGTCATTTGAATAGAAAAATGGATATCTTCAATACATGAACCACTTTGCACAACTTGGACTGTGAAATGGTGTGGTCTGATTCCAAAATAATTGGGAAAGAAAATGAATTTAGAAAACGAAAAAAGTGTTGGAAATGAACAATGTTTACTCTTGGCTTTCTTGTTTAAGGAAATTAGTCTGTCATAGCTATCATAAGGTGTATCGGGTATCCATTTGAGAGTGAAAATAACAGGGGAGACATTATGAAGCTACTCAAGACACAGAGGATGGAAAAAATGTGCCCCCCTTAAATGAGATCCACATCTCTCACTATTTCTACCTTTGCCACTAATGATGTTGCTCTTTATGTGGCCTAGACCACTGCGACTTCCTTATGTAAATGTTATTTTTCATTAGATTGGAATTATACTTATTTATTTAAATGAATGTCTTTACGTCAGCTCAGGCTCAGGCTTAGGCTCACACTCATATGACTCTTCATCCCGGAAGGCATCCTAGGAAGCAAGCAGAGGTAAGGGAAAACCACTTCAAGGTCACACTACACACAACCATGAGTCATTGTCGATATGGATGTGGACTTAAGGCACTCTAAAATATGATAGAAATTCACATAAAAGTAAACAAGTATCTTCAATAATTACTGGCAATTGAAAATCTCAACAAACTATTGAAAGTGATGATATAAATCCTAGATTGTATGGCAAAAATACAACTTCAGACTAGATTATTATCTTGGTTCAATAGATCTCATGATCCAAGTATGACAATAAATTCTAATTAAATAAACCGAATTGAATCTTCAAGAATTACTGGCAATTGAAAATCTCAACATACTATAGAAAGTGATGATAGAAATCCTAGATTGTATGGAAAAAAGACAAACTTTAGACTAGATTATTATCTTGGTTCAATAGATCTTCATGATCTAAGTATGATAATAATTTCTAATTAACAGGTGTTTCTCTATCTATTTTAGATTAGAGCATTTTTCTAGTCATTGTTTGCGAGTTGTATTTTTATGCCAAAGCCTAAAGTCATTGTTTGGATTTTCGTCTACCTGGAAATTCGGAGACGAGGCCGCAATGACAAGACGAGGCAGGAGATCGTTGAAGACATCGAGGTCTCAACAAGAAGACAAGAAGGAGATCACTGAAGGCATCGTGGAGGACACAGATTACAAATTACCTAAAAACAAAAAAATAGAGCAATAAAATTAAAACAGAAGAACATCAGAACAATAATAAAAAAATTTCACAAAAAAAAAAACAATAGAACACCAACAAAGTTCTCACCTCCTCACCCCTATGCAACATCAAGACCCTGCAATAGCAAACAACAAACATGACATATAGAAAACGCATCAAACAACTAACACAGTTGTGACAATGACAATAAGCCCGAAACCTTTTCATGTTTGCAGGCCAGTATATTTATAAACAAAATTTCAGCCAAATTATTTTAAAAGTTTGGTCGGACTACTAGTCCAGTCGAACTATTAGTTCGGCTGAACTTTTGTTTCCAGTTTTCCCATCTCCAGCCAAAAATCTATTTTCCCACATCGTTAATACGTCGTCAATGTAAACGGAAGAATTACTTCGACCGAACTAATTTCAAAACGTCAGCCGAACTCTAAAATAGTTGAGTCGAGATTTTACAAATGTTTGGCCGAACTGTTGAGAACATGACTTTTTCGCCCCCGATTCTCACAAAATTGTAACTCACCTTCACGGTTTACCCCTAAGCGGGTCCTAATTTTCAAAATTATATTTATTTGATAGTAGGTGTATAATTTTTAAGTTATAGACATGCACCAACACCTATAATTATTGGGATATGTTATATGTTATTTATTGGGTAAAACTATGGTTAGAAGATATTACATAAATAATAGAAGAGGTGTTATCATGGGACACCCTTATATGCTTATATTGATATTCGATAAGAAGTACTATATTAAATAAAATTTTCTTATGAGTTTGATAGTACACATATTATAAGTAAAAATATATATATATATATGCATAATCAAAACTAGGTTGATTTTTTGACCATTTGTCTCTATGGTACACCAAGCATGAAATTTTAAGTGGTCAATCTCATATAACTAGGAATTGAGTTGTTTGTCTAAGAATATATTTCATCATTAATATTTGGCATAGTGAAATACTAATGAAATGATAACTTTGGAAATCCAATGTGTGTCTGGGAAGAAAGAGGCTCCACCTACATTTAACGTAGAATATTTGGGCCTTGGGAAAAATGATCATAAGTCTCATGTTGAAACTTCTAGAGGTGATAAAAGTTGTAGAGGTCATGGTAGGAGAAATTATAGAGGCAAGGGAAGGGGGAGTGGAATAATCAGGGAGACAAATAAGGAAGTGATAGAAAGCAAAGGCATTTTAATGATAGACTAGCTATTAAATGTTTAAGATGTAAAATTGATCATACTATTGGTAGTTGTCAAATCCTTTGGGAGAAATTTAGTGAAGCGAGATAAAAATTGAATGAAAAAAAAGATCATCTACCACTTGATAAGGGAAAATCGTTAGAGTCTGAAAATTACATTGTTTCTCACAATATAATTAAAGAACCCAATTGCTTTGAATAATCTACTAATTGTGATGAATGGAAGAATGCAATGAAAAAGGATTTTGATTAACTTAATATTAAGAATGGAACTTGGAGGTTAGCGGATCCTCCTGTTGGCGTCAAACTTATTGGTTGTAAATAGGTGTATAAGATCAAATACGAGGAAGATAATTTGCTTGATAAATATAAGGAAGTGATTGTAGAAAAAGGATATGCTTAGAAAGAAGGTGTTGACTACACAGAGACATTTCATCTTATAGAAAAATATGCAACAATTAGAAACATGTTTTCTCTTCTAGCTCAGAATACCTTGAAGATAGATCATTTGTATGATAAAACAACATTTTTTTTTTGATATTTCAAGGAGGAAGTTTATATGTTTAATCCATAAGGTTTTGATGTATAAATCAAAGAGAAAAAGGTATGTAAGTTGGTAAAAAAAATACTGAAATAGGCATCCTGTGCATGGTATGAATAACTAACTTAACACCTTCTCAAGTTGAATTATAAGTTGTTTAATATGGATGATGAAATTATTTTTGTTAAGAAAATTGGAAATTTAGTTGTATATTTGGTTGTGTATGTAGATGATTTGATTATGAGAGGAAACAATTATGACTATATAGAATCCGTTAAAAGAGAATTATTGAAATTTTTTGACATCACAAATTTGGGTTTATTGCATCATTATTTGGGAATTGAATTTGATCAGAGACAAACATCTTTTTATTTATTAGAAGAATCATATTGGATGGCTATTAGACATATTTGGGATGTAGAATTGTAACCATGTTGCTACTCCTATGGAGCAGAAATTGAAGCTTATTTCCACTGAAGGAAGTACATTTGAAGATCGATAAAAGTACTTTCAGCTCATTGGAAGTTTTAATTTTCTAACTACTAATTGACGTGATATAGCTTTTGTTGTCAGGATACTTTCCAGGTTCATACATCAACCATGTGAACATCATTGAAATGCATCACAGCGAGTGTTGAAGTATTTGAAAGACATTCGAGCATATGGTATCAAATATCCCAAAGTTGAAATTTTTTATCTCACCATCTATTGAAATCCTGATTTTGATGGAGATGAGGAGAAATGAGTCTATGCTTCTTGTTACTTGATGATCCTTTGATCAAAAACTATGAGTTGGTGATCACGGAAGCAGTCTATTCCTGCTGAATCTACCACTGAATTTGAATATGTTACAACAACTCAAGCTACAAAATAAATCATTTAGTTTCCAAAAATACTTAAGGAATTGTAGGAGAAACAAAAGGCTCCAACTCCGCTACTTATTCAAAAATCTTTTACATTTAAGTTAACCAAGAATCCCAAGTTTCTTGATCGAAGAAAGCATATTAAAAAAAATATCACTTGATTCGACACTATCTAGAGGCGAAAGTTATTATTATGAGACCAACTCACAAAACATAATAAAAGGTAGATCAAAAACCTAGAAATCAACCTCTTCGAGGGGGAAACCTCCTTTACATTACAGAAATGACAAATTCTTGGATGATACCAATGAAAAAACCTACTTTTTATATATAAGAGTCTAAGGGGTCACAATATAATCAGGGGCTACATAACAATAATAATGTAAGAGCACAACAATAACAATATTGGACGTCTATGGGGCATAATAATAACAATATGGGGACTACATGGGCACAACAATAACAATAAAAGGGATACATTAACAGTAAAAATAAGGGGCTACACTACTATTATAGAGACCTAACATTCCCCTCACCTTCAAAATTTTTTTTTCCTCAATGCTTGAGTAGTTCTCAATGCGTCTGTATATATTTCTCATCCTCCTGTGTGGAATCTTCAACGGGTAATTTCTTCCACTTGATGAGGTACTCTGAAATTGATCGATTTTGTAGCTGTCAATTTATTTTTTCTATGACTACTTCAGGTTCCAATATGATTTTCCTTCCTCATCGAATTTTGGAAATATTGTTTGAACTCGGATTTTGCCACCTAAAACCTTCTTTAAGTATTAAACATAGAAAATTGAGTGCACTCAGGGAGATGCAAGAAGCTCCAATTTGTATGTCATAGTAACAATATTTTTCAACACCTTGTAAGGACCATAGTACTTTGGAGATAGTTAGTTTATTACCTTCTTATCTTGGTTTAGGGACATTTGTTTGTATGGTTGTAGCCGTAAAAACACCCAGTTGCCTACATCGATGTTGATATTCCCATTGTTTCATTTGATTTTTCTCCAAAGTTAGGTTATCCTTAAAGAGTTGGAAAACTTGTTGTTGATTCTTGATGTGATTTTCCACTGCTTGAACCTTAGAATTTTCTCTTAAATATGATGTGATGGATGGTGGATGATATGCATAGTGTCAAAAATGGGGTCATTTTTTCTATAGTGTGGAAGGAAGTGTTATACCGCCATTCAGCCAGAGGTGACCACTTGATCAACTGTGTTTTTTTACCATATACAATGAAACAAAGATATCCTTCCAAAAATTTGGTCACTATCTCGGTTTTCCTGTCAAATTGAGGATGATAAGATGTGCTATGAGCTAGTTGAGTACTGAGTCAAGAAAATAATTCTATCCAAAAATTTCCAGTGAAACTGGGATCTATATCGCTTACAATAATTTATGGGTTTCCATGTATCTTTTGAATTGTTTCAATAAATGTAGTAGCAAATGTACTGGATTAAATGGATGAGATAATGAAAAAATGTGTGCATACTTGGTAAGTCTATCAACTACCACCATGATGACACTCTTTCCTTCAAATTTGGGTAAACATGTGATAAAATCCAGTGAAACCTCCTCCCAACATTGACTTTGAATGGATAAAGGTTGTAGCAGATACATTCTCTTAATTTTCTCCACTTTATTTTGTTGGCATACCAAAAATTCCACCACAAACTTTGGAATATTATATTTAAGGCCATCCCATAAAAATATTCCTTGACCCTGTGGTAAGTTTTTAAAAATCCTGAGTTTCCTCCTAAGGGAGAGGTGTGCAATTCCAAAAGAATATTTTATTTTATTTGGGAATTATTACAAATATAGAAGCAATATTTGTACCATAATAAACCACTTTTCCAGCTAAATGTATTAGATATACTGGAATATTACTACAAGAGTGTCAATACTTATTCATCATTCTTCTATTCCTTCCTTGCTTTTGATTATCGAATCTGGTTGGATAATAGAAATGGAACAAAACAATGCTTACACATCCCCATCCTTTCTTAAGAGTGCAACTGCAACAAAATTTAGCTTCCCTCTTTTGTAGATGATTTAAAAGTCATAATCCAACATCTTTGTGACCAATTTTTTCTTCTTTTCTGAATATAGTCTTTGCTCCAAAAATTATTTAATAATACCATCATATTTTTCTAACTTGAATTGTCTTCGCATTACATAAGGTCACCTTTTCTTTAGTGCATGTAGTATTTCCAACGTTTCCTTCTCATAAATAGGTTTCTGTAAATACTTTCCTTTGATTGGATGACTTTCAAAAGCAATGGGTCTTCCTTCTTGCATTAACCAACACCAATTCCCTTACCCAAGGCATCACATTCCATAATTAAGGTTTTTGTGATGTATGGCGTAGCTAAGAAAAGTGCTTGTAACATTGCCTCTTTAAGATTTTGAAAGGCCTTAGTTGCTTCTAGAGTCCAAGAAAATGCATCTGCCTTCAACAATGTTGTTAAAGGTGCTTCTATTCTCCCATAGTTCTTAACAAACTTGCGATAATACCCTGTTAAGATGAGAAATCCTCATAGATGATTTATGGTTCTGAGGATTTTCCATTCCTTAATGGATTTAATTTTGTTAGGGTCTACCTTAACATCCTCATTAAATACAATATGACCTAGATATTCCAACTCCTATACTCCAAAGAAACATTTGGAGGTTTTTGAATATAATTGTTTCTCCTCCAATAATTTGAACACCATTTCAAC
The DNA here is from genome assembly GCA_034641835.2 of Pinus albicaulis. NCBI lineage: Eukaryota > Viridiplantae > Streptophyta > Pinopsida > Pinales > Pinaceae > Pinus > Pinus albicaulis. Next base: position 1,626,109,800 of record CM076584.1, read on the forward strand.
ATGTTGAACATGATCCTTACAAGAATTGTTGTAGATTAGTATATCACTAAAAAATACTAACACAAAATTTCCAAGGAAGGGTTTGAAAATGGAATTCATCAACCCTTGAAATGTAGAAGGTGCATTGGTAAGGCCAAAAGGCATGACCACAAATTCATAATGACCCTCGTGACTTCTAAATGTTGTTTTTAGAATGCCTTCAGCCTTCATTTTAATTTGATGATATTGTGAACGAAGATCCAACTTGGTGAAGTACATTTTTGCATGTAATTCATCTTAATCACTCATCGATGGTAGGAATGTAAAATTTGTCTTTAATAGTGAGCTTGTTGAGCTCCCTATAATCTGGACATATGCACCATGATCCATCTTTATTATACAACAATACTACTAGAGTAGAGAAAGAACTTTGACTAGGTTGAATTATACTTCCCTCTAGCATTTCTACAATCACACGTTCAATTTCGCTCTTTTGGAAGTAGGGATATTTGTAAGGCCTGATGTTTGGAGGAACACTTCATGGAATTAAATGAATAGCATGATCATTATCATGAATAGGTGGGAGGAATTTGGGAGTCGCAAATACCCTGGAATGTTTTTTCAAGACTTTCTAGAGATCTCGAGAAATATATGATTTCGATGTTTGAAACTCTAGTAAGCATAATTTTGAAATTACGCCTCATTTTTCTTTATTTAGAGTATTTTTCATGCCATTAGAGTTTATTATCTTTCTTGTTTTCCCTGTGATACCTCTTAATTCAATTTCCTTTCCCTCGCAAAAAAAATTCACGAAAAATTCTTCAAAATTAAAAGCTATCATGCCCAAAGATTGTAATCATTGAACTCCTAGTACAACATCAACACCACCCAGTGGAATGGAGAGCATTGGGCTATGTAATACATATTCGACCATGTTGAGTTTGATATTATGGCAATTTCTCGAGAATTTTATAGTTCCTCCAATTGCAACCATCACATGACACTCTCATGTTGGATATAGGAAGAAATTAAATTTCTTGGTTATTTTCCAATGAATAAAAGTATGGGTAATACCTGAATCAATACACTATTACATTTTTCTTCTTGATATGTACTTCTATCTTGAGAGTTTGAGGAGTCATAATTCATGCGAATGCATTCCCAGATATGGTCGAATTCATTTATTCGTTCTCTAAGGATGGTTCCTCGTGTATATCCTCTTATTTTGAAGTTTCTTGTTCTTTTTATTCCTCCTCTTCACAATCTATGTAAAATAATTTCCTCTCATCCCACTTATGACCTTTAGCATATTTTCTATCATAACTATAAAAATTGATTTTGTTCATTTTCCTTCCAATTGTTGTGGTGTCAACTTTGTAGGTTGTGTAAGGCTAGGAGTAGCAACACTTCGATCATTATAGTTGTGAGTAGTAGGATTCCTTGTTGTCATAATTTTCCTTTTAATTTTTTTTTCCTACCTGAATTCCTTCTCCAATGAATCAGGTTCCCAAAGGTGAACCTCTTGTTGGATTTTATCCTTTAAAGTCCCTATGAACATATCAATCCTATGCTCCTCTGGAATATCATTTACCCTTATGTAATATCCCTAATTGTCTGCTTATTATTGTGGACCTATAGGAAAATTACAGTGGAAATATTTTATTAATTAAATTGAATAAAAATGGGAATGGAATTAACTGTGCAAAGACTAGAGTATAATTAGAGATCAAGAATCCAAGTCCATGAGGATGGATAAGGTTCCAAAGTCTTTCGTAGTTATCCAAAATCCTTGGATAAAATAAAATAAATATTGATTTTTAGATCGGAGATAAAAATCTAAAAATACACCCCAGTAAAGAGGAAAGTTACTGGGAGGAGGTGGAATAAACTAAAAGAGGAAAAATCTAGTTTTAAAGTACTTTTGTGGAAGAAACGAAAGGAAATCCTAGGCAAAAAGGAAAGAAACATCCTGATTAACTTGATGTAGTTATGGAAACAAGATTATGGGAAAGAAGGCTTAAAGAATCCATTCCTGGGTAGACAAGAGGTTGTTTTCACCTTGGAGAAAGAGATCCCTTATCGGTGAGAGTTGTGGAGATAAAGCTCAAGGTTGGGTGGAAAATAGTCTTGCCTTAGGTGGTATGAACAGTTAAATTAATTATAGATTATTATTATGATTTTATGATTTGAATGATAATTTTTAGGAATGTTGTTTATGCAGAAAGATAAGTGAAAAATTATATATGATGAGTAGTTATATTAATTTTACAGATTATAGTCGGATGTATTTAAGAAAAAACTAACCATTGTGAAAATAGTTTAGCTCTGTATGGTTACATCGGTAGATTTAGTTAGAAACCAACAAACAAGAATTCTAAACCCAATTATGAGGGTTTAAATCTATTGTTAGGTTATGAGGAATTTTATGTTCAATTCAAAAACTTTATTATGTGAATTAGAACAGATGAGAATGGAGTTAATTAACAGAACTATTCTGCAAACCAAAAAGAATTTCAAACCCGTATATATACCAGAGATATTAGATAATCTAGAAGCAACATGATTTTATATCTTTATTTTATTTTCATCTCGCACATAATTATGTCTATTCATTATATGTAAAAACAAGAAATTAAATTCATATGTATATCTTAGCACTAAAATTTGATACAAGTATGCACATAGAATAAAGATACATGCTCATGGAATTTTTGTAGGAAATAATGATAAATTTTATTAAGATATATTGTCCATAGTATATAAATTACAGAAAATAATTTTTTATATTATGTACAAAATTTTCAAAGGAATCATTGTCCTGGAATTCAGTGGATGGAAATTCCAGCAAGTTATAGACCAACCTGCACATCGAGGGAGTAAAATTGATTATCAACGCTTGAGGGAGGAATACTCAGATTGATTTAAAATAAATGGTTCAAGGTAAAATACCTATATAATAGACCAGAAAACAATTGGTTAGAATCTAATTATGAGGATAAATAAATTCATTATACTAAATATGAAGAGGAAATTATAAGGAGGTAAATAGTAAATTACCTTACCAGTCAAGCAGAGATGTCAAGATAAATTCTTTTATTCCCATAAGGAATCAAATCACAATCCAAGGACAAAAATATACAAGGGGATATATTATAAATAAATAGAAATCTGGAAAAACATGGGAGAGAAATTACCTGTGTTAGGAAAGTGTGAAACATGAAGGGCCATGACTGGCCTTAGAGGGTTAAAAGAGGACTCTGCAAGATAAATGATTTAAGTAGTGAGGTAATTGATTAAAATTTTATGTACTTCGTAAGGGAAGAATCTACTAATGCTATGAATCTCATTCAGAAAATAGAATTATTATTATAGAAAGTGGAATTTACAAAATAGGTAGTAATTTTCCCTACTATAAACACCCAGAACATACACTTGTCATTTCTATATATTACACTCTGGAATTAAGTCTGCATATAATTGAGATGGAAGTAATTGGAGAACTGAGAAGTACCAGTTACATATACCTGTGAAGAAATCATTAACAAAATCAATAACTCTAATTTCCAAGTGAAATTAAGGTAAAACAAAATCAGAGTAATAAGAATTAGCTGGGTCAAGAAAGACTCTGTATGGAAGGTTATCCAGCTTAAAAGAAATCATAATATAGTGAGATATTATGAATTTAAACCTAAGAAATGATTCTCATGTACTCGGTAAAATTCACGATAACCTTATATGCAAACCTTGAAAGGTCAAACGGGAAATTTAGAACATTACTGTTCGAATAAGTTGAGGAAATTTAAATCAGGAAATTCCCTAACAAAAGCGAGGAACCAAAACTGGAAAAATAAAAAATAGAATCTACAGATTCAGTAAATCTCAGTCTTAAAAAAAAACGATAATTTGGGGGAAAAATGTGTAGGTATGGAAACACCGAGTAGTTGTCTGGATACATCGAGTATTACAGTACAATTATGACATTCTCAACTAACATGAAATGTGAAAATGAAAAGAGGAAAAGTATCCAGGATGTAGAAAGGACTCAATTTTATATTTTAATAAACCCCTTCCAATGCCATACCTCACAAGAGTCTGATACAGAGGAACGATAACCTAGTAAGTGGTGAAAGCCTAACCAGCTACGAGAAGGGGAAAAATTAAAACACATTGAAAATAGTAAAATATTTACTTGAGAAATGTTCAGTTTTCATGGCAAAAATTCTCACGTTAAATTTTCTTAACCTGCAATGAATCTCAATTGCATTAATGTTAAAATAGCATAAATAAGGATGAAAAACTAAAACGGTGGGGATAATAAACCAAAAATCCTCACCTGTAGTAACTGGTAAAGTGGTGGACAGGGGTTACCATCAATGTCTAATAAACCTGTAACTGATAGCAATAATAACTAACATTAATGTCAAAACCAAAGTTCTGAGAAACCAAAAACAACGAAAACATAAACTGGAATGGATGGAGTCCCAGTGTAAATCGTAAACAAAATGCTTGGGTATGTAAATGTAGAGAAGCATTGGCCTTACCTTAAACAGCGTTCACTGGCATGAAGCATGACAAAAATCAGTAGTATTATCGTGGATGGACTTTGTGATCTCCTCTATGTAACATAAAACTGCAACCAGGCGATGGGACAAACCAAGTTGCAGAGCCGAACAAAAGATAGTAAAAATGAAAACCTAAAAATTCAATTTAGGGTTATATTGTTAAAACACCTCTATAGAATAAGATATAAACCACATCACCCATGTGTATGGCTTCGGAGATCATAAGGCTAAGAAGCCATGTGGATGAAAGGACGTAAACATACAGGATAAATCACTGAAATCCTGAGGTTGGATGGTAAGTATAGGTGCTAATTAGAAATGTAAATGTGTAAACCTAGCTCAAATATATGAATCCTCTTCCATTTACATATGACAGAGACCTAAATTAATGGTGAAAAAAGATGTGAGCTTACCTCAGTTCCAACCGTAATGATAAAATAGAAATTGGACTTAAACCAATTTAGTCACAGTGAATAATGTTATGGTGGCTCAAGGATATTCAAAGTAGAATATGTAAGAAGTAACCCAAAGCATTAACCTTTGAACTCATTATATGGGATACAAAAAAAAGTAATTAAGGATGTAATATAAAAGAAGGTTATATTATAGTGGAGAGCTTTAGTATGGAAGGGTAGTTCCAACATTCATGGAAGGAATCATCATGAATTATTAGCCATGGTAATGTGTTAAAATTTCTAAATGTTATAAAGGTCTATAGGTGTATTCCATTAATATAGATTCGAAAACTTATGTGGCACTATGAAATAAAAAAGGAATTACATAATAACTGATATGGTATACTTCACCTCGAATTGTATTATTCGAATTATTTCATAGGAATTGCAAACCGTAGAACATTCTTTATATGAAATATCGAAATGTTTGCCTAGAGGCTATATTGTAATAGCCCAAATTGTAGAACTATAATATTGATTGTAAATCCAACTATAGTATGGGGAACTTGATCAAACTCCTATTGGATATTATAATGGGAATAATTCCTAAAATATATAATGTTCTAAGTTAGAGTTTATTGAAATAAGGGAAGGAATTCCTTTAGACAGACTAAAGATAATTTTGGCAGCATGAGACTAAGGTGTTAGTTAATAAATACATGAGAATAAATGATAGAAGATGTAAGATAATTAACTGAATTGTAATAGTGTGGAATTCCTATTACTATAGTTATGTACAATTAAGGTGATCAAGATGATAAGATGAGTCTAAATCATATGAGGATAAGGAGGAAAGAGGATAATCAAGAAGAAGTGGTAATGTTGGGAACTATTCATTTCAAAACATATCACCATAGAGTTCATCTAAACATGACGATATTATAAAAAAAAATAAGTTCGTCAAAAATTGACCAAATAGTGAGGAAATGATAAGAACAGAATGAATCAATGATGAACGATAGAGTTCACAGAGTGAGAAATTATACTATATGTAGAAAAAAAAAAAGTAGTAAGGGGAGTTGTCACTGATGGTATCAGAGCCCATGTTGAAACACTGGGCCTATATGTGTCCTCACACCAAAAATTATAAATTTCAAGATTATGCTGCCAAAATTTTTGTTTGAAAAAAAAATTACACTAATTTCATTCTGCATACTATGAATTAGTACATAAAAGTACAGCTGAAACTATGAACAAAGGGGATGAGCTGAATGTGGATCTATGTGGTGCAGAACATCCACCAGATAAAAAATATGCCATTATTGGCTATGATGCGGATAATGCAACGAGAATTTTTTCAGCTGAGAACCAATAACGAAAGATTTTTTCAAGCCAAAAAAGGGCAAGAGAGGGTGATTTAGGAAGTCACCTCAAGGTCTAGTCACGAAAGTCAAGACCTGGAACAAAGAGAACATGAGTGGAAACCACTCAGAAGGATCTGAGGATGGAAAAATGGCTAGACATGATCTCAAAAAGAAAAAGGAGAAGGATGAGGAATCCGGGCTCCTGATCTTAGAATAACACCTTCAAGTTTAATAAATAAAGTGAAAAAATAAAAACTTTGAAATCTACCAATTGCAGGGTAAGTTACCCATGGTAGAAAGAAACCAGAATGATACAAGTGTCGTAGAAAAAGAAGAAGAAGCTAGTAGTAGAAAATATTCTCAATCAAAGTTCAAGTATTATATATTTGCATGGTAGAGGTAATAATAATAAAACCAAGGAAATAAAAGAACCATTAAAGTGTTTAGGTGTTGGGGGATATCACTAGACTGTCCACATAGGACGATTAAGTGGTTGAAGAGACATAAAACGACAAGGTGCAAAAACTGTTGAGGATAAGTGTGGCCTTATTAAAAACATCCAACTAAATAACAAATCAATAATAATAAAAGTGGTAGGTAGGAATTATGAACAAATTATCACTGATTTAATACTTTTGGGAACATAACTTGATCAAGTGTGTTTAAAAATAGTATTATTTGGTAAACAAATATGTATCCAACCATGGTTAGTATAGTAGCCACAAGGAAAGGAGACATGCAAAAATCTGCAACTGTAGAAAAATTTAGAGGAATAGGAAACAAAATTCAATTGAAAACATTCTATCAATAGAATGATAAAATCTGGTAGTAAGAAAAAAGAGGATGCATTTATATTTTTTTTTGCAAAATGAAAGGTATGATTGCCAAACAACTTGATTTTGTTTGAAATATTCAGGAGAAAATTTAAGATATATAAGTCCACAGATGGCATGAATGTGTAAATTAACATTGGAAAGAAAAATTTCAGCAAGCTTGATTAGTTCAACTAGCTACTAAAAGAAAAATGACACATAGGTTACCAAATATTGCTGTAAATCTAATGGGTATAAACAATTGAGTTACATTTAAATATTTTACTTTTATATTCCTATGAGGGATTAATAGGAATGAATTGGTTAGAAAAAATAGAAAACCATAATCAATGGCTTAGATAAAATAGTTGACTATCTAGATGGTAAGGGAAAACCATTGGTAGTGAAAATAAAACCCAGACCATTGTACATCAGACAAAATTTGGCAAAATAGTTTAAAATGACAAGAAGGAAAAGTTCTCAAGTACATGTACAAGTAGAGAAATTGGGAAAGAAAACAGAAAAAGAAACTATAGAAAAGTTAACAGTAATAAGAGAAATTAAAGAGGTGTTTCTAGAAGAAATATCTCAACTACTCCAATTAATTAATATAATGGAATTAATAACTGGAGTTACACATGTCTATAGAACATCATATAAAATGAATACCCTATAGTTGAAAAAAATAAATAATTCAACTACAAGAGTTGTTGGACAGCGGATATCCGACCAAGTTTGTCTCCATGAAGAACACTTGTGTTGTTCCGTAAAAAGAACGATGGTAGATTCAGAATGTGTATAGACTTCAGATGATTGAAAAATAAAAATGAATTTCAAGAATAGATGTTCTTTACCCAGGATAGTCGATTTAATTGATCAAGTGAGAGAAGCCACTGTCTTTTCATAAATTGATTCAAGGATAGGCTGCCATCAAATGAGAAGTAAGGAAGAAGACATAAGTAAATATTTATTTAGAGCAAGACACAAAATCTATGAAATGGAAATTTTACCTTTGGGGTTGATTAATGTCTTGCTCCTTTATGTGTATAATGAAACAGAACATAGAGAGTAACATAGAATTGTTCTACAATTTTACAAACACTTAGAGAACATAAATTATATGCCAAAATTAATAAATATGAATTTTATAAAGATAAAATTTAGTACTTAGGTCATATAAATTCAGAAAGAGGATTAGTAGTGGACCTAGAAAAGACACAAAATATTATGGATTAGTCAGTACCTACTGATATTTCAACCATAATATCATTCATGGGAATTGAAGAATACTAGAGGAGATTGGTAGAAATATTTTCAACCTTAGCATATCCTATTACCTCTCTACCAAAGATGGGTGTGAAAATTAAGGGACCGGAAAAAGGTCAATATAGTTTGAACAATTGAAACACTTAAACTAACAACTACTCCTGTTTTGAAGAGTTCTGCCCCAATCCAAGAATTTGTAGTTGTACAGATGCTTGGGCAGAAGGATAAGAAGTAGTATTATTATGAGAAAAACTCATTCATAGCATATGAGTCAAGAAAATTTAAGACAAATGACCAGAATTACATTGTGTATGACTTAGAGATAGCTTCTAAAATGCATGCTTCAGGAAGAGGAGAAATTGTTGGTTAGGAAAGAAGTTGGTTTAATACCAGAGTACTTAAGTTGAAGTATAATTTTTTTTCAACAATATGATAAGTGCTAGACAAACTAGGTGGTTGTCTTTCCTTAATGAGTTTGAAAATAAAATCAAATATAAAAAAAAATAATGCACATTCCGACCTTGAAGGATTGATACAAGAATAAATGATTCAAGCACTAAATGTGAAAAATTCCATAATACTGAGATATTGTGATATATTCCAATCAGGAGGGACTGATTGTTGTAAAAACAGAGTGTACTTTACTAATGTGATCTCATTCAATCGAAAATTTTAGACGAATATCATAAATTTCCTTAGATGGGGCATACTTGTAATTAAACTTGAATTTAGGATTTAAACAGAACATGTTTTGGCATGGTATGGGAAACGAGTAATAGATTTCTAGTAAAAAATGTTACTAAGTAAGAATTAAACATAAGTATCCAACAAAATTATTGGATTCTATCCCTATTCCAGAACGGAAGTAGCAAGTTGTTTCAATAAATTTAAAAACGGGTTGGCCTAGGACCAGACACTCATAAAAGTAGTCAATGTGTCCGAGACAGAAACTGTGAACTAATATGAAGTTTCAAGATTGAATATATCTGACAAAATTGACAAGGTTAATTTCAGTTGGACTTTGAAAACTGTGTTACAGGAAAAATAGTACCAAGTTGAACTTGAGTACTGTTTGTCACCAGCTGAACAGATTGAAAGAATCAATCAAATATTAAATACATGTTGTGCGTGTATGAAATGGACAAAGGGATAGAACCTTAAGTGGGACAAGAGTACATGACAGAGTTGTTTTTAATACAAATTAGTAAGCTTCTAATTAAGAGGTGTTTGTTTTGTGAAGCTAAGTGTAATAGGAAATGCTAAACTCTGATTATATGTAGTTAATGTGTGAATACGTACAAAGGATAAAATAACTCACAAATAATTTCAAAATGCAACCATGTGTACTTGAGGAGTAAGCCTTGCAAAAGTACATTGAATGATGGTAGCTATGCTAAATTAGCACTATAATACTATGAACCATAAGGAGTCTTGCTACCAAGTGACTCTATTGAGAACTATTAAGGTTGAGAGTATTATCCTCATTAATTATTATCAATATATATAGGTGATACTACTCATATGAATTAATATGAACTGTGAATAGGTGGAAGCAGGAATGAAAATTTATTCCAGATATACTTCTTATATTGAAGCATGAAGAAATCAAGCTCCAGAGTATAGCAGTAAGCAGAGTAAAGGTGTGGGGAATGCACTTTCACTCTGAGGAAACTGCTGGGAGAAAGAAGATGAGATGAAGGAGGACTCTTCATCCATGGTTGAGAAATTAACAAAGTAATTGCCAACACTGAGGATGGTGTTCTGTTTTAGAGGGGGATATGTAATATCCCTATTTTTTTCTTTTATTATAGGAATTCAAAAGTTATAAAGGTCAAATTGACCTATAGGAAAATTATTGTGGTCATATTTTATTAATTAAATTGAATAAAAATGGAAATGGAATTAATTGTGCAAAGGCTAGAGTATAATTAGAGATCAGGAATCCAAGTCCATGACAATGGATAAGGTTCCAAAGGCATTCCCAATTCTCCAAAACTCCTTGGAGAAAATAAATTAAATATTTATTTTTAGATTGGAGATAAAAAAATAAAAAGATACACCAGTAAAGAGGAAAGTTACTAGGAAGTGGTGGAATAAATCTAGAAAGAGGAAAAAGCTAGTTTAAAAGTACTTTTGCGTAAGAAACAAAAAAAAAATCCTAGGAAAAAAGCAAAACGCCATCATGATTAGCTGGACGCAGTTATGGAAACAAGTTGATGGGAATGAAGGATTAAATAAGTCATTCTTGGTTAGACTAGAGGTTGTCTACACCTTTGAGGAAGAGATCTCTGCTCGGGGGGAGCTATGGAGATAGAGCTCAAGGTTGGGTGGAAAATAATCTTCCCTTAAGTGGTATGCATAGTTAAATTAATTCTGGATTATTATTCTACATTTATGATTTTAATGATAATTTTGAGTAATTTTGTTTATGCATAAAGATAAGTGAAAAATTTTATTTGTTGAGTTGTTATATTAATTTTACAGTTTATAGTCGGATGTATTTAACAGCACCTAACCATTGTGAAAATAGTTTATTTCGGTATGGTTACATCGACAGATTTAGTTAGAAAACAAAAAACATAAATTCTAAACCCAATTATTAGGGTTGAAATATTTTGTTAGGCTATGAGGAATTTTATGCTCAATTTAGAAATTTTATCATGTGAATTAGAACATATGAGAATGGAGTTAATTAACAGAACTATTCTGCAAACCAAAAAAAAAACTAAAACCTGTATATATAGCAGAGATATCGGAAAATCTAGAAGCAACAAGATTTTATATCTCTATTTTTATCATCTTGCACATAATTATGTATATTCATTATATGTAAAAACAAGAAATTAAATCTCATATGTATATCATAGCAGTAAAATATGATACAAGTATGCACACAGAATAAAGATACATGCTCATGGGATTTATGTAGGAAATATTGATAAATTTTATTAAGTTATATTGTCCATAGTATATGAATTACAAAAAATAAATATGTGTATTATGTACAAAAACTTGTTATAGACCAACCTGCACATCGAGGGAGTAAAATCTATTATCAATTCTCGAGGGAGGAATAATTGAATTGATTTAAAATGAATGGTTCAAGGTAAAATACTTGTATAATAAACAAGAAAACATTTGGTTAGAATTTAATTATGAGGATAAATAAATTCATTATACTAAATCTTAAGAGGAAATTGTAAGGAGGTAAATAGTAAATTAACTTACTGGTCAGGCAAAGATGTCAAGATAAATTCTTGTATTCACATAAGGAATCAAATCATAATATAAGGAAAAAAATATTCAAGGGGATATATTATAAATAAATAGCAATATGGAAAAACATGGGAGTGAAATTACCTGTGTTAGGATATTGTGAAACCTAAAGGGCCATGACTGGAATCAGAGGGTTAAAAGAGGAGTCTGCAAGATAAATCATTTTATTAGTGAGGGAATTGATTAAAATTTTCCATACTTACTAAGGGAAGAATATGAATAATGATATGAGTCTAATTCTTTGAATCTCATTCAAGAAATAGAATTATTATTATAGAAAGTGGAATTTACAAAATATGTAGTAATTTTGCCTACTAAAAACACCCAGAACATACACTTGTCATTTCTATATATTACTCTGTGGAATTAAGTTTTCATATCTTCGAGATGGATGTAATTGGAGAACTGAGAAGTACCAGTTACATATACTTGTGAATAAATCATTAACAAAATTAATAACTCTAATTTCCAAGAAAAATTGAGGTAAAACAAAATCGGAGTAATAAGAATTAGCCGGGTCAAGAAATACTTTGTAGGGAAGGTTATCCTATTTAAAATAAATTGTAATAGAGTGAGATATTATGAATTTAAACCTGAGAAATGATTATCATGTACTCGATATAAAATTCACGATAACCTTATATGAAAACCTTGAAAAGTCAAACGGGAAATTTAGAATATTACCATTCGAATAAGTTGAGGAAATTTAACGCAGGAAAATCCCTAACAAAAGAGAGGAACCGAAACTGGAAAAATAAAAAATAGAATCTACATATTTGGTAAATCTCAGTCTTCAAAACAAACAACAATTTGGGGGGGAAATGTGTATGTATGGAAACACCGAGTATTTGTCTGAATACATCGAGTATTACGGTACCATTATGACCTTCTCAACAAACAGGGAATGCAAAATGAAAAGAGGAAAAGTATCTAGGATGTAGATATGACTCAATTACAGGTTTTAATAAACCCCTTCCAATGCCATACCTCATGAGATTCTGATACAGAGGAATGATAACTTGGTAGTTGCTATGAAATCCTAACGAGCTATGAGAAGGGAGAAAATTAAAACGCGTTGAAAATAGTAAAATATTTACCTGAGCAGCGTTGATTTTTCATGGTGGAAACACTCACGTTAAATTTTCTTAACCTGCACCGAATCTCAATTTCATTAATGATAGAATAGCATAAAGAAGGATGAAAAACCAAAACGACAAAAGAGAAGGGGGTAAGAAACCAAAAATCCTTACCTGAAAGAAGTGGTAAACTAGTCTACAGGGGTTACATCCGATTTCTAATGAATCTGCAATGGATAGCAATAATAACTACCATTAATGTCATAACCAAAGTTCTGAGAAACCAAAAACAATGAAAACATAAATTGTAATGGATGGAGTCCTAGTATAAATCATAAATGAAATGGTTGGGTACGTAAATGCAGAGAAGCGTTGGCCTTATCTTAATCAGCACTCATTGGCACGAAGCATGATAGAGATGGCTAGTATTATCTTTGATGGAATTTGTGATCTTCTCTATGTAACATAAAACTGCAACCAGGCAGTGGGAGAAACCAAGTTGCAGAGCCGAGCAAAAGATAGTAAAAATGAAAACCCGCAAATTCAATTTACAGTTATATTGTCTAAATGCCTCTAGAGAATAAGATACAATCCACATCGTCCACATGTATGGCTTCAGAGATCAAAAGGCTGAGAAGCCATGTGGATGAAAGGACGTAAACGTACAACATAAATTAGTGAAATCCTGAGGTTGAATGGTAAGTACAGGTGCTAATTAGAAACATAAATGTCTAAACCTAACTCAAATATATGAATCCTCTTTCATTTACGTATGACAGAGACCTAAATTAATGGTGAACAGAGATGTGAGTTGACACTAGTTACAACCGTATTGATAAAATAGAAATTGGACTTAAACCAATTTAGTCACAATGAATAACGTTATGGTGGCACAAGGATATTCAAATTAGAATATGTAAGTTGTAACCCAACGTATTAACCTTTGAACTCGTTATATGGGATACAAAAACAAGTAATTAAGGGTGTAATATAAAATATTGTTATATTATAGTGGAGAGATTTAGTATGAAGGGTAGTTCCAACTTTCGTGGCAGGAATTACCATGAGTTATTAGCCATAGCAATTTTTTAAAATTCCTAAAGGCTATAGATGTCTAAAGGTGTATTCCATTAATATAGATTTGAAAGCTAATGTGGCACCATGAAATCTGAAAGGAATTACATAATAATTGATATGGTATACTTAACCTCGGATTGTATTATTTGAATTATTTCATAGGAATTGCAAACCATAGAACATTTTTTATATGAAATATCGAAATCCTTGCCAAGAGGTTATATTCTAATAGCCCAAATTGTAGAACTCTAATGTTGATTGTAAATCCAATTATAGTAGGGGGAACTCGATCAAACTCCTATTGGATATTATAATGGGAATAATTCCTAAAATATATAAAGTTCTAAGTTAGAGTCTATTAAAATAAGGGAAGGAATTCCTTTAGATAGAATTCCTTAAAGTTTATGACACATCAAGAGCACTTTCGGTTTGGCCTAAAATAAAAATTCTTTGATTGGTAATGTATCTGAATAAGTCTACGTTCAACTGATCTACTTGCATTTCACACACTTCTGCTAATTTTAATTCATATCGTATGGGGGTTTCTGGTTATTGAAGCATACCTGTCAAAAATCAGGCATTAATACATTCAATTGCAATTTAACGTTTGATTGAATGCATATTTTTTAGATCAATACACAAAATATGTCAAAGTTCATTGAAGTGATCTAGGACAACAAAATTTATAAATACGAGGCCTACATCTACATCTTTGCGCAATATATTCACTGGTCTAAAATGGTCGCCTTCCATAGAAATCACTCATTGCTACTCACTATATTACTGATACCGTTTGGTATTTTACATAATACTTTATAATCAGAAGTTGTAGCAACAACATCTATCTCAAAAAGTTCAATCGATCCTCCTTTTGAGAATTCCTATGACTGATTTCCAACTCTGAATGTCATTATTAATGTTTTAAATTTCCTTTTACCATTGAGATGAATGGATAATACTTCTGTTAAAGTCTTTTTGTAGATTAGTAGAGATGGAGTCCTTCTCAGAACAATGAATGGTTCAAAATCCCAAAACTCTCTTAAGAATCTTCACCATTCACTCTATAGACTCAGCCTTTGTTTCACTTACAATAACAAAATTCAATATGATTTCAAACATTGTGAATATTTTGTTGTTCTAAATGGAAAACAACTAAAATCCAATTGAAACCTATTCTATATATGTTTATATACCTTTCTCTGCATCCTAAGGATTTCCACCCTGCTGTGTCTATGAGAATGACTTTTTCCTTGGGATTTGAAGGATAGATTTCCACTCTAAACACAAAGTTGTTACTCGAGTCGAAAACAATGCAACCATTGCACTTGACAAAAAGTGATTTTTTCCACACTTTCAGTATTATGACAGATACACTCGAGAGCTTATCATCTATCCAAGGATGCCCTGAAGCATCCATGAGAATTAATTTGTCCTTGGGATTTAAAGGATAGTTGTCTACTCTAAAAACAACATTGCCACTCCAGCCGTGAAAAATACAGCCATTGTAGCTTCAAACAAGAGAATTTTCCACATTGTCAGTGATGTGGAAGATACCTTCCAGAGCTTATTGTCTATCCAAGGATAATGAATCTTGGTACTCAATTCTATCACATGGACGTTGCCTAGATTATAGTAAAAGGAGAGAAGTTGAGATCAGGGAAAACATGGTGGTAGAGAATATAGATATAAATGGTAATTGTCTAATAATCATTTTTGATCTTATGGTACATAGTACTTCAATCATCTAAAACCGAAATCAATGGCTCAAAATGGCACAAGTGGCATGAGAGAGGAGTTGTTTTCAAGGAGGAATACCTTAGGGTGTAATATATATATATATATATATATGATTTTTTTAAACTCAAAAATCAATATTATAAATATTATAAACCTAAGAGATTAATATTACAAACTTTTAACATTAACATCATAAGCTAAAGGGATTAAAAAACCCAAGTCATTACTATTATAAACTCAACGGATTAATAAAATCAATTCATTACTATTATAAACCCAAGAGATTAATAAACAAAATGTATTATTAATATTATAAACCAAAGGGATTAATAAACCCCAAGGATTATTTGTATTAATAAACGCAAGTGATTATTAATATTGTAACCCCAATATATCAATAAACTTAAAGGACTAATTATAAAAACCCTAGGGATGAATAAAAACTAGCAATTAATATTTTAAACAGAAGAAATTAATAATCCCAAAGGATTATTAATATTATAGGGACAAATAAACATGATGCTTTAATATTACAAATCCAAGGAATTAGTAAACCCAAGGGATAAATATTATAAAAATGGAAGGGGCCAACGAACTGAAGGGTTAAATATTCAAAACGTAGGTGATTATAAATCCGTATTAATATTTTAAACCGAAAGGATTAATAAAACCAAAATATTATTAACGTTATAAACCTAAGGGACCAATATACCTAGTGTTTTAATATTTCAAACCCAAGGAATTACTAAACCCAAGGGATAAATATGATAAACCAAAGGGATCAACAAAATCAAGGGATCAATATTAAAAGCACAAGGGATTAATAAACCCTGAAAATTAATATTTTAAACCCAAGGGATTAATAAACCCTAGGGATTGTTAATATTATAAATCTAATGGATTAATAAACCCAAGGGACTAATATTAACTCAAGGGATTTATAAAGCCAGTGGATTAATAAACCTAGAAATTAAAATTATAAACCCAAGCTATTAGTAAACCCAAAGGATTATTAATGTGATAAATTAAATGGATTAAATTATAAACCAAAATATTTAATATTATAAACTCAAGGTATAATATTATAAACCCAACATTTTAGTTTATAATGATTGACCATATTGGTTGAACATTACACATACCATGGAACACCATTATGGTTGACTATAGATACCCATTATAATTGGCCTTGTCTCATCATAATTAACCATAATTAACCATTGTATATATTCTTAGTAATATATGTTAGATCTCAGTACAATGATCTGCACATAGATCGTTACTTGCAATAATGAAAAATAGAATAAGAACAATGACTAAAATCACAATATTTTGATTTAAAACTTTCACTAAACGATTGTCCTATATACATATATGTCTGAGATTTTGTTTAGATTAACAATGAAATTTGAAAGTCAATATAGCAAATTGAGATAGGGAAAATAATATCATTTTGCCCACAAGTCTCATAGAGAATAATAATTCATATTATTATATTATTTATTATGTATTTATTTATTAATAATCTATTATAATTATAATAAATAATCTATGCTTTTCTTCTAGAGGGTTTATTATGAAAAATAATAATTAAAATTACTATGGTCAAGCTATTATGATTGATTATAATTAGCAATATTTATGATAAATCATAGTCATACTTATTGTTGCATCACCATAGTGGAGTAGGCATGGGTATACTTATTATTATAAAGTATATTATTATGACCCACCTTGGTAGATCAATAAGTCCACTATAATTGAATATGAGTATAATATTAACACTATTCATCATTCTTGCATTGTAGGACATCCTTTTAAATTCACTCAAATCTATAAAATATTGATCAAAGCTCCATTAAAGTAGGACCTAGCAAAGAGAGAAGGTTGAATTAGGGAATTCAACTTAATAGAAGAAAAAATTATGCTCATTACTTTTAGATGAAGGGTTAGAATGTAATTAAACTTGACCATGGAATAAGCACACGCATGTGAAACAAAATTATAATTGTATTTATGGAGAATAATGCAATTATTTTCCATATCGAATGCTCATAGCCCAAACATGTCATGATTACGATGCATAAAATTCCTTCCATATATCATAAGTAAGTTGATTTAGATCCAAATGGAACTGGTTTAGTTATTCTCTTATTCACGAAAATCAAAACAAATTTTCATTCTTATTCTAATGCCCCTCCGTTATGCTAAAAAAAAATACATTATATTTATTTAACTCATTAAGAGCTTATAAACCAACAAATTCCTCCATACATATATGAATCCATGAGTATATGAAACTAAGGATGAAACATTATAAGCAAATACATTGACTACGGATGTACTCGCATAATGTTAACTTTCGAAGGTGGTGATTTAAGGAAATAATTCTAGCTTATTCTTATGATCTTTGGTTTGTATAGGTCTACGTATATGAATTCGTTGAGAAATATTGAGGGGGAATGAAGAACTTCGTCTCGGTAAATTAAATATATGTTTATTTTCAAACACCTAAGGATAGCCATGAGAAACTATATAATTTCTTATGTTAATGGTATGAATTTGTAAGGAATTTGTCTTGGTGAGATGGAAGCGACAATAAGCAAATAGGTCTAAGAAGTAGTCGTTGGAATGGATAAGATAAATCCATATAATTGGAGATAAACATAGAAATGAGTTAAGATTTCCTATTAAGAAGGTATAAATCTTTGATATGAGGAAGGATGAGGAGGAAAGAGAAGTCCTTTCACTAGGATTATCACCCAACAGAGATATTGACTTTACCATTGATTTAATTCTCTAAACAATGCTAGAAACAAAAAGATATTTATCACATGAGTGTGCCTAAACTTGTGGAATTGAAAATACAACTTAATAAGATGTTGGATAAAGGGAACAATTGACCCAACCTATCATGTTGGGCATCCCCAATGTTGTTTGGTAGAGAGAAAGATGGAACATTGTGGCTATGTATCTACTAACGATAGCTAAACAAAGCTAAAGTGAAGAACAAATATCCATTTCTTATAATTATTGACTTATTTTACCAATTGAGAGGGGTTGCAATGTCTTCCAAACTAGTTTTGAGGCTTGGATACGATCAAACTAGAATTAAAGATGAGTACATCCATAAAACAAAATTTAGGACCAAACATGACCACTATGATTTTGTGTGGCATTTGGGCTTAAGAATGCCCCAACCCCATTAATGTGCTTAACGGAAAATGTCCTCAGATCCTTATTTGGAAATTTTGGTATTAGTATTTGTAGATGATATCCTTGTATATTCAAAAACCAAATAAAAGAATGCAGACCACTTGAAAGTACTAATACAATTACTGAGGGAGCATAAGTTTTATGCAAAACTCAACAAGTGTATTTTTTTCTAAACTTAACTTAACTACTTGGGTCATGTCATTCCAAACGAAGGTGTGGCTATAGATTTAGAAAATAACAATGTTATAATGGAGTGACTCACTCCCCAGAATGCCATAGATGTTAGATCTTTCATGGGGTTAGATGGATATTACCAAAGGTTAATTTGGTACTTATCAAGGAAAAAACATCCAATCACTACTTTATGAAGGAAAGAAGTCAAATTTTAATGGACACAAAAATGCGCAACTGATTTTTGGTAGCTCAAGAAATTACTCACAAGTGTTCCTATCTTAACAATAACAGATCCGGAGAAGGACTTTGTGGTTTTCATATATACTTGAAAGGAAAGAATTGGAGGATTCTTGATGAAATAAGGACATGTGGTTTTCTATGAATCAACCAACTTAAATGAACATGCAAAGAATTATGTTACCAATGATCTAGAGCTAGTAGCAATAGTGCACACTTTAAAAATGTCAAGGCATTATTTATTAGGTAGGAGGTTTGTGTTCATGACAAACCATAAGCGACTAAGATATATATTTTAAAAACCCAAGCTAAATGGAAGATAAGCATTATGGTTAGATTTGATCAAAAAATGTTATTTTTACATAAAGCACATCAAGGGAAAATAAAATAAGGTGGAAGATACACTCAATATAAGAGACTGATTTGGAAACATTGAGTACTGACGTATTTAACTTCAAGGAAATGATTAAATAGGAATTGTATCATGATGAACAATACCTGAATGTAAACAAATGTTTTTAGAAGGAACTAGAAGGATAAATGAGCAAGAGTTAACAACTTACTAATGATGGTATCTGGATATTCAATAATAAAAATTAATTCCATGATGTAGTTTGTTTAAGGAAGCTCATCGTGGATGAATTTCATAAAATAACTTACTCATGTCATCCAAGTTGTCAAAATATGATAACAAAAATAAATAAAATATATTATTGGCTAGGATTGTAGAAGGATTTTTTTGAATGTATTACGAAGTGTTTGGGGTATCAATAAGTAAAAGTAGAATGTAGACAACCAATAGGATTGTTGAAACCAATCCCAATCCTTGAGTGGAAATGGGAATTTATATCTATGGACTTCATTATGGGATTCCCCACCACCACAACCCCCGCCCCATCAACCCCCCCCCGCCCCCGCCCCCACCCCCCCCCCCCCACAAAAAAATAAAAAAATAAACATGATGTCATTATGATGTTGGTAGAAAAGCAACATTGATTGTCATGAAAACTCCATATGTAAGAATGCTTGAGCTAGAGGAGTCTTAGGATGGGCAAACAAACACCCCTTGGGATGTTCTTACTATTTGGAAACATCTGCAAAGGTGATGAATAATTCCTTATAGTTAAATTCATGTGCAATATATAAAGGTGATGATTGATGGCGTGCAATTCATTTCACTAGTTTCAATCCCACTTTTCCTTAATGGGAATCCTTTGATGTATTTTTTTCTAAGTGGGGTATTCACAATGATAATAAATTTGTTAATTACAACTAATAGTCATGGATATCGTTAATATTCTATGCAAATAATGCAAAAAATAATATTTCATATGATGGACTATGGAATTCAGTTGATGACTCAATAAATGGGTGAATTAATCTCTAAAAAATAGTACATAAGGCACAATGATTACTAACGTTTCCGAAATGGACTAATAGGCTAGGAAATCTTGGTTCTAGAAAATAAATCATATTTAAGCAAGCTTGATCCATATGCTTTTTTGGATAAGTGACCTCCCAAGAAGACTTACTTAATAGTTGAAAGTAATGGAGGTGATAGGCTATGCTATTCAATTCATTTCTCTAGTAACAATATTTCTTCTCCACCTCTATGACAATCACTCGATGCAATGAGTCGTACAAGGACTATTCAAAATCATAAGAAATTGGTTAGTTGCAATTAATACCCATAGATATGGTTCATATATTAATGGATTTTCCTATTTAGATAATCCCAAAGATAAACTTACTAGGTTTTCTAACAAATAATTCTTGATTTTG
The DNA here is from genome assembly GCA_034641835.2 of Pinus albicaulis. Taxonomy (NCBI): domain Eukaryota; kingdom Viridiplantae; phylum Streptophyta; class Pinopsida; order Pinales; family Pinaceae; genus Pinus; species Pinus albicaulis. The sequence goes on from CM076584.1 coordinate 1,626,130,753, forward strand.
AGATTAATTCTATGCTACTTCCCTAAAAAAATTATGATACGTCTATTTCCAATTATTACTTCAAGTGTTAATGCTAAAAATATAAAGGATATGAGATGTATAGATAATATGTGATTAATGCATTATGGATTATAGTAGAATTAGTCAACATTATAACCTTATTTTTCTTGATATATCCTTCCATGCTAAGGATTAGGGAGCAATAATGTTTACCAAAGCATGCCAAGAGGTGGCTAGAATAGTTTGTTCTAGTTACATACCTTAAGAAAGTTCCATTTCTTCTTTTTCTTCATTTTATCAATTAATGTAGAATAATTTATTTTCATGTAGCTTAAGCCCCTTACTATACATTTTTTCACAATTGGAAAATTCTCTTTTCTATTCTTTCATATAATTACTATAGTGAGGTTAATAGTAAAAACATTACATTCCTTATAGGAATTAGTAGAAACCATTTTGGCAGACATACTTTTACCTTCAATAATCTGGGATACATTTCCAACCTTATCCAAGGATAGAGGCTCAAATATACTTACCTCATTTTTCATTTTCCCCTTTAGACTACCCATAAATATATCAAATAATTGATCCTAAAAAATTTCCTTCTCTCTGATACGTACATGGGAATCATTTAATGTGCCTTATCACTTGGCACCTTTACTTAAATAATTTTAAACTGAATAAAAAAATATCTCTTACTAATTCCATAATTTGTTATCAAATATTCCATAAAATGAGCCAACATATAATAAATCCTTTTCACATTCACAACTCCATTGATACCACAAAAATTAATTAGGTTATAAATATAGAAATGCAATAATTAGCTTCTATAGAGTTAGCACTAAGTGTATATCATATAATTTCTCCATTTGAATTAATCCTATGCCATATATAATAACTATGGTAATGATCATGTCATGAGATCATTACCATTGAAATTCTTCATATTGATCCTGGACATGAATTAATTCCTTGGCCTCAATTTGAAATTACTATTTCATGGATCTTGGTGTGTTGAATTATTATGTGTTTGGGACTTAATATACTCATTCCCTAGCTAGATGTGTTAGTGTACTCTCCATAGGTTAAATGTCACATACCTATTTACTACTATGATTTTATTTTTCATTTATCTATATTCACAACAAGAGATATTGTATTATGCTACTTACTCGTTGAACTATTAGCCATTTCCTACTTGATTTTTTTTTTCATGCAAGGAATTACAAAAAAACCATAACCTTCACCTCATATTAAACATAAACTTATAATGTACCTACATTTCCTACCTACCTTGTTTGGGACTTTACATATGCCCTATGCCTTACCAGTAATATGAATATCAACTATGGCACCAAGGAGGCTTACTATTAAAAGAGATTTATGGTATACCTAGTTCAATAAATTTAGTACTAGATGAAGATGGTGTGACTTTTTACTCTAATTACCCATTTCTTTTATAAATGTTGATCAACACCTTCATGATTTTATTTAATTAACATACCTCTTGGTATTATGGTCGTTGAATCATAAAGACTGTTGGGCACATGTTTTCCAAGGTTCCCATTGATTATTAATTATGTTAATAGTGTAAGCTTGAGTAAATTGATGGTTGTATGCAAATTTTTTAAACCTCATCCCTAAGGTTTTATTTCCACAATACATAAATTAAACACCTCATTACACGAAAAACAAAATGGCATAATGAATTCACAAGGATTGAGGCGTTTAGCAATTGGGATGTCTATCTCTCTAGCTTGGTCATTGACGGGCCATAGACAACCCTACCCCCACCGGTTTTGAACTTGTACCCTCCCAAGAGAAATCACAAGCTCTTAACCATTGAGCCCACTCAAGTTTCCTCAAACTCTAATGTATATCTTATTTTTTGTGTTTAATGATAAAAAGTTATAATTTGTCTCTTTCCCTATATTATAATTATTAATGTGAGAATAATTTGTTCCACCAACTCGAATATTTCAGAAATATTATTTTCTCTTTTTATTTATTTATTTCGGGACAATATGGAATTATCACAGTCCTGTATTATTATTTTACCAATAACAGAATTAAGGAATCTATAAAATCAAGTGTATAGGTACAGACATAGGGAAATGCATTGTAATTTATATTTAATCTAACTAAATCCCATATAGAACCATTTGTTTACTTTAAAGATGTTATTATATAATCTAGAATATACAACTTCTGGACTAAATAACTAAAGTATCTTGTTTGTCCCACTACTATAATAATTTTCCTCTGTTATGCATAAAGGAATTTACTTTTGTGTGTAGCAATTCATTTTTTTTCATATACATATTTTCAGATATGAACTATACTGATAGCAATAAATTTGTGATGTATAACTACAATAGAAAATAGATTTAACCTGGGACATTACCATGGAAATATAAAACGTTTGCATAGAGTCTTCATATATAACCTATCTAAATCTCAATTAAGCTACTACTAATAGTAAATATAACCTTTTCCACAACTTGTTAAAAAAACATAATTTCCTCTTGTAACAAACATAACTAATTTCATATAAAATAATACTTAAATAAACATTCTTTAAAATCAACAACCATAAACTATAAACAATAGTTTCAGTTGTAAACAAACGAAATGGATTTCATATAAAATAATAAATTAATAACTAGAATCTCTAACCATAGGTCAACTTGATCTGTTTCGGATAAACAAGTTTCCACCCAACAATGAACCTTCACCATTGGCTCCTTCGGAGCTAAGATCTCATTACCCCTGAATCAACAACCTCTTGTGATTCTAGACAAGGTTATGAGTTGAGATCTCACTACCCTTGAATCAACAACCTCTTGTGATTCTAGACTAGGTATCTTTATTCCTTGCTTCTGTAATAGAATTTTCCTTAGCAGCGTCTTTCTTTCTCCCTTTTTCGTTAAATCCGACATTTTTCTCCCACAATGATTTATTCACCCATACTCAGTGTTTTGACCACACCCAGTGATTTAATAGATTTTTTTCTCCAATCATACTAAATTTCATTTAGAAACCCCTAGGTAGTTTTAGGAATGTTTTTAGGATTTTTCCTATATTTCAAAAAAAGGTATCTCTCTTTTTTTAGTTAAATCCCACATTTTTCTCCCGCAATGATTTATTCACACTCGGTGTTTTGTCCACACTGAGTGATTTAATAGATTTTTTCTCCAATCATATTAAATCTCATTTAGAAACCCATAGGGAATTTTTGGAATATTTTTAGGGAAATTTGTCTTGATCTTATCCGTTCACATTGGTTTTTGAATATTGCAATGATCTCTTTAACTCAAGTGTTTATTTCCCAAGTAACCTCCAATTTTTTTCATAAAATTTATTTATTACATCATCATACTTTATTTAAAATTGAGTTCACTATGAATTTCTAACAATCACAACTAAAAATAATTCAATCTAAAACAAAATATAGTTATATAGAAACAATCAATATCACATTAAGGGAACTTGATCTTGGTTTTATTGATATCATCTTAATTTTAACAATGATTTAGATTATGTGGGTATGCTATATCATTAACAATGTCCTAACTCGTATGCTCTTTGTAAACCATTTCTTTGAAATCCTCTTTAATTTTTATATTAGATTTAATATTCCATATTATCTCTAAGGCTCCCTTTAATTTCCATGTTGGTCATGATATCATCAACAATAATACTTATTTCATTGAAATTTGATTGGTTATTACTATATTCAAAATTTTGAAATTCTATTCGACTTACCATATTTGGGAGGTTCAATTTTAGGATTTTTCCTATATTTCAAAAAACGTATCTCTTATTTTTCGTTAAATCCCACATTTTTCTCCAATAATGATTTATCTACCCCCATTTATTGTTTTTTTTCCACACCGAGTGGTCTCTTTAACTCAAGTGTTTATTTCCCAAGTAACTTCCAAATTTTTTCATAAAATTTATTTATTACATCATGATACTTTATTTAAAATTGAATTCATTTGAATTTCTAACAATCACAACTAAAAATAGTTCAATCTGACACAAAAAATGTTTATATAGAAACAAAGCAATATCACATTAAAGAAACTTGATCTTGTTTTTATTGATATCATCTTACTTTTAAGGACGATTTATATTATGTGGGTATGCTAGATCATTAACAATGTCCTAATGAACTGCATTATTGTTCATTCACTAGCAGTCTTGCCTTACTCATTCACACCCTCTGAGTGGGAACCATAATCCTTGCATGAAGGAACCCGTAACTATTCATAGCCTATCTCTGCATGTCTCTGAGGGCCTGTCTTTGAGGGCTTGTCTCTGTTTAGGTAAAACCCTGTCTACTAGTTAACTCCCACACCTATAAGGATAGATACAGGTTTTATTGAACCATGAGTACCATTCGGGGTAACACCCTTTCTACTGCCTTACCTATTCATTCCCAACTCATTCATACAATTAAGGAACCCGTTACCGTTCATCACTCAGAACCCTCTCCTCTAAGGGTTTGAACAAAAGACCATAGGATCAAGGGCGAGCTAGTTCCTTCCTTACCCAATAGATAGGGTCGTAGCCAAGCCAAAGCCCTCCTTCCAATACCAATATCCTTACCTTACCAGTATGTTCGTTAGATTTAGTATAAGGATATAAAATATAAAGAAAAAGGTTATGGACCTTGAGAATCCCTGAGTGCTCGGGTGCCCCTAGTAAAAGAGAAACACATTTAGTAAGGTTATACACGTTATCCTTCTTGTGTGATTCCTAACAGAAGGGAATTCGATACCATCACGTACAATAAGGAATTTCCTATAAGGTCAGTAGCGTTAAGGTCAGTAGGTCAGTTTCTACTATCCTGCTGGTTTTCATAGGAGTGGTGGCCATGGCCATGATGTAATATCATGATTACATTGTGTAGGCCAATATATTCAACTCCATTAGGAGGATGCAGAGTAAAGTCAAGCTATCATACAGAGGGTTATACCTGGCTTAGACATATCACAACTTGGATGATATTCTAGAGGGAAGAAACTGATCAATTATTCGATACCATAATTACATATATAATATTGCATTTAATAAGGATCAATGAAAAGAGCGGAGATCCCAATGAATGCTAAAGCGTAATTACATATATAATATATGCATTCAGCTTAGAACCTACTTTTAAGGATGATTTAGATTATGTGGGTATGCTAGATCATTAACAATGTCCTAACTCATATGCTCTTTGTAAGCCATTTCTTTGAAATCCTCTTTAATTTTTATATTAGATTTAATATTCCATATTATCTTTAAGGCTTTTTTTAATTTTCATGTTGTTCATGATATCATCAACAATATTACTTATTTAATCAAAGGTTTATTGGTTATTATTATATTCAAAATTTTGAAATTCTATTTGACTTACCATATTTGGGAGGTTCATTTTTAGGATTTTTCCTATATTTCAAAAAAAGGTATTTCTTCTTTTTCGTTAAATCCTACATATTTTCTCCCACAATGATTTATTCACCCATACTTAGTTTTTTTTCCATGCTGAGTGATTTAATATATTTTTTCTCCAATCATATTAAATCTCATTCAGAAACCCTTTGGGAATTTTAAGAATGTTTTTATGGGAGTTTGTCTTGACCTTATCTATTCACATTGGTTTCTGGATCTTGCAATGATCTCTTTAACTCAAGTGTTTATTTTCCAAGTAACCTCGAAATTTTTTCATAAAATTTATTTATTACATCATCATAATTTATTTAAAATTGAGTTCACTATGGATTTCTAACAATCACAACTAAAAATAGTTCAATCTAAAACAGAAGATATTTATAGTGAAACAAAGCAATATGACATTAAAGAAACTTCATCTAGTTTTTATTGATCTCATCTTAATTTTAAGGACAATTTAGATTATGTGGGTATGCTATATCATTAACAATGTCTTAACTCGTATGCTCTTTGTAAGCCATTTCTTTGAAATCCTCTTTAATTTTTATATTAGATTTAATATTCCATATTATCTCTAAGGTTCTCTTTAATTTCCATGTTGGTCATGATATCATCAACAATACTACTTGTTTCATCAAAAGTATATTGGTTATTACTGTATTCAAAATTTTGAAATTCTATTTGACTTACCATATTTGGGAGGTGATCCTTCTTTCCTATGGTTTTATCCATGATACCCATTTTCTCTTCCAACTTGTACATTCAACATTACACTTTCTCATTATCCTTTTGTGTCATATTTGAACCTTAAGAAGCCTTTGTAGGAGCCATATTTCATTTTCTATGTGTATACATTATGGGTTAAGGTTTTGCAATACTTTATGGGAAATGAGTGTTAGGATCCATAACTCTCGAAGCCGCAAGGAACTAGTTCATTCTTTCCTTTCCCACTACCAAAATTTCTCTACAATCCTTGAGGAAAACAAGTATTGTTTGCTCTTGGACCAATTATTTTGGTACCCTTCACTCCTATGACCAAGTGATATTATGTATACTCCTTTCAAGGATAGGTCCCCTTAGCATATTCATCTTTTTTATTTTTTTAATTCCAGTTAAAATGAATTATTTACTCTTTTGTCTTGCGTCGATTAGTGTTGGAAACTGTGTAACTAGATTTGGTCTTCATAAATATGAAACATACTTTTTAATTCTTGTATATTGTAAAATAAAAAATATATATTATTATCGTTTTTGGAGTATGGGTTTCACACTTCAAGACTTCTATTTTATAGTTCAAGCACCCATTGAGTGCTTCTAGGGTTTGTTGTAGGTCAACAAGTAAAAAGAGTCATTGTCATAAGTTGAATACCCCATCAGGCACATTGTAAATTAAAAAAATATATATTTTTCATTGAATGTGTCAAAATACCGTTCAGGACTAAGTCGACCTCGCAGCTGGAAAGTAGGCCTATTTTGATGACATACGTACACCTTTAGAAGCCTATATGAATAAGGGAACTTAGCCTCCTTGGAAGACATTCATGACTCATGCATCCAAGTGAAGAAGAGGAGAAAGAAGGTAGTGAAGAAGGAAGGGAACAAAGAATACTTGTTTGTAGCTTATTTCTCTCTCACACATGTAAAGGAAGGCTGCAGTTTCTACTACTAGACTAGGTTTTTTCTTCTGCATGTTCGATCTTGAAGAAAGAAGAGAAATAAGGTTAGTGAAGGTCACATTAGGTGATCCTCAAGCACCAAAAGAAGGAGAAATTCAAGAAAAGCTATGAATAAGTCTTGATAATGAATAATAAGCTCACACATGTGGCATCAACTACTACTAGGAGGGCCAAAAGTTTAAGACCTATAGTAGAGGCTGAAATTATGATGTTGGGGTTGAAGTCGTGTTGCTGGAAGAGATTTGATGGGTTTTGACTTAAAAAAAGGATGCACATCATACATAATGGTTGAACTTGGTCTTGTAGCATAATTTTTTTGTCTATAGGTCTTGGAATCCGTTAATTGAAGAATCTATAAGAAGAGAAGGGACTTGTGTGTTTTCCTCTCAAGTGGAGAGGTTTTGGCCCTCGATTCGAGCCTAGATTTTTTTTCTTATGTACTATTTTTGTTCTTATTCTGCTAAAATTTTTATGATATGCAAACATAATAATAATTGAAGAAGCTAATAATTAAGAAAAGGTAAAAATACATCACAAGTAGTTGTGAAGAAAAGATAAATCATTGTAACTATTTACCTATCAATTTCTTCACATGCGATCAAAGCTAAGGTTGGCTAAGGGAATAATGAAGATCTCTTATACACTAAATAAGTTCATGAAGAAGTGTCCAAAGGTGGAATGTCAACTCAAGAAGGGCATTAAGGAAGCGTGGGATATCAAATTGTCTTCTAATAAGGAAGTGACCCATAGATGTAAAAAGGATGAAGAATTATTCTCAGCACTCACTTGCACATTTCAAGCTGATAATATTTGGTTGATTGACAGTGGATCATCAAGGCATATGACTGGTCAATAGAAGAAATTGAATACATTATCAAAATTTAAGTCCTCTTACTCCATAGAACATGGTTATAATAAAATATACCATGTGAGAGGAATTGGATCAACCTCGATCGAGTTGAAAAATGGAAGAAACATTTATATCAACAATATATTATTTGTTTTATGCTTTCTATTAAACTCCTCCATGGTAAATACGCGATACATAGAAGACATTAGAAAGATAAGTCATTAGATGCATTTATTATTCATATATGGTGCATTTATAGTACATTAGGTGACCCTTGGATTCATCTTCCAAGTGGTCTGTTGCACTCATTTTGTCCATTTTCCTTCCACACCTACACATAGAGGATTAGGTGTCCAACATTCCCCCCTTAATCCGAAGAGGTATGTGTGATTGAAAAAAGAGAACTGTAATACAAATATGCAAAGTATGCATGGAAACACTTAGGGTGAATGAGCTCTCTAAAATTTTGGTATAAATAGGTGGTTTAACGATGACCACCAACACTGGAACGCTTAGTCCAGTTCCCAGAACTCTTCCAAAACTGGAAAGAAGATGAGATATTATGCTAGAGGAAGTGTTCCTCCTATTTTTAAGAGGGATATCTTCAACGTAGAAGAAGGGAGGTATACAACCTGTGATGTTTTAAGGATGACCACCAACTCTGGAATGATTGATGCATTTCTTGGAACTCTTCCAAAAATGGCAAGAAGCTAAAGTCTTATGCTAGAGGAAATGTCCTGAATTCTTTTAAGAGGAAGAATATCAACCTCGCATAGATGGTTTAAGAGTGAACACCAACCGAAGGCATGCTCATTGAATTTTTGTGTCTCTGGCTACAACTCTGAATCTAGAATGATAGGTTGTGGCTCAGGTTCACTTGATGTGACTTTGAAGCTTGTAGATGACCACCATTTTCCCCCTTTTCAGGTACATGGTGAGATGATGGTGAAAACTCAACTATAAGACCTTTTAATATTCTATAATAAATTATTTCATATGACTTAAACATATTCTTGGTTGTTGATGTCCATTTCTAGGAAGCGATCCATCCAAGATGAATCTGTGTTCTTGTAGGAGGCTTGTTTCTGAAGCATCTGTGTGAATAATGGGTGTGCCAACCACAGTGCTTGCATGGGTAAATATTGAAACAGTGACCTTTCATATGGCTAACTCAATCACAGTGTTGGAATTTTACAATTTGTTGTTGTTGTTGTGGAAGAGGAGCATAATATAGAACAGCTGAAGGTGAGCTATCATGAAGAAATATAGCACTCTAAAATTTTATGGGCTTGGAGTAGTCTGAAATATGAAAGGACAAATCCTTGTCATATCCAAGACCTGGTATGTGCTTGTTATGGACAAACTCTTCCCAATTTTTGATGATGGGCTTGGGAAGCACAGGCTGGATTTTCGCTTTCGCATTCAAATATGCTCTTGTACTGAGCTCAGTGATCTGAACGGTTTCTTGTTTCTCATGGGATTTTTTCTCAATGTTATGAACAAAGACAAGTTTATAATGATTACTACGATGTTGTAGCTCCTCTTACTATGGCAAAGAATCAAGCTACAAAAAAAAAAAAAATCTCATGTGCATTTTGTAGACAAATCTGAATTTTCGAGAGAGAGTCTTTGTTGATTTGAATTGTGTCATCAGTAGTAGATTGTATCAAAGTTTTCAGAAATTCTAACACTTCATAAATTTGAGTCATTTTTAGCGAATCAACCTCAAAAAATAATAAAACAATGAGGACCTTGATGCCAAACTCCAAACTCTAATGTAATACAATCAATAGTAGAGAGCATGCATATATGTACAAAACGACTCAGATGCACTACCATGCAGCATAATAGAATCAACACACAACTCCTTAGAGTAGTATATTCACTCCCTATTGCATCATGTTTTGACAGAACTCTGAATCACTTGTGCTCAAATAAAATATGATAGTGAGTTTTTGAAGTTTTTGGATGATGAATGCCGCCCCCAAGTGCCCATACTCGGTGTGCCTCTCTTCCAATGATGGATTGGCTTCACTTCTGATGGGAAGTTAGACTTCTAAACCACAAACAAACTACAACAATTTTGGTTGTCTCTGCAAGTATAACAATGTTTTCTAGCAACCATAATATGCCTAGAATTTAACTCACATGGAAATTAATATTACAGTCAACTCTATAATATGAACAAGGCTCTACCAAATGGAGTGGAGGAGTCGATATTAAATGACGTATACAGCGCATATGGAGGAATAACTTTGGATTTCCCCTTACACTTGTTGTAAAGCTAGTCTATGCTCTTGTGCTCTCATCCTCCCTCCCTGTGTTGATGTTTCGATAACCCAAAATGAGGAAAATAGTGTACACACAACATCAATCTCGAGCATATACAACGTTTTTCTCCAATAGAGTGTAAATGCTTCACTACACATTACAAGTTCCAACCAACGCTCATGACATCCAATGAATTTTAATGTGGAGATCTGAAAATATTTTAGCCAACCTTCAAAGAGAAGGCACATTCATTCATTCATTCAGTTACATCAAGATGAGGGGATTTCTCACATGCCGTACCCTTGCACGATAATTTGAATTGCTTGCTAGGACCAGAAGCTAGTCAAGAAGACTGTTGGGAGCCATTGTGACAGAGTCCATATTACCGAAAACATCCATAGGCTAAACAAGAAGAGTTCTCAAATGAGTGTAGGTAGAAGCGATGGAGCAGTTGGCTGGTTAGCATAGAGGAGGTTGGCTACATAATGGAGGAATAAATGTGTATTACAGTGGTCGAGTGGCCTGAGCAGTGGGCTATGGAGAAGTGTATATGAGGGAGGGAGCATATAGGAGGAGTAGTGTATTGGAGCCAATTTCTATATGCCAAGGTGTAGTGTACCAAGGCGATGTCTGTATGCATGAGGACTGAGTGTGGTGTCAAGGACGAAGAACATGTCTGTGCATGGAAGAGCACTGACAATGACAAAGCTTAGACTGTGCATTGAGTTGAGGAGAGGCAACACTTTGGAAGAGGGAAATGAAGTTTCAGGCTCAGGTGTGAGGGATTTGGCACAAGTGTGATGGCACTGGCACAAGTGTGAGAGAGCCAGTGAAGGTGTGAGGAGCATCGAGGGCCGAAGGGACTATCGACATACACGAGTCGGGGACTGGAGTAACCACTATGGTATATGGTGTATCCCCGTCAATGGTGCCACAAACTTAATATATCGCTCAACATCTCTTCCCTTCACGCACAACAGTCGCATCTCCGATGTAGTCCATTGTAGTTACCAAAAATAAAAATGATTTTTAGACAGTACAATCCCACAGCGAAGTGGGGATCTACCCGAAAGCTTAAGAATTATGAATTGTTTCCCAAGTCTGTAATATGGGGTCGTGACTTCCACAGGGGGCGATGTAGTAACACTCACATTTTAATGGAGACCATAGAAAATAGAACAATAGGAGCAGGTTTTGGTTTCCATTCAGAGGAATAATTAGAGTTGTTACACCATAATGAAAGACCGACTCTAGATCCATGCACCCATTTCTAAGGTCTGAAATTTCTAAGGTGATTTCAGAATATGGCAAGACAAAAATAGCCATTAATTTTATTTTTGATCGAAAGGAGTAGTGGTTCTAGGGAGGAGAGGAATCCCAAGGGACAACAAATATATGTGCATAGGAAATTAGGAGTTAGACATTTTCAATTTCAATATTGTAGACAATACAGAGACCAACTATAATTTAGCTAGTTGGAGTAGGGCTAGAAATTGCTTGGTCTGATACCATGTTAGAATCCTCCATCATAAACACAAGAGAAATAGAAGACATGAGAGGGATAAAACATTATATGCATTTATTATTCATATATGGTGAATTTATAGTACATTAGGTGACCCTTAGATTCATCTTCCAAGTGGTCTCCTGGACTCCTTTTGTCCATTCACCTTCCACACCTACACATAGAGGATTAGGTGTCGAACATTTTCACAAGAATTTACTTTCCATTTCATGCTTATAAGACAAGAATGATCACGTTTCATTCATTTGTGGGAAGGTTGTAGTATGGGGTAAGAAATCATGCATATAAGATGTTATAATGACTGGGATTTGTGGAGGAATATTCTATAGATTGATAACTCCCCTCCCTCAAGCTTGGGTTCACATTGAAGTTAGCCCATGTGAACATTGGCATAAAATATTTGGTCATCTCTACTAAAAAAACTTGCGAACCCTAAATACCATAGTAAATGGCATCCTCGAACTAATAGAATATCATGAAGGAGTTTGCAAGGGATATGCATTAGGTAAGAACCTCAAGAGACCATTTGAAAGCAATGCTTCAAGGTCAAAAGAAAACTTGGTTCTTATTCATTCCGATGTGTGTGGTCCTATGAATCCAAAATCACTTTGAGGTTATATACTTTATGTCACATTTATAAATGACCACTCTAGAAAACTTGGGTTTACTTAATGAAATCCAAGGATGAATTCATTACCAAAATTCAAGAATTCAAAGGTGAAGTAGAGAACATTGCAAAAAGGAGAATCAAGATATTGAGATCGGATAATGGAGGAGAATATACTACAAAATGACTTATGGCCTTATGTAAGGATTCTGGAATTAAGAGGGAGATGATAGTACCATATAATACCGAGAAAAATTGATTTACATAATGAAATAATCGACCCATTGAAGAAATTGTGAAAGAAATGCTACATGATCAATATTTGTCGAAATTCATTAGGGGTGAAGCAAAAAAGATAGTTGTATACATACAAAATTGAAGTCCCCATAGGTCACTACATAACTTGACTCCTGAATAAGTATTCAATGGTAAGAAACCAAGAATATATCATCTCATAACTTTTGGTTTTTATGTTTACATTAATATACCAAAGGACAAGAGAAAGAATTTGAATCCATGATGCATGAAAGGAACATTTTTTGGCTACAGTAATTCTTAAAATTCCTATAGGATCTACATAAAAGAAGGAAACCAAATAGAAGTCAGTCGATATGTGATATTTGAAGAAATTATTGCATCAAATAAATCAAAATATCTCCTTATGGAATGTGATGATCAAGAAATTTTGGTATTTAAAGAAGAAGCTATTTGGGGGGAAGAAGAATCAAATCATGAAGATGAAGGTCCCATTGAACCTATACAACCTGCGGTAATACTCAAGAATGTAAAGAGACATAATTGGTTGAAATCCACCCTATTAGATGTAGAGGGTCATGGAGTAGCTAAATGAACATTTAGAGAAAGGAATAATCCTAAAATATAGTCAGGGTACACAACATATATGACAAGGTTAATAGAATCAGATTCATCCACTTTTGAGGAAGTTGTCAATCATCAAGGATGGAAAGATTATATGAACTAATAATACCCATCGATAATGAAGAATGGGCCATGGGAGATCATATCTAGCCCTGAAGACACATCTGTGGTAACTTCCAAGTGGTTATAAAAAATTAAACATGCGGTAGATGGAAGTATTGACAAGTATAAGGAAATATTTGTGGCTAGGGTCTTCTATCAACAAGAAGGCATTGATTATGAATATATATTTGCTCCAACAACAAGGTATACAACTATTCAATCATTGGTCTCTTTGGAAGCATTGATGGGATGAAATATTCATCAAATTGATGTTAATAATTCATTCTTGAATGACACAATTGATGAGGAAGTCTATATAGAGAAACCCTCGGTATTTGAATTCAAACATAGAGAGGGATATGTTTGCATGTTAAAGAAGGCATTATACAACCTTAATTAGGTAGCAAGGGCATGGTATGCAATGATGGATGCATACATTCAAAGATTGGGCTTCACAAAAAGCTAGGTTGATATGAACCTTTACTTCAAAGTAGTAAAGGGTGAGTCTGTAATCATTCTTTTGTATGTGGATCATATTTTATTGACATGTGTGGAAGGTTGAATTGAAGAAGGAAAGAATAAACTAGCAACATAATTTCATATGAAGGATCTTGGGCTAATACACTATTAGTTGGGACTAAAAGTGTGATAAGTACATGATGAGATCTACCTAGTTCAAGGGAGATATGTTATCAATATGTTGAAGAGGTTTTAAATGAGGATTTCAAACCAATGAAAACCCCGATGGTAACAAGCTTCAAGAGACTAAGGAGTTCCGAATCTATCCTAGTGGATCCTACCAGATATAGAAAAATTATTGGCTCAGTGACGTACTTGGTGAATACTCGACCAGACCTATGTTTTGCAGTGAATATTCTCAGTCAATTCCAAGTGGAGATAAATAATGATCATTGGATAGTAGCGAAGCACATACTGAGATATATGCAAGAAACAATTCACTACTACCTAAAATATGATAGGAGGAATGATTTCTAGTTGATTGGATATACAAATTATGATTGGGGAGGCTATGAGTACGATCTGAAGAGAACTATAGGAGGATTTTTTATTTTTTCATCCTCCATGATCTCATGGATGAGTAGAAACAAAGATACATTTGTTTTGAATAGTGTTGAGTTTCAATATATTGCGGCCTGTGAAGTAATTAGAGAAGCTTTATGTTTGAGGAGGGTGTTTTCTCACCTATTCGAATGACCAATGGACCCTACAGTGATGCATTGTGATAACACTAGTTGTATATTTTTTTTTGAATACCCAGTGTTTCATGGAAATAAAAAGCATATAAGAAACACGTATCACTACATTCAGAAGCTAGTTTAGGATGGTGTGTTGCAGCTACAATATATCTCCATCGATGAGCATGTAGCTGACATATTGAAAAAATTTCTTCCTAATAGGAAGCTTGTGATTTGATAGACAAGCTTCGTTTGATTGATATATCCTTCTCAGTTGAGAGGGATAGATAGCCACATCATTCTTTTCCTCAATTGGGAAGACAAAATAGAGGATTGGGTAAGCATCTGGCATCTGGTACTCTTTGAGGATGAGGTAGGGCATCCAAGATAAGATTATTCAAGGAACGATATTTTTGAGGACTAGCTATCCAAGATAAGGATAGTCAAAGGGAGGAAATACTATGTCAACACTCGGGTGGGGTATGTGCCTTGAGAGACAATGATGAATGTGTCTATAAATCATTGGTCTCGCAAAAATTGTGTTGTGATATTGTGGAGAGATACAGATGTTACTCAAGGCCTTTCTTTGTGAAAATCTTGGTTATTATGATGCTAAATAGGTGGGTTAAAAATTTGACTCTTCTTATGAGATATCTTAAGATTGAGAATGTCCATATACCATTTATGAGTACTTCTGTACTTAAGAGGGAGTGTTGAAAAATGTGTAACTAGGTTCAGTGTTCATAAATATGAAATTGAACTTTTGATTCTTGTATATTTAAAAAAAAAGGAAATTATTATTTTTATTTTTGGAGCATGGGTTTCATGCTCAAGTTCTTTTCTTTTAGAGCTCAAGCACCCATTGAGTGCTTCTAGGGTTTGTCCTAGGTAGAGAATACAAAAAATTCATTTTCATAATTTGAAGACCCCACTGGGCACATTGTAACTTGTAAAGAAAATTATTTTTTTCATTAAAAGTCTCAAAATACCCTTCAATACCAAGTCATCCTAGCAATTGGAAAGTCAGCCTATTTTGAGGAGCCATGCATGCCTTTAGAAGCCTATATAAAGGAGGTAACTCAAACCACTTGTATTACATTCATCACTCACTCATCCAAGTGAAAAATAGGAGCAAGAAGGTAGCGAAGAAGAAAGAGGATGAAGAAGACTTGTTTTTTGGCTATTTCTCTCTCACACGTGTGAAGGAAGGATAGGGTTTCTACTACTAGACTATGGTTTTTCTTCTGCTAGTTCAGTCTTAAAGAATGAAGAGAAAGGTCAAAAAATTCACATTACGTCATCCTCAAGAATGAGAAGAAGGATACATCCAAGCTCAAGTATGAAGAAGCCTTGGGAGACTAGAATAAGCTCACACATGTGGCATCAACAACTGCTTTGAGGGCCGAACATTTTACACCTGTAATAGAGGCCAAAAATAGAAATCATTCTAACCATTGTCATATATATTTTCTAAAAATTATCACTCTACACCACACGAGGGTTCCCAAGTAACCTTTCAGGAGTTTAAATATTTTCCTATGCCTCTTCTTCCAACGCAAATGGCTAGTTGATCTATCACTATCTATTACAAAACATTGGTTGTTTTCAGGTATAAGGGTTTCACATTGATTTTTTACTTTATACATAATCTTCCATGTTTGGTTATGCATATGACTCTCTAGATTTATTTTGGAGTGATCGAAATGGTTTCACATCAACCTTGTTGGATATTTTCGAACCATTTCATATTTCAATGTCCTCCTCCACAACTAGGTCAACCTCTCTTTGCATTATAATTTATTTATTAATTTTAAACGATGGGTTTTAATATGACCTTTAATTCTCGGTTCTAGACATGTATGGCCTCCAGTTACAAATTCTTTCGGTCATTCTTGGATCTTAAAGGCTCATTTCTAGGCTCCACTCTAATATTTTACAGATTGTACTTCCCAGGTGTGGTTGATACATGACCCTCTACATATTTATGCTAGGGTTCCTTAGATTCTTAAATCTTGAGAAATTGTATCAGTGAAGATTGTACCAAACTAGGGTTTTAATAATATATCCCTTTCAAGGTTATTACGATGTAAATTTGTGTATTTATATAATTTTAATATTCTCAACTAAATTTTCCTACGACCATTCTTCCCAATGGGAGTTAATTACAATACCATTTGTTATATGGTCATGTATACATATTTTTTATGTTTAACACTTAGAGAAAGAATTCTCAAGATATGAATATTTAGTAGGTATGAAACCCTTTATAATTATCGTTTGATTTTGATTACTTTTAGCTGTAATGAAGCATATGGCATCCTAAAAATAAAACTATTCTCAGTTACAAAATTATCCTCTAGTCGTCAAATTTCGTTTTTTATGAAAATTTATAATACATTAATTCCCATGTGTATACCTTTCCCATTAAATGGATCCTTGAATTTTGTTTATGGTTCTATATTTGTCGAAAACATAAGGGGAATACTATTTCTTTTCATTATGTAATTGTTCACAAATATTTCCTTATGGTCTAACATAAATTCTATACTTATATCTATTAGGTTATGATATAGTTTGTGTTTCTAGTAGAACGTTTATGTTACTCTATTGCAACAATATTATTTTTCTTTGGGTTAGTTGGGTAAGTACACCTCTATATACTTTTGTACAGCTTTTTAAGCTTGTAAAAAATCTTGTTTGAGCCCAAAATTGTCTTATGCTATTAACAAACTTTTTTGTTTTTACGAAACTTCCAGTAACTCTTTCGTGATGTAGGGACTGATATTGGTGTGTTGGCTATGTTGGCTTGGCCCAAGAAATAACCCAAGTCTTATACAAGGTTTTCCATAACTTGTGTGTTACTAATTTTTTTTCTTTCCTTCAGCTATAATCCCTAGGGAAACTAAATAATAGTTTTGGTTCAATACATTTTCCATATTTTCTCTGGAATTTCCTTGAGCGGACCTGCTCAACCATTTTAGTTCTTTATCACTTAGAAGTCAATACTGTTCTCGGCTTCTAATAACCAGTGGACTCGAAACTAACCTACTTCATTGGATCTCTAATAATTTATTGGATCTCTAATAGAGTAAGCTACAATCGGTTTTGTCATAAAAATTCATAGAAACATTCATTGTATAGGAGACACAATCATTTCCTTATATAAAAATATCATGAATACTTACATAAGATTTCATTTTTCAACAAAATAGAAAAATATATTCCATTTTATGGAATTACAATTTAAGTTACTTATCATTTTTACAGTAACTCACTATGTCATACAGTTAACATCTAGCGCAATAGACATGCATTCAACATAAAAAAATTTACTATTGGAATTACAGTTCTTCCATTCCATTCACTTCCATTTATGTAACTGGTAAATTCTTTTCAAGAAAGTACACTTCCTTTAGTAATTACATAATTACTAAGAGTTCTCCAAAGTTATATATACTTATCTTAATAATGTTAGAGAGTAAGGGGATTCCTACAAGAGAAATACCTCTCCTCCCAACCAATGAGAATGGAAATCGTGTCTATTTCTCCCCCCGAGCCAATTTTTCCTCCCAAGAAAGGTTTCTTAACAGTGACCTAACAAGGTATGTTAAAAGGCATCTAGATTATACAATTCCAACCAAATAAATCACATACTCACAAGTCATTATTAGGGACTCCAATGGCTCCAACCAGCTCAAGAATACCTTAACTATCAGAGTCTTGTCCTCCTTCAACAACGTCCTACTCGAGGTTCACAAGCTTACAAATTCATTCTCTTCTCTTGGACCTCCTGGTACCAAGTCTTAAAGGTGGTCTCATGGCAAGGTTAATTCACTTCTAAACGATTAAATATATAATTTATTTTATAACAACCTCACAATTGGGGAGGTTAACTATGATCAAAAACAAGATTACAAGATAATTTTAAATAAAAATTAGTTCACTCAAAGATCCACTAAATAACTTCAAATAATTTAATCACATTATACTATGGAGGAAGACGAAGGGATAAATTAAGAAAATAAGACTAAATGAATGATAACCCTTGAAAAAAAACATCAAATACTAGCATATATTTTTAATGGACAGAATAGAATGACAAAGTGGATGGAGCAGGAATGAGAAAATGAAACTTTAAAATGTAGATTCTTTTGATCACAATCCTAGAAAAGTAGTGGTTTTTAAAGATAAAGTGGATAGAGCAAGAATGAGAAAATGAAACTTTAAAATGTAGATTATTGCAATCACAATCCTAGAAAAGTAGTGGTTTGTAAAGACATCATGGCTCATATCCTCTAATAGTGACGAGCAATTTATCTTGAAACCTAGAGAAATACTGGTGTGTAAAGACACCATTGCTTATATCCAATTGAGAATGAAGACTAGTTTACTTTGGAGTCTTCTCTTTTTGAATATGATATATTCCAAATAAATGGGTAAAACCATGGTTTCTTATATACTTGGAGCTCCAAAACCACTAGTAACTTAACATATTCAAGTTTACCTCAACCACCTTATTTTCTTTTAAATTGCAAAACTTGGAAAAAAAAAATCAATCAAGTTTATTTAAAATAATTCAGAAAAGTAATGAGTATTGAAGCTAACCAAATTAATTTAGTGCAAAAAATGAGGAAATGTGTCCTTGTCCACCGAGACCACAATTTTGCACAGAAAGTCATTTTTTTTGTAAGAATCTACCTTTTTTTTTTCAAAACAATTTATCAGAAGAGTGTTTAAATTGTTTTTTTAGGGTGGAAATGGATTCAACACTGTAAAAAAAACCTTAGGGAACCCAAAATTTTAAAGGTTGGGAGATGTAAACCAAGTTTGCCAAAACTTCTATCAAAATTTTGCAGAAATCATGCCGAAATTTCCACTATTTGCTGGGAAAATTTGTGGCCTCCTTAGACTACTCTAAGAAATGTTTCCACCTCAAGAGATTGAATCCCTCTCCTTGATATATCCAAAGTTAATTTTGATCTAGAATGCTAATAATTACTAATTATAGTTGTTATTTTATTTATTTTCTTTTGTTTTATTTGATTTTTATTATTTTTATTTTTTATCTAATTTGATTGAGTTAAAATGTTCTAGTTAATAATTATAATTATTAATTTTTTTGTTTTATTTTTATTTTTATAACATAATAGGATGTTACATGTCCTCCATATTATAGTGACACAAAAATGTTATAAAATTATATTAAAATAAAATATTTATAAAATGTTTTTTTTGTAAAATGAGATATAGATTTTGGGCACATGATACTAATGTGGGAAGGTATTGACCCGTGGTATTGTAACAAAATATATTTACAAATTATAAGATCCATGGTAAAGTGGGGGTAAATATCATTGTCAAAACTTGTAATATTGTAAGTTTATTGTAAGTATTAATTTTTTATGTGCTTAATTTAAATATGGTTATAGGACAATTACTTTAATTCATATGGTAAAATTTATCTTAATTTATATCTACTATTTATATGTTATATATCTTAATGTGGTAGGTTGTTTATATATATCTCTAAAGAAATTATATATTTTTTCATTTATATTGAATTAAAACAATTATAAAATTTCCTCATTGGTGGTGAGTTCGCATCGGCACGTGGAGGCATCTCCACATGATTAACTATAAGTGGTATTTGTGGGAGGGGTGGCATTTCCATTCCCTTCAAACCTTAATACAGTATGGGAGAATTAATTCCATAATGGTTCAGGAGCGTGTGAGGACTAACACTGGTGAAATCTAGGAGGGTTACAAACTACTAAAGCCCCCAGGGATGAATGCCCTATGCATTTTCATTTGCTTCGACATTCGATTATGGTGTTGGGAGTGTGGTCAGGTGTTGGGAACGAGAAGAAAATATAGAAGATAGTGGTTCACTCGTGGTGAAGCATTTATGTTTGAAATTTATTTTGACCGAAACTTGGAGGTTGTTTTTCTGCGAATTCGTGTTGATCATAGCTATTGGAAAGCTCAAGTGCGGTAGGGAAAACACTCACGATTTACTGGTAATTGGTTTGGCTTCTAGTTTGCTGGGTGGTGGCCTCTGCCGACTGAGAAACCTCGTCGTAGGAACAAAGAATTTGTTAGCCTCTTTGCAATTACTGAGTTTTCGAACCCGAAGGTCTGTGTTATTACTGTGTTTTGGACAAAGGGGGTCTGGAGGGTCCCCTTGTGGTTCATTGTGGTGTCAATTTGTGGGTATACGTTTAATGTAATCTTGACCCAGGTTGGAAACAACCACCTTCCCCTTGGGTGGCACTTCATTTTCGGTGGGGGTCAGAAAGGAGGTGGCTCCATCCTTGTTGTATAGTTGGGGTTCTAATTTAGGTGGAGTAACCAGTAGCGAGGATAATTTTGTGTTTGGTGCCTATTTATTATGATCCCTGTCCACGAGTTATCATGAAGACACCAATGCATCAGTTTGGCCCCTCCTCTCCTTTTGTAGGGTCACACACCCAGGCCTTGGTCTCTTTATCATCTAGCTATGGTGGGAAGGTGACGGGGAGTGTGTAGAGAGGTTCTGCTAGACCACGAGGAGGTCGTGGAGGTGGCAAGCTGGGGGTGTGATGGGGTGAAGGGTCGCATAGTCATGGAAAGTGAATGGTGAATCGAGATGGAGGGGTGAGGGGCCGAGGTAAGAGCTATAGTGGTGAGACAACCATGACAACAGGATGAAGTGGGGGCTGGGTGATATGGATGTGGATGAGGGGCAGGGTCTCCAATACTACTTCCTGGAGAACTATCGGGATATCATTAGTAGTCTAATGGATAGGGTGGATGCTACTGAAAACATCTGGAGAGAGGATCATGTGGTGAAGATCGCATCGCTAGAGTTAGTGCACTACTTTCAAAGTCAACTTTGGGAAATGTTGGTCGTGGTATGGAGGAGGGGAATTTTCCCCTCAGATAAAATCGAGAAACTTGAGGCATAGATGGCACACTACGAAGGACACGTCCAGTGTGACTTCAAGCCTCCTTCACCTCCCAAAAAAACCCCTGATAACCCTGCATCTATTACATACAGTAATTAGTATTATTTATGGAGTCTTTTCTATATTAGCTATGTTTTCGTGCCTATGCCCTAATTGATTGTGGACGTTGCCCTTAGCGACACTTTTGTATTTTTCTCATCCGATGAAATTTTTGGTAAACAAACTCGATTGAGGGGAGTCCACCTTTTTTGTGACAGACTATATGTACTCCTTTTTCATAAATTAATAGAATCTTGACTTACAAAAAAAGTAGTTATAAAATTAAATTAAAATAAAATATCTATAAAATATTTTGACTGTGAAATGAGTTATGTTTTTTGGGCATGTGGTATTGATAATCAATAGTATTCTAACAAAGCCTATTTACAAGTTAATAATATCGATTATAAAGTGGCAATGAATACTAGTGGTCAAAAATATTGTTATATTGTATGTTTATTGGTGTACCTCCAAAAAGGATATAAGTTAAGGCCCATCTGACCATCCTTTGGCATGCTTATCCTTTCCTTATGCACTTGATAATGTATTTTCAACTTTAGTATGTTCTTACAAGAGCTAAGAGTTAATTTATAATTCTGTGTGCCTAATGCATTAAATGTGAAGTATATTGAGGATATATTAATCAAATCATGTAGGAGCCCTGTAGGATACATTTATGGGGCTTTTCCCCTACTATATGCCAATAACAACTTGGTTGGCTTAAGGACATTCATTACCTCCATGTGGTTGTGAAGACACCATGCAACAAAATCCACATTTTTAGAGATTTTGAAAGGAAGAAATCCTCCCTTCAAAGATTTTTCCCTTCAAGCACATTTTGTATAAATAATGGGCCTTAGCCTCCCAATATGGATTTGAAACTATAGAGGAAGATATTCAACATAAAAGAAGTCTCGATGCCATCATTTTTTATTTTCATGTCTCATGTATGAACACTTTTGAATATTAATGGAAAGGACTTATTTGTTTTTAATATGATTTTATTCTAAGGAACTTGAGTCTTATTAGGTTAGTGCACAACCTAGGTTCTCAAGCCCCCTTCTTGTACATTTTATTTCCATGCATTTAGTCTACTTATATTTTTATGAAAATGTCATCTCTGAAGAAATTATTCTCTTTGCATTGTTTATGAGTAAGATATTTTAAGAGTTTTTTTATGTTCTTTGTCCTGATAAAGATTTTTTTTTTCTTTCATGCATTAGTTGTCTTTATTTCAAATTCAACTCATCCTTTCCACTGTTATTTTTTTCCTACAATTAGTAGTTTAGCGGTTATTTATGAATCTTGATTTTATCAGTCAGCCATGCACATTGATTTCACATGGATGATATTGGTTCACATGAAAAATAAGTGTTCTTTTTATGCATTTAGTTCACTCATAACATCATATTTTCACACACAATTTTTACATCTCTCCAAACTACCAATGAGTTAAATTTTTCCTAATTGAGCTATAGGAAACCACCATTTATGTCTCTTCCTTGTATGAGTTTATCCAATATGTGTGTCTAATCTTAGAAATGACCTATTTTCCCTTCCATAATCTTCGTCCACCTTTTCTACTATTCAAACCACATCTAGCCCTCATATATTTTCTCTTAGATGTTTCTTGTAGTAAAAAGGCCATCCTGTAGAAATATGTAGATTTCCTTAGAATGCCCACCGAATTGCACCAAAACGTTTTCTATCATTCCCTATATTTTTAAAACATCCATTAGACCCTAGAGATGGAATATAGAGATTCAGAGATCCTGTAGTCACTTTACACTAGTGGTTGTAACTTTCTTTCTACAAATAGGGTTTGTTGTCTATTTGTCTTTTTTCATCTACATAATCGAGTTATCATGCACATTAGGATAGGATTGTAGTTTTTTTACTACTTTCTATAGCATAAGTTTAATTTAGTCATTTTATTCCCTAGAGTTGCATAGATTTACTTTCTTTAAAAGAAAGAAGAACTGCTTCTTGCCATTAACATTCCCGCAAATAGATTAGGGTTTACCTTCTCCCATTCACTTTCCTACAATATAATAGGATTCCTTTCATTTTTTTTCTTTCCTACAAGTTAGAATATACGTATTTATCATTCATTGAATTTTTTGGGCATTTCCTATAGTGTAGTGGTCTCTTTGCATTTTAAGTTCTCTTTAATTTCATTAGATCAACCTGAGTAGAATATATTTTCTACTCCATATATAGTACCTATACCTCATAAGTTTTTACTAACCCCAGGTTAATAATTAAAGTGGATTCCTTTAGTATTTCCATCATTATTGTCGTGATATTGAAGGCCATCGGGTTTTGGAACCATTATCGTGGAGGTTTGGAAGTAGGTATTGTTCTCTACTCTATGTTGATTCATATTCATTTCATTTCCAGAAAAAAAACACAAATTTTTTTCCTCAACGTCTATATTTATAAAATAGAATAGAAAAATATGATTTATTTCATTTGTCAAGGGTGGTCCTCCCACTCTATCTAGAGAGGATCTAGAGGCTTCCTTGGCACAACAACCAAAGGTTTTTCAGGGGACTATAGGACAATGAAAACCTCCATCACCCACTAAAAATATGGTTGAAAATAGATAGCTTGAAGTCTTTACTATCAGGGAGAGAAATTGGGAAGATAAAATGAAAACTATTAGCCCCACGACTCTTCCACACTTCCATGGAATGGATTCTAAGGACCCTAACACCTTTATATTTGAATTTTTTGTACTATGTAGGACATATGCTTAAACATATGATGAGCATAAGTTCAAATTGTTACATTCTACCCTCGAGGATGGATCCTCGCATTGGTTCATAAGTTTATAAGGGGGAAACATTACTACATGGGCCTAGATACAACATGCATTCAACACAAAATAGAGGGACTATTGTAAGGCCAGGGATATAAGGGAGGAAATATTCATAATGACCCAAGGGCCAAATGAATCACTAGAAGACTTTGAAGAAATATTTTAGCTGAGCTATAGGACGAATAATTGCACCCTTGATCTAGATTCATAGAAGTTATTCTTATTCTTAGGGGTTATATAAGAGTTGATGGATACCCTCAATATGTTTTCCAGTGGATATATTTATCATCTCAATTAAGAATAAATTAAAATAATGTTCAAAAACCACTCTAGATCTACAAGAAAAAGAGGTATATCTAGCCATGGTCTTGTAAGTCCTTCGTATTCTACTTTAGTCATTAAGAATGTAATAGAAGGTATGTTGGAATATTTTAAAAGTGAAATCTTACATATTTTTTCCCTTCACATGGACACATTGCAAATTAGGAAAAAATATCAGGAGGTAAAAATCACATTAGACATATTTTTCCCTAGATCTTCCAAGATGTACCCTATAAATGAGTTCCCATTAAGTGTTACAAAAATATACTCTGTGTGAAGACAACCATTCAACTAACAAGTTTCCATCTCTTCCAGGTAGGAAAGAACTATATCAAGCAGTAGAATGAGGCATGGAGCAACTTTTCTTTGCTAACCTAAAAATGCCACAAGGTCCTATACCATATCAGCAAGGTATGAAATATCCTTCCTCTTTCAGTAAAATTTATAATGCACCATCTCAATCTTGGTATTCACCTAACAACTCACCTTTGCCTATGCCTACTTATTGGCCCTATCCTCCTCAACCTGAAATTTTCCATTTTCAACCATACCAACACTAGCCTCCTTAATATGGTAATATGTCACCAATATGGAAATATTAGGAAGCCCAACCAATTTCCCTAATTTCTCCTCCTCCTCAACCAAATCTACCCCCAAGAAAACCACCTAAATAGCCACAAAATTACTTCTTAACCAAATTTGAACCCAAACTACAAGAAGGCCCAAGAAGTATACAATGTAGAGACATCATATCCTACCTATGCTATATAAATTCAAGAAATCAACCTGAAGTCCAGGAAGGCACTTATTAATGGACATATTCCTTCTCCATATTAAAATTTTAAATAAGATAAGGAAGAAAGCACTCCTCAAGCCAAAAAACCTCCCCACCCTCCAAGGTTGATCAATCCTAAAACACACACCCTATAGGAAAATGAAATCTTGGGATAATTGAAAAATATGTGCCAAAAATACCCTCTTAGAGGCCATTAAGTATGTTCCCATACATAACAGATTCATTGAAGAGGAATATCTTAAGTGGATAGTAAGGAGAAGGAAATATGCCCCTACGATCAAATTCATTGAAAATTGGCTAATCTAATGCTTGGGAAGGTCATTATGACAAAGTATTTAGATCATGGCAGCCCGATAGTAGATGTGAACAATAAAAAAATTATAGTACCTAACACCCTCATTCACTTAGGGAGTGTAATCTATGTCATGAAAAAGGAGACTATGCTCAATATTAACCTCCAAGGATCCTTAATGAAAAAAAACCATATTGTTGTAACTTGAAAACATATCCTTAGTAGCATCAAATGGCATCATTGAGGATGTCATGGTTTACATTGTTTCTTGGGAGTAACCCAATGATTTCCTTGATATCTATCCAAACAAAAATTTCAATCACTATCCTCTTATACTATGAAGACATTGGCTAGCTACTCCCAATGCCTATATCAACTATAGAGATGTAAACATGACAATTATAAATGGGAAACTAGTAAACCAACCTATACTATATCACGTGCTTAACCCCTTTTTGATCATGATTTTCCTATTTGGGTAAAAGAGGAAGAAGAAATAAATTAATCAATCATCACCATACCCCATTTGTACGTTATAAGCCACTACTGGTAGTAGGAAATTAGTTGAGGACAATGTGCTTGACAAATTTATACACAATAAGTATCTTAATGCCATGCAAACATATGGTCTTAAAGAAGAATTTTTAGGACTGCCTAAAGACATATCATGGGAATATTTACTCAATATTGGTTATTGTCAAAGTAATATAAAAATTGTATAAAAAATCCCCTCTGAAACTATGAAAATCAGGTCCCAAGGGGAAAACTCAATTAGTGATAGAGGTAATCTGAAATATTTCAAAACTAGGAGATCCAAGGTTCAAATCCCTCTTGGTTGTGACCCAATTTATGAAGATGAGTACCATCCATAAGCCACTAGATATTTACTAGAAGTTACGTTTCAAGCGTGTACATGGGTTCCTCTAGGATACAAAAAAAAAACTCTAAAAACCAGCCCTTTTCTTTCAGTCAAATCAGGAATAGCTCTGAAATTTTTTGAAAGACATCCCTTTATTTCAACTGATGAGGTCTATGAAATCCTCTTGGAATTTCATGATGGACCTGGTCAAGGGTATTTTTATGCTAAGAGGACATCCTATATGATTCTTCCGGTATGATACTATTTCCATAGTCTTCATGAAGATGTCAAAATATACACTGAACAATGTGATTAGTGTAAGAGGATGGAGAAAACTAATAAAAGAAATGAGATTCCCCTAGAACCTCAAGTGACTTTCGATCCATTTGAGAATTTGGGCATGGAATTCATTAGGCCTATTCACCCCCCATCTAGAAAAATAAGTATATCATTGTGTGCACAGATTATTTGATCAAGTGGGTTGGAGTGAAGGTAGTTAAGGCAACAAAAAAATGGAAAGTAGAAAATTTCTTAATGGAGACATTTTTTTACAAATTCGGTTTCCCAAGGGAACTAAGGATAGACAAAGGTTCTCAAGTCACTTCCAATATGATAGAGGGATATTGAGGAAGCATCATATCAAACATAGAATATCCACCCCGTATCACCCTCAATCAAATGGATAAGTTGAGGTGACCAATAAAGCAGTAGAGATAATCTTGACTAAGGTGGTTAACAATGGAAAGAAACATTGGGAAAAAGTCTTATTGATGCCACTTAGGCTACAACACTACTTATAATAAAACCAATAGGCTCACCCCATTTTATTTGGTGTATCCTAAGAAAGATCTATTTTCCATTGAAATGTGTACAAAACAGTAAGAATGGAAGCACAAATTGACTAGGTCAAAAAAAAATATCAAGAAGAGAGATTGAAACAACTAAATTCCCTTGATGAACTCAAGTTGCAAGTGATTTTGCATCATGAAGTGGTTTAATTTCAAAGGAGAGTTTTTCATGATAAGCATATCAAAGGTAGAACCTTCCAAGAGGGTGATTGGTCCCTCTTGTATGATTCTAGGTTCAATGATTTCAAAGGAAAATGGATGACCAGATGGATAGGTCCCTATCTACTAGAGAAATTACATGATAGTGGCTTAGTTCAGATCAAGACAATTGGTTAACAACAAATCCCACTTCTACTGAATGACTAAATATTGAAGTTTTATAGGGAACCCCTCTCAATGGCATGATTTTTGAATTCAATAAGTTGATAAATGAATTTGATTGAGATAATTGGAGCTCCCAATCCATTCAACCAATGAATAAAAAAGAGAGAGCAAGAAAAAAAGAAAAAATAAAAGAAGAAAAATGGAAAAATGGAAAAAAACCAAGGTGAAAATTTCCTTTGAGGCACCTTAGTCGGGCTCATAGATTGAAAACCGCCCTAAGGCAGCCAATAATCCTAAATAATAGATGAAAACAAAAAATAAATGATCAGCAGGTTAAAACCTTCCTTGATGCACTTGAGGCAGAACCACTTATGCCAAAAACCTCCACAAGGTATCTTTTGAGACTCAAAATAAAAAATAAAAAGAATATAAAAACTAAAATGAAGAAAAAAATCACCTTCGTTTTATCTATTCTAACAATGATGCAGGTACGCTAGAATTCTTCCAATATCTCATAACATCAACCTACATTCCAAGCTCTAGGTAGGAAATGTTTTTTATGTTTCATCTTATAGGTTTACTTTTATGGACCTATAATATTATTTATTTATGTTAGAAGGCCATTATCATGACCTATTATAATATTTTTTATAAATTCGAGTTGGAAATAAAATCACTACTAAGAGTGGGGGGAATCAATAGTTCTAGGGTTTATACAAGTTCTAAAATATTTTTCCAAAATGATAAATGATCAATAACCCAACATAGAACATTATATATGAATATGTATATTAGCATAAAGTTAACACATAAACACCATAATAGATATCAATAAAATCATGCACAAGGACACATCAATATTTCTAGTGGAAACCCTCAAGGGGAGAAAAACCACCATGTTGCTACTGTAGTGCTTTGAACCTTCTATTATGAGTCTATTATGTAACTAGTTCACAAAATATAATAAAAAATATATAAATGAATTGAAAATAAGCCTCTTTGATGGGTAAACATCCTTTTACATCACATAGTTTAACAATTCTCAAATGATTAAAATGATAAGTCCCCCTTGGTATATATAAGAGTCTAATGGGTCACTCTGTAATTAGGGCCTACATAACAACAACAATGTAAGGGCACAAAAATAACCATAGAGGGTTTCTATGGGACATAATAATAACAATAGTTGGATTATATGGGGCAGGACAATAACAATATGGGGGATACACTAGTATTATAGGGACCTAACATGTCCCTCTTCTTCAAAAAATTGTTGTCCTCAAAACTTGAGTAATTCTTGATGCTTCTATATAAAATACTCATCCTCCCATATGGAATATTCAATGGGAAATTTATTCTAATTAATAAGATGATATGAAATTGATCAATTTCATAACTTATATATTCCTGTTTCTATGATTGCTTCATGCCCCAATATGAATTTTCCTTCCTCATCAAGTTCTGGAAATATAGTTTGAACTGGAATCGAGTCACCTGTGACATTCTTCAACCATGAAAGATGGAAAAATAGGTGTATTCATGAAGATTCAGGTAGCTCCAATTTATATTCCATAGTACTATTATTTTGCAATACCTTATAAGGGACATTTTACTTTGTCTATAATTAATTATCCTTCTTAGACTACTTGAGTGGGATTTTTTTATATGGTTGTAGCCATAAAAATACCCAATTTCCCGCGTCAAAAATTCTTTCATTGTGATGTTGATATGCTTGTCGGTTAATTTGAGTTTGCGCTAGAGAGAGATCATCCATTTGAAGAGTTGGAGTACTTGTTATTGATGCTCAATGTGATCTTCCACTTCTTGCACCTTAGAACCGAATCTTAGAGATCATATGATGGATGGTGGATGATATTCATAAAGCACCATAAATTGGGTCATTTTTGCTACGATACGGAGGGAAGTGTTATACCACTATTCCGCCAAAGGTAACCCCTTCAGCCATTGTGTTTTTTTATCAGATACAAAGCAACAAAAACACCCTTCGAATTTTTTTTTTTTCACTATATTAGTTTTCCCATTAGATTGAGGATGATAATATGAGCTATGAGCCAAATGAGTACCAAGGCAAGAAAATAATTCAATCCAAAAATTTATACTAAAAATGGGATCTATGTCACTTACAATAATCTTTGGGTTTAGATGTAATTTTGAACTATTTCTACAAAATTAGTAGTAACTTCCTCTAATTTGAAATGATGAGATAATGCACAAAAGTGTGCATACTTGGTAATTCTATCAACTAACACCATGATGACACTCTTTCCTTTGGAATTCGGTAGACCTATGATAAAATCCATTCATACCTCCTCCTAACACTTACCTGGAATGGCTAACGATTGTAAAAGACCCGGGATTTTATTGTATCAATTTTATTTTTTTGGAAAACCAAACATTCAAACAAAAACTTCTAAACATTATATTTAAGGCCATCCCTAAAAAAATCCTTTTGACCCTATGAAAAGTGTTTCAAAATCCTGAGTTCCCTCCTATAGGAGACATTAGAGGAAATTTCATCCTAAAAGTTCCCACGAAAATTTCATGTAATTTCCTTGTCATAATATGTAAACGAATAAAAATAATTTAAATTTAAAAAGAGGTACTTGTAAATAATTTGGAGGGAAAACAAGAAAAACTACTTTTTTTAATTTTATTTTTGGCTTATCTCCTTACATGTTTACTCAAATTTCATGTGTAGATACTCATTAGATGCACAATTAAATTAAAAATCCAACGATTACACATTATGAATAATTTTGAGAAGACCCATATTGATGAAAAATGAAAATGCATTAAAAAAGTGTGTTCGGTGCATCCAACAAGTGTCTACACTTGAAATTTGAGGAAACCTATAAGGGGATGAGCAAAAAATGCAATTAAAAAAATAGTTTTCTTCTTTTCCCTCCAAAATTCATATCTCTTATTTCATTATTTTTCCTTCGAAGGACAATTTTAGGCTGAAATTTCCTCTAATGGGTGTGAAATTCCAAAAGAAATTTGTATTTTCATTTGGAATTCTTACCAGATATAAGTGGTGTTTATACCATAGTGAATCATTTTTATGGAAAAAACTATCAGATGCACTGGGATCTTGCTACAACTTTTGAATGAGTGTCCAAACATATTTTTCACTCCTACATTTGTCCCTTTCTTCATTTATCCAATCAAGTTGGATAATATAAATGGAAAAGAGAAATGGTTGCACATCCTCATCCTTTATTGAGAGTTCATCTACAATAACATTTTTCATCCCTTTCTGCTAGATGATTTCAAATTATTAACCCAACATATTTATGACCCATATTTTTTTATCTTATGAAGATCATTTGTGTTACAAGAATTATTTAAGACTATCATGATTTTACCTTAAAGTGTGTTCCAATTAGGCAAGGGTGCCATTGGTTAAGGGCATGTAGAATTGCTAGCATTTCCTTCTCATAAAATGGGTTTTTGTTAATTATTTCTCTTTATTAGATGACTTTAAAAGGTAATGAGTATTCCTTCTTTCATTAACACACCACCAATTCCATTTCTTGATATATCACATTCGACAATAAATTTTTTTGTGAAGTTTGGTTTAGCTAAGAATGGAGCTCAGCACATTGCCTCTTCAAGATGTTCAAAGGACTTAACTTCTTCTGTAGTATAAGAAACTACATCTTTCTTCTATAATTTCATAAAAGGTGTTGCCAGTTTCCCATAATTCTTAACAAAATTGTGAGAATACCTTTTCATACCAATAAATCCTCGAAGATTCCCTAAGTTTGTGCGGGTTTTCAATTCCTTGTTGGCTTTAATTTTTTTAGGGTATACCCTTAACACCTATTGATAAATATAGAGCATTAGGATTAGAATATTTATCTTTGATGGTAACTGATTGTGAATGATTTTTACTTATTAATATTATGTTAGGTCCCTATATTACTAGTATAGTCCCTTATTGTTGATAGAGTAACCCCCTTATTGTTATTATTGTACCCTAGTAACCCCCATATTGTTATTATTGTGCCCTTAAATTATTATTGTTAGGTCGGCTAGGATTACATTGTGGCCCCACTAGGATTACATTATGGCCTCGTGGACTCCGATACATAGAAAGGAGGTTTTGTAAATTGTATCATCCAAAAAATTTTCATTCATGTAATGTATTGCAGGTTTCCCCCTCGAGGTGGCTTATTTATAAGGTGTCGATATCTCATTTCTTCTATTTTTGGAGCTGGTTACACAACATTTGGTATCAGAGCTTTGAATTCTAGGGTTTCGCTGCTCTAAACAGGTCATCATGGAATTTTTGCTATAAATTTTTTTCTACGAAGGTTCAGAATCTAAAATGTTTAGGGTGTGAATGAGAAATCCTAAGGAAACTAGTCAAAAAATTTCAAAGCTTGGTTCACAATATTTTCGGAGATATGATCTGTGGAAGGTAGTTCTTTTTCAGGCTCCCGAATTTCATCTCAAAGAGGTGATCGTGGGAAAATATTCATAACTCTCTCTCTGAGAATAGGATTGAAGTTCCATAAAAATTGGTCACAAGTAGACGGATTTTAGTTTCTTGCCTATCAATTTCAGGGCTGAATAATGAAACAGTGACTCATGGCAAGTCATACAAGTTCGCTCAACTAAACAAGGCCATAATTAGGTCATTGTGGGAGATTGGACACAACTTTGTCTTGGAGAATCCAAATAAGGTCAGATCTATGGCATTCGAAAGAGAATTCGGATGGCTACATTGGTACCGAAATTCAAATATTGAAGTGATATAATCACAGAGATAATCCAATTTCAATATCAAGCTCCTCAAAAGCAAGAAAAAGGTGTGTATTTTTTTTTTCCGAATTGCATAAGTCTTGTTTGAAGAATCAATTTGAATTGATTCCAAGGGCATATTGTAGAATATATATTAGTAGTGGGTTCTAAAATATTCCCCGTAAAAATAATTCAACACCCATTAAGCCTTCAGAAGGCTCTACTATGACTCATGAAGATGAAGAATGGCAACATGATCTATCAAAATTACAAGAGCAAGTGCACCAAATTTCGATCTCTCAAAGAGCAACAAAAAATGAAGTGGAATTTTTGAAGAAAGGCATGGAAGCTAAGATGGATGACATGAAAGACAACATGGAAAACATGAATAATGATATAAAAGCATATATAGAAG
This sequence comes from Pinus albicaulis, assembly GCA_034641835.2. NCBI lineage: Eukaryota > Viridiplantae > Streptophyta > Pinopsida > Pinales > Pinaceae > Pinus > Pinus albicaulis. Next base: position 1,626,163,730 of record CM076584.1, read on the forward strand.
TTTTGACAAAGTTGATACAAGAAATGTTTCATAATGGTGAAAAGATAGTAGAAGAAACTCATGATGAGAACAAAATAAATGTTAATCGTGATTTCATAAACTCTAATGTTGGTAGGAAGAACCACCATATTCCAAAAATGGAGATGAGGAAGGTTGATGAAAAGGATCTTGTAACGTGGATACTACA